>CM058229.1:17183602-17593191 GCA_030180135.1 Orychophragmus violaceus | reverse complement strand
AGAGAGAGAGAGAGAGAGAGAGAGAGAGGCTTTTAGGGCTCTCTTAAGGTGATTAGTTATATTTTCTGTTACGAGGACGGATGAAAGAGTTCTAGACCAGCTCAACAACCATAAGGTGATTAGTTCTTATGGTTGTTTCCTTTCAAAGTTTATTTGACTAGATTATATGTAGTTATGTTTCTCAATGCTAATATTGTTTAGAATGCTGTTATAGCTGCTATTTTCCTTCTTTCTTATGTTTTCGACTGTGGGCAACAAGCTCCGATGGGAATCGGTTTTTCACAAAGCATGATGGCTTCTGGAAAGTACGTATATCACTAAATATTTCATTGATATTTTAGATTTATACTAAGTGATTGACCCGCACGCATGTGCGTGCATTAGACTATTTATGTTATTTAAAAGTTGATGTATGTTATTTGTTTGTTTCGTATGTGAAAACTAATATGTGATAGAAGATGACCAGCATGCACGCATGTGGTGGAATATACTATTTTATGTTATTTGAAAGTTGGTCTAAGTTATTTGTTTGCTTTGTGTCTCAAAACTAAAACGTGATAGAAAGTTTATCACGGAAAACATCATGTATATTTAATATGTGGTAAAGGGTGACCGGCCAGTATGCATGTAATGATGTTATGTTATTTAGAAGTTGATCTAAGTTATTTGTTCGCTTTGTGTGTCATAACTAATACGTGATCGAAAGTTTATCACGGAAAAACATCGTATATATTTAATACATGGTAGAAAGGTGACCAGCCCGCAAGCATGTGCGGACGTTATGTTATTTGGAAGTTGATCTAAGTTATTTGTTTGTTTTATGTGTCAAAACTAATACATGATATAAAGTTTCATTCATCGGTTTATATAAATATCTAATTGTTACATATATAATTAATTTTCTAAATACGATTGAACACAAATTAGTTTTATATTTACCAAACAAATGTAATTGGGTATACAAAACATAAAATATCAAATTTAAATGGAGGATAAGTGTAAAATATGCACCTTGTACATGCACGAATAGAACTATCCTTTTTTTAGATCCGTTGATATATTATACCAAATTAATTATTTCGATTTCATTTTTAGAACTAATTCCACATGCCTTTAACGGAAAATTTAAATAGATTAATAGGTAGGCATGTTTTTATGTTACCCTTTTGCTATATTGTTTTTAGCAACATGTCTTATATGTTTAACAAATTCAAAAGTATATGATGTTATTCTAAAATAACTTTAGATAAGACAAACCTTGAACTTAGAGAGGAATTTGATATATCTCATTTACACATAGATGTTAAAAAGGGCACACTCGGCCCGCATAAACCGTTTATATTTAATACCTATTTAGATTCACCCGTTTAAATGCATCATAAATAACACATACCTATTTAAATCCGTTTAGATGTGTTTATAAATTTTAGTTTTAAAATTTAATACATAATTGAGAAAATTTTAATTTATTTATTTCTCTATACATTTTACTTTGATTGAATCCAATATTATCCTGATATTTAAGACAATTTTTCATCTTGCAAAATTATTTAGTAAAACATTTATTTATGAGTTTTGATTTTTAAAATTTTTATTTGGGTTTACATAGAGATGTTAAAATAGTTAGAACTGGCTTATTTGATCATGTTTATATTTTTTAAAAAAATTAGACCCATTTATATTTGTTTTACTATTGTTCGGATACCTAGACCGAACCGAACCAGTATCAAAATTCTAAAATATCCAATTGGGTCTTATATCTTTAGACCTGAAATCTCGAAATACCTGAAAATTGCGGAAGGTTTGTTAAAACTATTACATGGTAGAAAGTTTGTTACAGAAAAACATCGTGTATATGTAATATGAGATAGAAGGTGACCGGCTTGCACACATGTGCGGGCATTAGACTAGGTTATGTTATTTAGAAATTGATCTAAGATATTTGTTCGCTTTGAGTGTCAAAACTAATACTTGATAGAAGATTTATTATAGAAAAACATCGTGTACATTTAATATGTGGTAGAAGATGAACGACCCGCGCGCATGTGCGGACTTTATGTTTTTGAAAGTGCTCTTGGAAGTTATTTTTTCGCTTTGTATGTTAAAACTAATATGTGGTATAAAGTTTCATTCATCGTTTTATATAAATCTCCAAATTGTTACACATATAATTATTTTATAAATACAATTGAACATAAATTAGTTTTATATTTACTAAGCAAATGTAATTGGGTCTACAAAACAGAAAAAAAATATTGTTGCAAAACATATTATGTTTTCAATTTTTATTCGAGATTGTTATGTTGATTTTTTGGAACGGGTCTTACGGAAGTACAATTATGTTTAATAATTTCAAAAGTATATATGTTCTTCTAAAAAAAGCTTTATGTGAGATATTTTCTATAAATTTTGCGAGGACTTTGATTTGTCTCATTTACAAATAGATATTAAAATGGGCAAATTCGGCATTCTTAAACTTGTTTATATTTAAGGTATATTTAGGCTCATTTGTTTAAACCCGTCAAAATTATAAATTTTAATTTTAAAATTTAATACAAAATACAGAAAAAATAAATTTATATATTTATTTATATATTTTATTTTTCATAATTTTTATATGGTTAAGATTTTTAAAATTTGAGAAAATATTAAAAATGTCATTTATTAATTAAATTTAATTAAAATTATTATTTTGTTGAATTTAGAGTTAGAAAATGAGAGATTTAAGAGATTTTAAAATCAATATATATATATATATATATATATATATATATATATATATATATATCATTTTATAAAAATGGGGAATTATCATTTTCTAATCATTTCAGTTGCACTCATTTTAATCCTTTCAGTTGCACTCATTTTAAAGTCTTATTGATTAAGTAATGTTATTATTCTTCAAATGACATTTTAAGATATTTGTGATCAATTTTCAGAATTTGTTTTAATTCAATATTTAACTATCTTCTATAATCAAAGAGTTCGATTATTTTAGTACAAAATAAAAGTATTATCAAGTATAACTCTCCACACGAGTGAAATAGTTTAGTAGAATTGGTAGTGTATGGCGTGCAGAGCCCTATAAACGAGTGAAAAGTTTGGTTCGAGGGTGTTTGTGATGAAGGTCAAAAAGTGGAAAGTGAGACCATGTTGGTAATTATGTTCGTAGGCGCTCGACGGCAACGGCTAGCTTCCCCGGACACACGCTCCTAATTCTGCATGTGCCTACGATAGTGCCTTTCTCTAATTTACTCATATTTCGCTTCTCCATATATATATACATCTCTTTTACTTGGGACACACTATAAAAATGCTTTTACTGATAAAAAAATAGTAATCAAATATATATAAATATATATAATGTTACGTTCTTATGTACTATTCTTTTGTGCAATCTAGTTTGCAAAAATTGAGATAAGTAATTTTTACATTTTATAAATATATATAATGTTAGTGGCATAGATGATTGATATGATAAGAACGCAAATTATATAATAACACAGGTCCAGGTATTTCTGTTCAGTGTATGATGCCTCTTTTAGCAACACTTTTCTTCTATCATATTGGAACTGTTATGGCTTTTCTGGTGTCATTCATGTGATGATTGTTTTATAAACTTTAATTAATAATTAAAAATAAGTTTATAATACATCAGCATCCATAATTTCATATAATTCATAAAGTTTTTATCTACTTTGATTGTTTCTAATTTATTCTAGATAGTAGTTTGATCGGCTTGTGTAGTGTTTTTTTTTTAATAGAAAATCTTATAGTAGTCGTTATGGTCCTTTTATTTAGGCTTTTATTCCAATGTGTTAGTTTTATGAATTCGTCGAATTTATTTCCAAAAAGATTTTGATCCATGTCGGCTTTGTTTTGTATTCTTGATCTAAAATTTTAATCAATCCAACGGATGACAAAAAAAAAACATTTTTCTCGTTGGTTTGATGTTTAAATTCTTCAAATGATAATTAAAGACATCTTTGAGATTGTGTTACGCTTAAAAAAAAAAAAAAAAAAAACTTGAACCAAGTGTCAAATTATATTCTTCATCTACACAATCATTCACAATCATACAACAACAACAGCAGCAACAACAACAACAGCAGCAACAACAACAAAAAGCATTCATATTTCATAGTTTCACACTACAAAAAAAATTATGTTTAGCCACGAATTTTTTCGTGGCTATAGCCAAAAATCCGTGGCTAGTTCGCCCTTAGTCACGAATAGCCACGAAAATGTTTCGTAGCTTCGAGCTCGTTGCTAATGTTTAACCGTGGCTAGTCGTAGCAAGCTTGCCACGGTGTAGCCACGAACCTATTCGTGGCTAATAGCTACGAATAGCTACAAACTAGTTCGTGGCTATTTAGCTACGACTAACCACGATATCTTCGTCGCTAGATAGCTACGAATTACCACAAATTTATATCTAGCTATCCATAGCTATAGTATTAAAGAAATTTAAAAAATATATATATACAAATAATAAAATTAAATTAAATTAAATTCATATATACAGATAAATACGTATATACAGATATATATATAGATATATATACGTATATACAGGTAATACCAAAAATACAAAAACCCTAAATTAAAGAAGATGACGCCGCCGCCTCCGCAGAACCACTCGCCGACGCCTCTGCAGAACCACTCGCCGGCGCCTCTGCACAAACCACGGCACCACCGCAGCACCGTTGGTCGTCCTATGCCTCTGTCTCCGCCGTCTTGAGCTTGTACTGGCATCATCATCTCCGCCGTATTGAGCTTGTATCGCAGCACCGTCCGTCGCCGGCATCTTCATCTCTGCATCTCCAAACCGGCATCATCCTCATCGATTTATGGCGATTCGCTCCTCTGCCCAAACCCGACGGCTCCTCGTCTGGTTCTTCGACGATTCATCACGAAGGCGGCGAGATTACGCAGGCCGTTAACACGACTCCACCGCACCACCTGGAGGAGAAGCTTCTAGATTGGAGGAGAAGCTGCTAGATGAGTCTTGCTTGGTCTTCATCTTCGTTCTTCTTCTTCTTCTTCTTCCCCATCGTTTGATTCTCGTTTCAGAAACAAAAACAAAATGAAGAGGAAAGGTTGCGGCTGGCTTTGTAAAACAAAGTCTAAAAATTAGGTTATAGTTAGATTTTAGATCCAACGGCTGTGATTAATTTGGGATAGAGATCCAATGGTGGACAGATTCATATATGTGTTGATCCACATGATAGGCTCTTAGCCAATCAAATATTTTGGATATAATTTGTATTTAATAATTAAATAAATGATTAAAAATAACAAAAATGGTTATATAATTATTTTTAAAAATGAAAGAAATATTAAATTTAAAATTGTTAAATTTTATAAATCATTTTAAAATAATAAGAATAAATATATATACCAACTAAAATAATTAAATTTGATTTTAAATTCTTACATTATTTTTAATTTAAAGTGTTTTAGTATATGTTTGTATATGTATATGTTTAGTTGGTATATTAGCTTTAGAGTTTGTATATGTTTTAGTATTTTTAATTTGTATTTGTTAGAGTTTTGTACTTAGCTTTAGAGTTTTAGGGTTTGTTTAGGGTTTAGGGTTTGAATAGTATATTTGGGAAATTTATACTTTATGATTAAAAATTTAAATTTTAAAGTTTAATTATGGTTTATGGTATAGGATTTGAAAGTTTATAAGTGTTGAATATTAGTTTTGAATATGTTATAGTATTTAAAATGTTATTAATATGAGTTTTGATTATATTTTAGAGTTTTGGAGTTTGTTTATAACACTACAAGAAATATGGGTATTGATAGCACCACGAAAACGCTATCATATGTCTATTGTAGCGTTTCCATAAACGCTATGTTTGCCGCTGCCATCTTAGGTCAGCCATCTACGATAGCACTAATTTGACATGCTATCATATATCTGTCTACGATAGCGCTAATTTTGATGTGATTATATAGTTTTCAGTAGCATTGGTTTATCACCATTTTATAAATTAATGCAGCATATTATTCGTGCAATAATATATATTGTGGTGGCAATATTTTAGGGCTGTATTATACTTTATCTTAGCATTTTTATTGTTGTTGTATTATTATTTATAATGACCAATCTTTATGGCTGTTGTATATCTTATGAATACATATATATATATATATATATATATATATTATCAATTAATTTTGTATAAAAAATATATTTGAAAATTTTTTTAATAGATGATTTTATTAATAAACTAAAACATGTTCTACACCAATATTAAGTCATGAAAACAAGGTCTGATCCTTAAAGTGCATTAGCAATTGCATCTTTTGATTCTTCGGCAGCTTGTGTTGCATCATGGTTCGATGGATCTTCGGAATTAGGTTCCTGTGTGGAAAACAAAACACTCAGTTTAAGGAAATCAAATAACACAAAACCTAAGATTGTAATTGTATATAGCAGATAAGTGCTATTGGCGAAGTATATTGGAGATTCAATGGCAAGAAGTATATTAAGATCTTACTTGTTCTAAACAAAAATCACATAGCGTTTTACCTCCGTTTCTTAATCCTATATATGGTATATGCAAAACGAGAGAGTTATGCATTCTCAGAGATTTGGTGGATCCATGACTCGTCCTCCTCCAAGAAGATAGTTCTCCCTCCATGGTTTAACGACGCACACATCAAGCTCTCAACCAGATGAGCAAATCTATTGAAAATGATGATGAAAACATAAAAGAAAAAAACTAAAATCAAAACCCAAGTATCTGTGTAATGAGGAATATGAAGAGTGAAATCTGTTCTTATCTGTGTAATGAGAACTGGTTCTAGAAATCTTATTCACCAGATTACCAAATTAGAGAACAATTCCAATTTATTGCTAACTAACAAGCAATAAGGATGGTGAAGAAAGAGACATGAAATGTAAAGCTACCTGGTTTAGACAGCTTAATCACCCGATTATAGGCTAACAAAGCCATCTCCTTCGCCATTCCAGGGTTTTGTTCCGTAATCTCCATGGGAGTGCTCGAGATGTATGCACTGCAGGGTGGAGGTAGTAGCACAAACAACAGATTGAGATGGGGTCTGGTTTGACAGAGAGGCGCATTGGAAGAGTAGGAGAATCAAGAATATATGGAGATGGAGAAAGCTTTGCTGTTCTCCGGCGAAGATTTGGAGCAGAAAGATACTCAGGGCCCTAAGGAAATTTGGAGGAGGAAGATTTAGGGTTCATAGTTGTAAATTTCGGGAAAACAGAAGAAGAGGAATTGGGGGAACCAGAGAGACGAAAGATGAAGATGACAGGTTTTTTTTAACAATGAAATAATTTTTTTTAATAAAACACTTAGAATATATTTTTAGTTAAGCCAAAACAAAATTTTCCCTCCAAAAATGTTACCGCTCATATGCATAGCAGAAATTAGGCTCCAAATCTCAATTTTTGTTTTCCATTTAGTGAAATAACAGCATAGCATTGATTTAATGTTGTAATAGAGTATCCCACCCCAGCACACCCTCAATAATAGCAGTTTTCAAATTCGTGCTATCTTGTTCTGCTATCAATTCTCATATTTCTTGTAGTGTTAGAGTTTAAGGTTTTATGTGTTAGTTTTGTTTTGTCTATACATAAAACCTTAAGGTTTTAGGGTTTATTTGGGGTTTAGGGTTTTAAATCTATAATTGTAAGAGATAAAAAATGTATTAAATATTAGTTGTG
Organism: Orychophragmus violaceus; assembly: GCA_030180135.1. Classification (NCBI taxonomy): domain Eukaryota; kingdom Viridiplantae; phylum Streptophyta; class Magnoliopsida; order Brassicales; family Brassicaceae; genus Orychophragmus; species Orychophragmus violaceus. The sequence continues at coordinate 17,585,483 of CM058229.1, read as the reverse complement.
TGTCTATAACTAGGGTTTGGAGTTATAAATATTGTAAGTATTAAATTTTTAATATGGATATATTATAGGAATTAGAGTTTTGTTAGTTAGATTTTTGTTTATAATTTAGAGTTTAGGGTTTGTTTAGGGTTTATGAGTTGTTTAGGATATGAATATGTGGTATTAGATTTGAAAGTAGTAGATTTGAAAATAAAAGTTCTTTTTATAAGTTTTGAATCTTAATCTAGGTATATTATAGTTTTTAGAGTTTTAGTTATTAGATTTTTGGTTATAACTTAAGATTTTATATGTATATGTTTATATAATTTAGGATATGAATATTGTGGTATTGAATTTGAAATAATAGTTTTATGTATATATAACTAATGGTTTGTATTTTGATTTTATAGTTTATGATTAAGAGTTTAAGATTTTGAGTTTGAGGTTTTAGGGTATATTTAGGGTTTAGGGTTTGAAATAGTCACGAATAAAATCGTGGCTATTCGTAGCTATTTCGTGGCTAATCTATTCCACGATAATATCATGGCTATTTGTGGCTAAATTAGCCACAAATAGCTACGATTTTAAATCGTGGCTAGGTAGCCACAATATCTTCGTGGCTAGTTGTGGCTATTCTCTTCCACGAATAGTTCGTGGCTATTTGTGGCTAATTATCCAGGGATAGTTACGAATATTTTTTCGTGGCTAAATAACCACGAATATCTACGAATTAGCCACGGATATTGTTTTTTGCAGTCATGACTGGTTCGTAGCTATTCGTGGCTGGAAAATTCTTAGCCACGAACAGTTTGTGGCTCGTTCGTGGCTAAAAACAGTTTTTCTTGTAGTGTCATATAACTCATCACCATAAATAACCATGATTTTTTTGCAATTATTTTTTATATCTTGCGTCAAACGATTATTAACATATATCTCAATTACTAAATATGTGAGATTATGTGTGTGACGATTTTTCTTTTAAAAAATAACCTTCAAACATTATTAGTTGTGATTGTGATTTACGTTCGGAGTAGCTAGACAACTATCGACATAATGATTTCACATTTTTGTATGAATTGATTAATTGATGATACATGTTAACGGCTGGAAAAATACAAAGAGGGACATCGTAGTTCATAAAGGTGTTCCCTTTATAGTTAATACAGAGAATGTGGGATCATCATGGAGCCGTACTAATCACTCTACTACTTTCAATACGAAATAAAGCAGAAGTAGCTCCGGTTAAATTAATTCTAGACTTTCTCTACTGCAGCTATGAACAATTTGAGACCGTTAAGGATCATATTGAACCCCAAACTTTCAATCGTACCACGTGCCTCAGTCGTGACTTTAGAATGGCCGAGCCGAAAGAAAGACTACTCAAGCTAAGTCCATCGAATCCGGCCCAGTATCCCACCACCTTATCCGGTTACCTAATGCACAAATGAACATTCCCATAACTAATAATACATGAAATTTTTTAAACTAAGAATGCATGGTTTAATTTTAAAAGTTTTCTCTTAAAAATTTGGAAGAAATTTATATGTATAATATGTGCCAAAAGTATATAAAAATAGGCATAAATGATGAGAAAAGAAGTTCATGAATTTCTCCGCAAGGCCTTCTCTTTTGTACATTCGTCATCATTATTCTCAAGTTTTGTTTTATTTTACCTTAAATTATAGTAGAACATTAATGTTCAGAAAGAAAAAAAAACTGTAGAACACATTTTTTATTAATAAAAATTGGGATATTAATAGGAAGAAACCAAAGTCCAAAGATCCAAGTGCGGAAGCCGAATCTCATTTTCAACGTCTCTCCACTCTCTCCTTTTCTATGCTTTCACACTCTCACTTCTCTCTCTCTCCAAGCTCGCTCTCAATCTATCTCCGCAAACTGTTCTCTCCTTCGTTTCTCCTTCAAGAAAAGTAAATTCTTGTCGAAATTCGGCTAATTTTCTTTCACCTGTTCTTCAGAAATGTCGGTGGGATCGCTTTTATTCTTCCTTCTTATCTGGAACTTCAATGGCGAATTGAATGCTCTGAACGACGAAGGGTACGCTCTTTTGACTCTCAAGCAATCAATTTCCAGAGATCCAGATGGTTCTTTAAGCAACTGGAACTCGGAGAATCAAAACCCTTGTTCTTGGAACGGAGTCACTTGTGATGATGACAAGGTTGTTGTCTCCCTTAGCATCCCCAAGAAGAAACTTGTAGGTTATCTTCCTTCCTCTCTGGGTTTACTCTCTAATCTCCGCCATTTAAATCTAAGGAGCAATGAGCTTACTGGGAGCTTACCTGTTGAGCTCTTTAATGCTCAACGGCTTCAAAGTTTGGTTCTTTATGGAAATTCCTTATCTGGGTCGATTCCAAACGAGATTGGCGACCTAAAGTTCCTGCAAATTTTGGATCTTTCGCATAATTCTCTTAATGGGTCGATCCCAGAATCGATTTTGCAGTGTAAGAGGCTTAGGAGCTTCGATTTGAGCCAGAACAATCTCACTGGTTCTATCCCTAGTGGATTTGGTCATGCTTTGGGTTCGTTACAGAAGCTTGACCTTTCTTACAACAATCTCAATGGTCGTATTCCTGATGATTTCGGTAATTTGACTAGATTGCAAGGAACTCTTGATTTGTCTCACAATTCGTTTAGCGGCTCGATCCCGGCGAGCTTAGGGAGTTTGCCTGAGAAGGTATATGTTGATCTAGCTCACAACAACTTGAGTGGACCAATCCCACAAACCGGTGCTTTGGTTAACAGAGGACCAACTGCGTTCTTGGGCAATCCGAGGCTATGTGGCCCTCCATTGAAGGATCCTTGTTTGCCAAATACAGAAGATTCTCCAACATCTCACCCTTTTGTACCCGGCAATGGTGAAGGAGTGTCAAAGAAAGAAGGAGGTATAAGTAAATCTGCAGTTGTTGCAATTGTGGTCTGTGATGCCATTGGAATCTGCATCGTTGGGCTTCTCTTCTCTTGTTGCTACTTAAAGATTTGCTCGCGTCGTAACAGCGTTGATGAGGAAGGCTATGTGTTGGAGAAAGAAGGGAAAGAAAAGAAAGGTTCTTTCTGTTTCAGACGAGATGGATCAGAGTCTCCTTCTTCTGAGAATCTCGAGCCACAACATGATCTTGTTCTGTTGGATAAACACATGGCTTTGGATTTAGATGAGCTACTTAAGGCTTCAGCTTTCGTTCTTGGGAAAGGCGGGAACGGGATTGTGTATAAAGTTGTCCTTGAAGATGGTCTAACCGTTGCTGTTAGGAGATTGGGAGAAGGAGGATCACAAAGATGCAAAGAGTTTCAGACAGAAGTGGAAGCAATTGGGAAGCTAAGACATCCGAACATCGTTAGCCTTAAAGCTTATTATTGGTCAGTCGAGGAGAAGCTTCTCATCTACGACTACATTCCTAACGGAAGTCTTGCCAATGCACTCCACGGTAATTTAAACATATCTTTGTGATAATACTCTCAGATCGTTTCTATGTGTTAAAACTCAACTTATGTTTTTGTTTGATTGCTAGGTAATCCTAGTATGGTGTCATTCAAGCCGCTGTCTTGGGATGTTCGGTTAGAGATAATGAGGGGAATCGCAAGAGGGTTGTTGTATCTTCACGAGTTTAGCCCCAAGAAGTATGTTCATGGATCTCTGAAACTCAGCAATATACTGCTGGGACAAGACATGGAGCCTCAAATCTCTGATTTTGGACTCATGCACCTCTCTAGCATCGCCGGAACAATAGAATCAACCACAGTTGACCAACCATCCAACAAGAGCGCTTCATCTGCAAACTTGAGTTCGTTTTATCAGGCTCCGGAAGCCATGAAAGCAACAGTTAAGCCATCACAGAAATGGGATGTATACTCGTTCGGGGTCATTTTGCTAGAGATGATAACGGGAAGATTACCGATTGTTTTTGTTGGTAAATCAGAGATGGAGATAGTGAAGTGGATACAAATGTGTATCGATGAGAAGAAAGAGATGTCAGACATTTTGGATCCTTATCTGGTTCCTGAGGACACAGAGATTGAAGAAGAGGTCATCGCTGTGCTCAAGATTGCCATGGCCTGTGTTAGTATAAGTCCTGAGAAACGCCCAACGATGAAGCATATCGCCGATGCTTTGAACCAGATTTTCCTTCACTGACTTCAGAACAAAATTGTTGCAAAGCCAAAAGTGTGAGTATATGTTTCTTATTTTCATTGTCTTGTTCTTCATGTAATATGTGTTATTTCAAAATAGAGTTCCCTTGTAACACACGACTTTTACAAATATTTCGAAGGTGCATACATATATGTATATGCTTCATAAGGTTACATATATGTATAAATATTATGAGTTCTTATTTATAGAGTTTAATTATGATAAAGAGAATAATATCTCTCTGATAATTTTCATGATCAAAAGGGCAAAGTTGAGCTGAAATTAGGAAGCTGTGTTCCAACACTCTCTCTTAAGATCCTTTCCATCTCTTCGGCACTATACATATCCCCGCCCTAGTATAATTAACAATTATTATTAATATAGATTCATGAAACTATATATAATTTAATCATGTCATGTGTGATAATTACCTGAAATGTATCCGTTGGCTCAATATCCAAAGAATTAAGGTCGTAATACGCACTTGCCGCCGAGAGTTTCATGGACAAAAACTGCAGTCACAGGGCCATAGCAGAATTAAACCATTTAATTATTGAGTGGTATTATTATTGGGTTATTTTTATAAAAGTTAGTTGGTTTTTTGAAGAGTGAAATATGTTAAATATAAATTGCGAAACCTCGATTTGATTCTGCAGGGAACGAACATATTCTATGATGACTTCAAGCATCACTGCCATTCCCATCGTCTGCATCATGAATGTTTGAATTTCATTAATTTTTAAAAAAAAAAAATAATTTGTATTTTGCAGAATTTATCCGTGTTTTGGATTATTTTTTTTTTTTTTGTTAAACAAAAGTTAGGCTTTGTGTGAAATTGAGTTACCTTGTAGCAGCCGGGAACAAGGTCTTGTAAGCATTTCAGCCTTTCATTTATCTTCTCTCGCCGTACCTTTAATACATTCCCAAAAAGAATCCAAAAACATGCAGAATTATTCATATATATAATTTCTTTTTCCAATTTACAGTAAGTAAAATATTTGATGAATTACCCTTTCAGCCAGACTGTGGCTATCAGTAGCTTGACCCCTCTTAGCTCGAACATGAACAACATCTCTTGGCTTATGAATATCATCTTCATTCAAGGATTCTTCCTCCTCCGACCTCTTTCTTCTTTTCTTTGACCCAATCTCTTCTCTTTTGCCATTTAATCTCGAATCGCCTGCGATTTCTAGCTCCATCAAATTTTAAATAAGAACAAATATATGAACATGGAGGAATTTTTCACACACACAAAATAATGAAGAAGAAAATCTTCACCCCGAAATAAAGTTGGGGACAAGTGGGAGTTGTTGTGATGGGCATCAACTAAAGCTCCGTTGGAGAAAAGCATGAAACTAGGAGTAGAAACTGGTGAGTCCAGATTTATTAGCTCTGGATTTTGGTTAACGTGTGACGACAAAGGGTTAATACCAGTGTTATAATTATAAGGCTCAAACCGTGCCATTAGAGACACTACAAACAAAACTAAGGATCTTTGTTTTTTCTTTCTCTAAGACAATTATAAAGTTTGCAATTGAGTTGTGATTGTTTATATAGATAGATTTTTTTTTAAGATGGGATCAATAATGTTTAGTTTTTAATTTTTCATAAAAATGGTTTGGTTATTTGCTCCTTATTGTATTGTGTGACTTGTGAGAGAATGAGAAAGAAACGTGTGATATCAACGCTAGGTTTCCATTTATCACTGTGCAGTAGATTTTGTGGGACCCATGTTCCATGTTAGATATATCCATTGTTCTAAAAAGCGGGTAACTCGGCCGGATATTCGCCGGAAAAGCGGTGGGCGGTGAGCCACCGCCGCGAATTGCCTCTGTGCGGTAAATAAATCGGCCATTTCATAATTTTCGTTTTTTATTTGCGATTTCGTGTTTGAAAACTTATATTTCTTATTATATCTACCAAATCTAAGTAAAATCAACAAGAATACATGATTAAATCACAGAAATCAGCAAAAAAAAATAGTGGTCGGCGCAAATTAGGGTTGCAGAGACGATTTTGGGGAAGAAGATGACGGGGTTAGTTTGGTAATTTTGGCTTTATTAAACAAATAACTAAAAAAATTATGAATGTGTAGGTTTGGGAAGTCGAACCGTGTATCATGGACTGCTTTTAGCACAAGCGTACCACTGGGATACGATATATTTTTGTTATTTCCTTACAACAATATTATATATACTATATACATCGATAAAAATACACAAAACTAGGCTCCGATTACTCCCCGCTTAATCCCCGAGTTTTTGATAAATCGCTAGGCCCTGGTCGTCCGCGCGTACAGCGCCTAGCGCAATTCTGAACAAGGGATATATCTAACCTGCCGGGACCTTTTGAGTATCCCTTTTAATGTAACAAGTATGGTTTCAAATTGCATTAATGGTCGACGAGTTATCATCACAAGTTTTTGCATCATTAGGCTATCAGACAAAACTTTTAAGTACGGCTGACTTAGCTAACTGGGCTGGTTGCCCAAAATACAATCTTCATTTTGTTACACTTAAGTGTTATAAGCCACGCAGCCGAATCTGTACGAGCATTTACGGGAGATGATATATCATCATTTTCACGGATTTTATCATCATGATATATGTCGTTGTTATCGAATGTTTTTAGAGTTTTTAAAGTTTTTAGTATTTGCGGATATTGTTTTGTAATAGAAAATTTATATGAAATATAATCAGAATTGGTTTTAGTAACTAGTGACAGACAAAGAAATTAATAATTAATCTTTAAAAATAGTATCAAGAATTAACTCAAATAAACTACATCAATAATCTAAAATTTTCTAGAATTATTACCTATAATTATTATGATCATATCACATATGTATAACTACTAATATCATTATCTATAACTAAGTTTGTATCTTATTCTTTAACACTATATATTTTAAATCACATGACATACATATCGTATCACCAGTAATATCTGATACTATATATATCATTATATCCTACATATTCTCTATAAATTAACCCTAAGATTTCTGCAGCCACAGAAGAATAGCCCTAAGATTTCTACGGCCACATGCGACACTAAAGGGAATCAAACGTATGTTTTTTTTGTTCTATTAGTAGTTAAATTATTGTTTTCTTTTATGTTGATTTTTTGTTATGCTTTTCGGTGTGAGTTATAAAGTTTATGTTTCATGCTTATATTTTGTCCTTGTGTGTTTACTTATTTTTAAATAGAAAATCAATTGGTCAAACGAAATGACTTGTTTTTTACTGGAATTAATAACGCTAGAGAAACAAGCTGGACATAGTAAGGAAAAAGTTTGTCAGAACAAGAAAAACAAAACGTTCTCACGAAATTAAAAAAACAATATGTGTTGACTCTAAATTAGAATAAAATTAAGAACAAGCTTGATGCTTTAAAAAGTAAGAATCGTTAGAGATGGTATAGCGCGAGAGATATGGGATGCTCGTTAAAGAAGAATTGTACATGAAGACATGGCTGGATCTTTTTCTCACATTTTTCTTTTGGTGTTTTTCAAACAAGAAGCTATGTTAGTGTTTTGGAATTTTTCATTTACTTCTTTGAAAATCTATTTTGGACTTTTTCTTTGAGAATCAGTTTTAATTTTACCTTTTCGATCTATGTTTCTTGTTCTCCAACACGTTTAGAGGGTGTTTGATACAGTAACAAGTCTTTGGAAAAGTTAATTCACGTGTCTCCTTTTGGTCGAAATAATATGTTTGTCCTCTAGAGTTGTCCTGCAGCTTCCTCGCCCAACTTCAGCTCTATTGTAGTGGCAACGTAGAATCTGAGATCAAACTTTCTTGAAAAATGGAATTGATTTTTTTCTTCTCGAGAAGCATCTGAAGCTTGATTTGATTTAACACATTATTTTTACTTTAGTATTTTCATTCAACCGCTATTAACAGCAAGCGCTTGTCAACCAGTCAAGAATATTCCGCAAACACAGCCGTTTCCAATTGTTAAACCAGTCGTACAAAACGTTTACAAACACTACTAACCGCAATCGCCCGCTTCCGCAAACTCTCGAAACCGCAACCGCAACATCTGCGTTTGAACCAGTGGAGCCCTAAATGGAATGTATGTTTAAACTAGAAAGTAGAAACCAAACACTTTTCAACAAACTATCGATCTTTTGGCATTGTGGGTGGCTCTCTCTGTCCTCAACTGAATAGTTGTGGCCTAGTTACATAGACAATAGATTCGGCCGGTTGCAAAACAAAATAACACAATGGAAAACAATCTACAATAAATATTGTGAACTCCAACAAAAGGAAGCATGTCTTAGATTGAATCCGCGCTTCGGTAGGTCGGAGGGTCTTAAGAACCCAGAGTTAACCACTATAACCGCTATGCGAGAGCTCCCTCCATAACAAAATATTTGTAGAAGCTTGGTCTTGCTCAGTGATTAATCAAAAGTTTATTAATGCTTCAGTTCGATCGTCTCAAGATAAAAACTTTTGCACTTTAATGAATGCAAGTTTATAAAAGAAATTTCAGTGTGATATGGATGGAGTCGTTTATTATAGTTGGTAGATTTTCGTGAAACATATAATGTTATCTATAAATTGTCTGTATATTAGTTTTAATTATATGTATCAATGTTAAAAGAAGCAAAATATCAAAGGTTAACATCACAAACTGTGATTAAATTCTCAAAAAGTCTTTAATATTAGAAATTACAAAATTTGACTTTGATGGCATGACATCAATACGATTGTGAGGAGGCAGAAAAATCCAAACCCATCTCTATCGTTAAGATTGGCTTCGCCACTTTCCATTTTCTTACATCCATAATGAGGCAACTATCTAATTACTCTACGTTGGGAATATCTCGCTTTCACATTAATTTTGTTTCGTTTTTGTCTATTTTCATTTTACATTACGGTAAATAGCCTTTTAATTGCGACAAAAAGAAGTAGGTGTTTTGCTGGGGGGGGGGGGGGGGGGGGGGGATGTATTTTTTCTTAAGAATAGACACAAATTAATTAGATTTACCCCAATACTTCATAATAGTTGAATGTTTTCATGCTAAACATGAATTATTTTTTTTTTTTGCAAGTTCACTGGTATATTTTAACGGATCAATAATATACGTTGTTGTTAACCGATAGATTTCATCTTTTTCTCTCTCGCTCTCTCTCTGCCTTGATCGAACCATGAGGTGGAGCTTGGCCCAAACCAAATGAGCTACCCAATGAGGCTGATAGAATTCATCCAAAAACTTGCAACTATTATCACAAAAACTGAACCAAACCAAACCGTAGTACTGTATTTCTCTCAAGTATTTTTTCGGCTTGGTGTTGTGTTTTTCGGCCTATCATGCGACCTTTATATATAGTCTAATCGTGATACATGTAGTATTTTCTTTTAGGGCATGGTTTCGATCTCATTTAGGGATGGACCGATGGATCATGATAATAAGATCAAATATCCGAAGGTGGAAAATCGGGTCTTTGCTTTTCGTTGTTGTTGTTTCAGAACGAAGTTCCCTAGTAACCTTTTCTAAGTTTATATTTACGGTTTAAACAAAAAAAAATGTTTTAGTTTGGATCAATATCTTGCAATATCGGATTCTCAAACCTAACCATGCTAAACAAGCATCTCTATGAGTTTTGTCCTGTATATAAAAGCTCAAATCATTTATCTCGGTTACTAGTGGATGCTGATTCATTTTTATATTCCTAAAAATCACACACCATGTAAGAAATATTAGAGATCCAAAGCTTTTCCTAATTTTCTGGACTCTGGACGAGCTCAAAGTATAGCCTCATAGGAACAAACATAAGATTCGGCTGAAGTAGAAGCTGAGAAGAGCTATGTTAGGTTTCCTACTATTGAAGCTGCTAAGCTCTGGCCTTCGTTTTGTAGAATTACATTCACTCCAACTTCTTCAACATCGTAGCTTAGCGAACGTGTTATTGGTCTTGGGTCTGCACGTACAGCCACAGGGTACTAGCATTCTCTAATTACCTTGCATATTTTGGTACTCGGATGATTTTCTTTCATTCATTGTTATATATTAAACCATACTGAGGCTATTTACTGATTTCCTGGACTATTGAGAAGTGATTGGAACACTGAAGGAAGCAGAGTTAAGAGTATCCAAAAATCAATAGGAAAATTAGGGTTATTGTCCTATTATTTTCTAGTGTTGAATATACAATAAAGCAGTATGCACAGCAAAAATCAAATAGCCATGTAATTTTAATATTTAAAGTTCTTTACTAATTCACAATCAAAATATAATTATTTTTATTGACAATATGGTCTTCAACTTAGTTATGTGCAAGTGTCATAATCGGAGCAAGTCAGCTAAATACACAAATGAGTTGTCATGATAACACCACCATAAGCCCCATCTTTAATCAACAATTGGGTTTCCAGAAAAAGAAACTGATGGGCACAATTTACCATTAATAATATTCTAAATTTGGAAATCATAATTGTGTTTCTCCACCCCTTGTTGTTCCTTTCTTCTTTCCATGTCTTTCTCTATATTTTCGCTTTTGTTCTGCCCCACCAAACTTATCTTGAAGAGGCTGTGTTATTGAGTTATTTATATTTTTTTTTTCTTAACTAATTGTAAACGAATTATCCAGAATTTAGAAGGAATATTTTCAAAATTGACGTCTCCTTTGTATATCTTAATCTGAGATGCTGAATCTGAACGTTTGCGGATATGGATCGGATAGTGACATATAAGAATCAGCTAAAAATATTTTAGATATTAAAAATCATTATTCGAAGTGTATCTTTAAAAAAAAAAACAAATCGGATAGTAACGATAAAGGTCAAATAAGGATTTGGTCGGGTAAGGGTCGGTGATGGAGGTGGAATTAGCACCTCTCTAAGGTCCGGTCCAATAGCTGAATGGCCCATCGGAGATCCAGTCCGAAAAAGAATAAGTCGGCCAAACACGAGGTAGCTTGGGGACGACGAAACAACTCAGCGGCGATGCCTCGCCCGACCTGCACCAAAGAAGATAAATATGTTATTTAACATATTTATAAAATAGAAGAAGATCAATGCAAATCTTCGAATAGGAAAGATAAACTATATTAGTTCGGATTTGTAAATAATATCAAAGAGAATATAGGAAGAAACTCTAGATCCTCTGGTATAAATATCATTTCCATGCGCAAGAAAAGATGAAGTTCACAAGTTTAACACATTGTACTCAAACCCTAGAGTTAGCGAGTAATCTCGATTGGGCTCTCATCTAATAATACTAGATCTTCCAATCCTCTTTTGTTATTTGCCCTTTGATCCTTTAATTCTTATTATCCAAGTCCCTCATTTTAAGATCAGTTTATTGATTTGACCGTTGTGATTCTATGAATCAAAATTGGTGTCTTCTGTGGGGAGTGGATATATTTGATTAACCAAAGGAAAGATCGGCGACAAAAACACCACCTTCATTGCAGGATACAGGAGGAGCAGGCAACGCCAGCGACATCACCAATGCCAACGGCGCAACAAGAGGAGAACGGACCCAATCCAACTTATCCCAGCAAAAAGCAGTTGCAACGGCACAGAAGAAAACAACGCCCCCGAAAGAGTTCGACCCAGACAACCCTCGATTGGAACTGATCGAGAACATCAAGATTGATGACTGGAACCCTGAATGAAGCGTTGGAATCAAAGCTAATATCGATCCCGACATCAGGGCCAAACTGATAAACTTTCTCAAGCAGAACATGTCAATGTTTGCATGGTCGGTCAAATACATGATATGAATTGACCCGAACATCGAGTGTCACGAAATCAACGTCGACAAAACGTTTACGCCAATCAAACAAAAAAAAGAGGAAGTTCGGAACAGAAATAGCGAAGGCAGTTAACGACGAGGTGGACAAACTACTAGGATCCGGGTCCATCACAGAGGTAAAATATCATGAATGGCTCGCCAACCCGATGGTGGTCAAGAAGAAGAACGGTAAATGGAGAGACTGCATGAACTTCACAGACCTAAATAAAGTGTGCCCCAAAGACTATTTCCCACTACCGCATATCGACCGACTGGTTGAAGCGTCCGCCGGCAACAAGCTTATGTCATTCGTGGACACTTTATTCGGGTACAACCAAATCCTGATGCACCCAGACGATATAGAAAATACATCACTCATAACAGATTCGGCTCCAATCACCGACGGACAAAGTACTCGAGCATTTGTTCAGGCTAGGATTTCCAGCTTCAAATAACAAATCTGAGTACAAAGCCTTGATCGCCGGACTACGACTGAACAAAGCCATCGACGCAAAGTGCATACAAGCTAAATGAGATTCACAACTAGTCGTGAACCAATTTAACGGAGAATACAAAGCTAAAATGAAAGAATGGACGCATACCTTCCCATAGCCAAGAAATTGATGGATGACCTTAGCCTGTTCAATCTAACAAGAATCCCAAGAAAGGAAAATAATTCAGCAGACGCCCTCGCGGCCTAAGCCTCAAGTTCGAATGGGCACCTTAGACAAACAATCCCGGTGGAAATCATAGAAAAACCGAGCATAAGTCTTCTCGATTTTTGTAACATTATCGACAGAGACATTAAAAACGAAGACATCACCGAATACCAGGTTCATAGCGATAAAGTACAGGGAAATGATTTGACACTGGAAATAAAAGCGCACATATTGGATGGAGAAATGCCCAAAGATAGATGGGAAGACCGTAGGCTCAAATCAAAGGCAGTCTGGCACGTCAAGATGGAGGATGGTCTTTTTCGTTATAACGCTGTCGGAGCAGCGCTACGATGTGTATAGGGAAAGGAGGTCGACGAAATAGTAAAGAAACCCCACAAAGGAGAAGGGAGAAATCATGCTGAGAACGATCGCTGGTGCTAAAGATTAAGAAACTTGATTTCTTATGGCCGACTATGATAAAGGATTGCGTAAGATACACCTCGAGGTACGAACCGTGCCAAAATCGCACCCCATCCATATGTGCGCCCACATAAGAGTTGTAATCTGATACGACACCATATCCATTTATGCGATGGGCCATGAACATAGTCGGACCAATGCAAAAATCTCGGAAAATGAGCATGTCCTAATTCTAACTGACTACTTCACCAAGTGGATGGAGGCCAAGGCATATCCTACGATAACAACCCGAGAAGTTACCAACTTTCTGTGGAAATACATCATCTACAGACACGGTCTCCCCTATAAAATAGTCACCAACAAAGGAAAGCAATTTACATCAATTTAATTAAGTCAGATTTGCAAAAAAATGGAACATCAGACTAAGCAAGTCGACACGTATTACCCACAAGGAAACAGTCATGCAGAAGCCACAAACAAGACAATCATTGCAGGCTCAAAAAGCGGCTCAACAAGCACAAAGGGAGTTGGGCACAAGAGCTAGATGAAGTCTTGTGTTCGTTTCAAACAACCCCAAGACGTTTATCAAATCAAACCCCATTCTCTTTAGCTCATGGTGTAAAAGCTATGTCGCCAGCTGAAACAAGCTTATCAACAATTCGGCGATCCATGCTCATCCGGAACCCCGAACTCAATGACGAAATGCTCCTTGATAACCTTGATTAACTTGAAGAACAAAGGGATGAGGCCCTCATTCGGATTCAGAATTATCAGCACCTCGCCGCTGGATATTATAACAAAAAGACCAAGGGACGACACCTAAAGGAAGGAGACCTTGTCCTGCGCGAAGTTCATAATTGAACAAATGAAAAGAACGCCGGAAAACTTGGCATACATTGGGAAGGACCTTATCAAATCTCAAAGGTCGGCAAGCCCGGGATTTATGAGATCTCTGAGCTAGACGGCAAACCCGTCAGCTTCTCATGGAACTCAATGCATCTCAAGCCCTTTACTAGATGTTCCGATAAAAAACGCTCATTGAGCTACCATTTATGTAATAAAGAACTACAAATGGCTTGATCCCCTTTTAACATGGTACGTAAGCAATCCTCACAGATTCAGCTATACCTTTAATAAAATTACATCTTGCAAAAAGATACGACTTCTATGTTGGCATCTTGGCCAGATGACTAACTCAAACGCATTCCTCGAGTGCCGTGTTGAAAAATCTACACTTTCATCATGTGTGAAAAAGTTCTAACTCTAGGCCACATTGCTGAAGGATTAAGCCAGGATCCCCCCCCCCCCCGCTCGGTTAAGTCTAGGTCGCGATAAATAAGCCGACCTGCCTCACATAACCGATCTCATACTAAGTGATAACAGTGATACGAAGTCGGCGTTTACAACCACTCGTATCGAAAAAAGTTTATCGAGACACACTTCGGTATCCCCCTATTTCACAACAAAATGGAACTAACTCCACAAGTGTTGTACGCAAGAGGGTTACAATCCCGCTGATGTATAACCCGGCCCAAATTAACTCGGTAAACAAAGGAAATAGAAAATCTTCAATTACGTCGGCAAGTCAAAATTACGTCGGCTAGATATAAAGCCATGTCAGCATTTTATAAACTCCGTAGAATAAATACACCGAGGGAAAAAAATTGAATCTCTTTAAAAGGATTTATCAGATCAAAACAAGTCCGCCAAGAACATAGACTCAAGTAAAAATCAAATGGCAAGTCCGTTGTTTATACTTATCTTGAGCGAAGATATAAGCTGAAGTATGACAATAAGGAAATGAGTAAAATGAAAAGAAAAGTTCTTCATTTTATTCATCGATATTGTTACAAATCAAGCTACAAAAGAAAAGAAAAAGGAAAGCTGAAACTAATTTTTTGAAAGACGATTTCCATCCAAGGATCGGTCTCTACCGCAAGAAACTTAACCTCTTGCTCGACCAGACGATTGCGTCTTCTTCTCCCAGCAAGACCGCCGATGAGAAAGAAACTGTTATGAAATCAACACAGGAACCAATGTTCTCCTGAAGATAAAGCAGCTCAAAGGAACCGATCTCAAACAGTCGTCTCACTGTCGGGGACCATTCTTAAGAGGCGATTTTATCGCATGTCGCTTACAAGGCCCATCCCTGATAGTCAGCTGCACAGATGAGAACCGTGATGGAACCAAGTTCGGATGGAGGATCTTCATGGGGGTAAAAAATAACTCCGAAGCGCCAACCTAACCATTCCAAAAGCGTCCACCTTGCCACCAACTGAGCTCCGCCGAACAGCTTGCTCGAAAGAACAATATGCATGCGTCTTCCAGGACAGTTCATCTCCGATGTACGACCAATTGCTCTACAGGAACGAAGAGGTCAAGACCCCGACCTATAAAACCTCTAAAATAAAAAAAGAAAGGAGAAGCTTACGTGGAAGGCAGCTGATCCAGGAAGGGGCAGACCAGAGCACATTACTGAAATCAACGACGCATCAGATCGATCCAAGCAAAGGATCTGAGCTCGCGCTTAAGTTTGGAAGGGCAAAAAACAGAGGCAACCATCAGCATAAATCCGCGTACTGACGAGCTACCCTTTAGCAAAAAGAGCATAAGCTCATCAACGGTTTCGATCGGACATCGCTCAAGAGGATTTCACAAACCCGAACACTAGAAATATAAAAAATCTATTGTAACTCCTTTTTACCGTTATCCGCTGACTGTCGAGCTGACTGGTCAACAATCAAACAAGAACATGACCGATCGAACCTGAGTGGGGCAAACGAGAAAAATTCGTCACAATACAAAGCAAGAGACAGTCCGGTTTGAGATAAAGGCTCGCACCAAACCGTCCATGACCCTGTTCACCTAGCTTCCACAATACAAGGCTTTTCAACCAGTATTGCTTCCACGAGTTGTGTCGGTTCGGACTAAACCAAATATTAGGGAAGCAATTTCATTTCTAAATGTTTTAAGTCTTTTAAATCCTTTAGCCTATTTAATTATAATTCCAAAACATTCATAAAATCGATAGGCGCTAAGCTAAACCTGAAATTAACAAAAAGTTCCTAATTAGTGATCTAAGATCACCTAGCGAGTCGGTCCCCACTAAAAGGCTTCTAAGAATTTACTAAGATAATCCCGCCCCAAAACCCAAAATAACAATCAACATAAACAAATAGTTGTTCACGTGCCACCATGACGTGATGAGCTCCACAACACACAAGCATTCTCTAACTATGAAATAATCACGGAGATCGAGACCACTGCTGCACTTGATCTCGATCGGAAACGATCTATCTAACGTGAACAACTCTAACACCACTGGGCCCACTATGCGAACTTGGTAACTTCCACAGGAACACTTAGCTACCGCCATTTTAACTACAAACTCCCCCGACTCCTAAACGTAAACACGAATTCCTGGGACCTAGGACATTGTTCTATGTCCATCGATACACAACGACTCGGGTTACCCCTAGATAGCTTATGATTTTATGCAGTCTGGCTTAGGACATGACCCCATATTCTCCGGACCACACACTTACCGGCGTCACTCAGTAGGTTAACACCATAACCAGAATTACCACCCAAAAGGCACGTGAACTGATCAGGAAACTACCCTAGGATCTGATCATGTCGGAAGTACCATAACACTTTCATTTGACTTGCGAGATCTAACGCACCCTAGAGTCCTGATAACAATAAATAAAAACACGCAGACTCTTTTGGACTCTACACAACATAAAAGACCGACAAGGTCGAACAAAAATAAAAAGTACAATCAAAACACCTGATCTATCCCGCAAGTCCTATCACCAACATCCTCATCACCCAAGCATAACCGATTTCGTACCGATCTAGGTATCTATCAAACTTACTCGGTCCCGTGACAAAGTAAGTAACAATCAAACGGTCTATCCGGCCCAAAACCGGAATAGACTAAACAACACAATCAACGGAGTATCCGGCCCAACACCAGAGTAGTCCAACAAGCAAGCCTAACATCAATCTCCAATAACACGCCATCAAATACATAAAGCAAACAAGCTTTTAATTATATCTCATCTTTTAATTAAATAATCCACTATCCTGAGAATAGTGGCTTACTAATCCCGTAGACCGCTCATTCCCAATTAACACCTTTTAATTCATCTTTCCTAAACATCTTTTATAAACTCTTTGATCTGTCAGTTTAAGATTAGTAAAATTACTAATCTCCCGACATCTCATTGTTGTTTAATTACATCCAATTAACCCAATAACCCCAAACTATTATCTAATAACCACCCCGTTGTTATAGTATATGGTTCGTTATGTCCTTTAACCATATTTTAATTATTTCTTAATTTTCCGTATGTAGATTAATTTAATTAAATTATTACTATAGTATATATGCGTATACATACTATATGCCAATCTAACATGGATGCAACAATCAATAATCAAACAATAATACATCAGATCAATACGATCTAACTAGCATGCATATAACAACCTAACCAATTCATTGGTCAAACCGATATAATCAATTAACCAATCAAAAAAAAAATCAATCAAACATGCATGCAATCCTATAACTACAGTTTATGGTTCCCAGGTCTACATGTCCTATCTAATGTGTTCTTAACCGACTCACAGTGTTTGTAAGTGATGGATGATGGTGTGACAGAACTCATGAACCTCTGAGACCGAACTGATACTAATCTTGAACCTTTCATGAACCATAAGACTGAACCAAACACAACTCCAAGCTTAAACCAATCTAAACCGGACCATTGACCAATCTAAACTGGTTGACCAAGTGTTGACCGAGCTAAAACAAGGTTGACCGCTAGTTCACCACCACTTAAAATAAGATGAAACGGAACCAAACCAAGACTAAACCAACCCTAGCTGAACCGGCAAGAAGAAACCGCGTTGACCAGCGGCTCCGGTGAGGTGGCCGGGGGTGAGAGAACCGACAAGAGGAAGGCTACAAGAGGTAGAAGATCTCACGGTAATCTCTTCTCGGCCTTGACTGGCGATGGCTCCGGCATTGACCGGTGAATGGAAGGCTCTCCGGTGATGATTCTGGAGAATGAGGATGTCTACGATGAGAGGAGAAGCTGATGAGAATGAGAGTAACCTGTTGAAGAGAGAGAGAGAGAGAGAGAGAGAGAGAGAGAGAGAGAGAGAGAGAGAGAGAGAGAGAGAGAGAGAGAGAGCAGTGGTGGAAGAAACGATGGAAGTCGCTGGCGGCAACTTCTCCGGCGAGGCTCGGCTGCAGCGACAAGTCTGACCAGTGGAGAATGATGAGGAGAGAATTGAGGTCACAAATATACAACTGGTTTATAAGATCAAGCTTGGTTTTAGAGATATTTAAGTAACTTAAGGCTCAAGGTATGAAGAACATTTGAATGTTCTTGAAGATCTTCAAAGGATGTATGAAGATGGATGAATTTGGGTTGAATATGGAGATAGGATGGTGTTTTAGGTGGGTGGTGAGAGGAGAGAGGTCAGATAGATTTGTGATTGTAAATTTTAGTGAGAGTTGGAGCCATTTGAGAAGGTTTTTGTGACACTTTTCACCCCAGGTAACATTCTGAGATTCTGTACAATGAATCTCCAAACTCTTAGATCCTCAAATTCCATGATTCGTCCGTTCGGATCAAAATGATCAATTCCGCTTTAAATATCCAAAAACATCCAATGCCTCTGAAATGAATCTTCCAATCTTCTTTTTAAATTACTAGACTCCATAAGAGTCATTTTCCAAGTCGTCTCGTCCCATTCGGACTCCCGCAGCTCCTGTACCAAATTTTACAAGTTTTATAGGTTTATCGGTTTCCATCCCGATAGTCCGTAAAACTCTTTTAAAAGTCCAATTCCATTATTTATAGTCTTCTTAATGATTTACTTAATTAAAATTAGAATAATTTGACCCGTCTAAGCTTATGTCTCGTATTTTGGTAAAATTATCAAAATATCCCTCAAATCTTGAAATTTACAAAGTTCCCTTATTGATTTTATGATTGTATGTTGACTCAGTTTTATGAGACATGGTATTACACCTATTAGCATCTTTGAGGAAGAAAAATAGATTAAAAGGAGAGAAGGAATCGGGAAGAAGAAACTAAGAGATAAGACGAAAGTAGAAAGGAAAAAAAAGGAAGTGAAGATGATGAGGAATGATGAAGGAAGGGCTGTATTTATAGCAGAAGAGCCATAAAGGCCCCTTTTTATGCTTTCACACCTGCTACTCTTACTATAAGAGCATCTACATTGGGGGGTTTTCATGATAAACCTCCAATGTAGATGCTCTAACACAAGTCGTCACTCTCAAATTTAATGACTCAAAACTATATTTCATGGAAGTTGCAGTTTGAGAAATTCCTCAACAGTCATCTCTTGCTTGGTTGTGTTACAGGGTCTATTTCTCGACATGCTCCTCTGCTATCTGTGAGAAATTGTGATACATGTACTGAAGCAAACAATCTAGCTTATCTTTAATGGATTCATACAGACCAAAAAATTAATCGGATCCTTAACAGAAGATGCACTCAAGGCTATCTATAGTCTCAGATCTTCGCATGAAATCTGGTTTGCTTTAGTCAAGAAATACAATAAGGTCTCAGCAACCAGAATATTAGACATCCAAAGATGCATTCAGAAAACTACAAAATGATCAAAAAACTTGTCTCAGTACATGTTAGAAATCAAAGATCTTTGTGACCAACTAGATTCCATTAGTACATCAATCTCAGAGCATGAAAAGATTTTTGTTGTTCTTAATGGACTTGGTAGGTAATATGAAGCTATTATCACTATCATAGAGAATTCTATAGATACATCTCTTGGTACATGTTTTGTATATTTTATGTATAAGCTCATTAGGTTTTTAAGATAAGTTGCAAAAATATGAAGTTCAACCTGAGCCAAATTCTCATCAAGCTTTCTTCACTGACAGTGAGGCTATTCATGCAGAGGAAGAGGTATGAACCATGGAGCATACAAATTAAGAGGCACCTACTCTTACACCACTCAAGGAAGGTCGTTTCCATAACAATTTGGTCAAATGGCTGGAAAAGGTAACTACTCAAACAATAATCCAAGAACAACTTGTTAAATATGTGTAAAATATGGTCATCTTGTGTATAAATGCTTCAAAAGATTTGATCAAACTTAAAATATAGAATAAATGAAGCATGCAATGATGGAAATGAAGGTCTTTGAATGAGTTAGTCTACATGATCCCTAGTGGTACACTAATACATGGTAACACATCATGTCACAAACACATCTCAACAACTTCATAACTCTCTTCCTTATGAAGGATCTGATTCTGTGATTGTGAAGAATGGAGACTTTTTGCCTATTATCCACATCGGTTCCATAGCCTTAACTTCTCTATTAGGTACTATTCCCCTATATGGTATGTTAGTATGTCTAGATATTACCAAAACTTTAATGTTTGTTTCTAATCTCACTGATGATTACATGTGTGAGTTCACCTTTGATTTCACTAATGTGTATGTTAAGGACAAAGCAACACATTATTCTCAGTCAGAGAGTCAAAAATAATGAGTTATACAAACATGAGGTTCCTCAGTTCCTGGCTTACTATTCTTCAAGACAACATAGTGCATCAGAAGAAGTGTGGCACAACAGAGTGCAAGAGACTAGAAGTGGGGCATCACATCAACAAGTCATCCAACATCTATCTTCTATAAATGATATTGCTATGAATAAAGCCACAAAGCCATTGTGTGAGGCATGCCAGATAAGAAAGTCTAGCAAACTTCCATATTTTGCTTCTGTTTTTCAAGCAAATGGACCTTTAGAAAGAATACAATGTGATTTTTGGGGTCAAGCACTTGTTGTTTCAGTTCAGGGGTTCATATATTATGTTGTATTCATTGATCACTTCTCAAAGTTTAGTTGGATTTTTCCTCTTAATTTTAAGTCTGATGTTCTATAAAGCTTAAAGAGTTTCAAATACAAGTAGAAAACATTTTCAAAGATAAAATTGGGATATTTTAAAGTGGTGGTGGAGGAAAATTTGCAATTCATCATTTCAGTGCTCATCTTACAAACTTAGGGATTAAACATCATGTGTCATGCTCACATACCCCAAAACATAATGGGATAACTAAGAGAAAGCACCAACATATAACATAGTTTGGTCTTTCTATGATCTTCCAAAGTCATATTTCATCAAGATATTGGGTTGATGCGTTTATCACTACAAACTTCCTGGCAAATCTTCTTCCAACTTCGATACAAGGTAAAATGGTCCCTTCTTTTGTAGCAATCCATGATCAGGCTCATGTGTATACTTTGTTAAGGGTCTTTGGGAGCAATTGCTATCTGTATCTACGAACATATTCAAACAACAAGTTTGATCCTAAGTCACTACACTATGTATTCCTTGGATATTCTATTCAATACAAGAGATACATATGTTTTCATCCTCCTACTGGAAGAGTTTATCTGAACAAGCATGTCCTTTTTGAGGAAAACAAATTCTCATTCACAAATGTCTCCAAAAGATTCAGTTCATAAGCATCCAAACCTCTGCTAAGCACTTGGAAACATAGGCTATGGATTTTGTGTCAAAATCTAGACCAGAAGAAGGGATTGAAGAAGAGAAAGCACACACTAGAAGAGTCATAGAAGTTAAAAACGATGAACATGCAATGACTGCAAGTCCTGCATCTTCTAAAGACAATGGCATAAATGAGTAACAAGAGGGACTTGAACTTCCTGATCAGGAAGTTCATGCTGATAATGAGTCTGGTGATACATGAGTAATTCTGGAAGAAAATATGGTCTTGTCATCTCAACAATGATCATCGTATTATAACTAGAAGAAAATCTGGTATTGTCAAGCCTAACCCACATTATATTCTTTATATAGTGAAAGGCATTCCTTTAGAACCGAGAACAATAGGAGAAGCATTAAAACACTCATGTTGGAAATAAGTTATGCAAGAAAATATTTATATATGTCATGAGACTAATACATGGAGCTTGGTTCAACTTCCTGAGAATGCCAATCTGCTTGGAAACCGATGGATATTCAAGACTAAACTGAAAGCTGACTGATCTTTGGATAAACTCATTGCACGTCTAGTGGCTAGAGGTTTTGAACATGGAGAAGAGGTGAATTTCATAGAAACCTACAGCCATGGAGTGATAACAACAACAATTAGAATGGTGTTACATTTAGCAGTAGTTGAGAAGTGGGTATAAAGCTACTCGATGTGAAGAATGCGTTTTTACTTGAGGATCTACATGAATCTGTTTACATGATATAACCATCAGAATTTGAAGATGAGAATCATCCAAACTATGTCTGCAAACTACATAAGGATATATACGGTTTGAAGCAGGCACCACGAGCCTGGTTTGGTAAATTTAGTTCTCATCTCATTGATTTTGGTTTTATATGCAGTGCTAAGAACCTTCTTTATTTGTTTATATACATGGAACAAAGATTATGCTTCTTATTCTCTATCTAGATGACATGGTGCTAACAGGTAATGATACTCAACTCATCAGTAAATTCTTGGAGTCTCTCAATGACAAGTTAAGATTGAACGATATGTTTGCTATGAGCTACTTTTTGAGAATTCACGCAACCTTCACATCAACATGATTGTTTCTGAATCAAGAGAAATATACATTGGATCTCCTTCAAACTGCATGCATGTTAGATTTTGATCGCATGCCCAGGCTTCTGCCTTTGCATCTAGACAGAGTACCACATCAATAAGAGCTTTTGTCCATAGCCTACCTATTTCAGAAGCCTATCCGGTAAGTTACAATATCTAATACTTACCATGCCTAATGTTCAATATGCATTAAATTATGTGTGTCAGAAGATGCATAAGCCAACTTTTTCTGATTTTCGTCTACTTACAAGAATCATGTGCCATATAAAGGGATCAATCAATATGGGGTTGCATCTCTAAATTGACTCAACCTACATTCTCTAAATCCTCAACATATGCAGCATACAAGACTCTCTCTGATACAACTGCTGAGATATCCTGGATTGAATCATTGTTGCAGGAACTAAAAGTGGTACAAGAGAAACCGACATAGATCTACTGTCATAAATTGTCAGCTCTGTATCTCACGACTAATCGAGTCTTGCACAAGAGATCAAAGCATTTTGAAACTTACTATCACTATGCAAGAGAAAATGTTACTATGGGATCATTAGTGGTCAAACATGTACCGGCTTCACAACAAATAGCAGATATCTTCACCAAATCTTTATCACAATACAACTTTACTGATTTAAGGGCCAAAATCGGTGTGGAAGAAACTCTCACCTCTAGTTTTTATGGGGGTATTAGCACAACAAGAAAAATGTCACAAGACCAAAAAAATCAAGATGAAGAAATGGACCATCAATCTCATTCAGTCACCAATAAGCCCGCTCAAAGTCAGTCAAAGAGAGTAGACCAAAAGCAGAGTAAAAGGAACAAAAAGTAGTTTTTGTATGGGTTTATTAGCTGACAAGATTAAGGTTACAAACAGATTTGAGGTACTCAAAGATAAGTATCAATGAGCTGGAGTATGAACTTGTAATTGTTATCTTTGTATGTATCGAGATTGTTCTCTAAGGTCTTTATATTGAAAAGCATTGTAACCCAGATGATTATAAATGAAATAAGCATGAAAGTTTAAGGTATTTTGTTCATTTTCTTCTCTCTTTCTTAAAGCTTTCAAAAAAAATTATATATATGTGTATAACTATTACATTTTTTCAATAAATTAAATTTTCACTTATTATACAACCTCATTTACATGTATACGTTTAAAAAAAAAAAAAAAAAAATTTAACTACTCAAACATATATTTTGGGTATTTTCGGGTAATTACCCGATCTTTTTTTTTTTACTAGCAAACATATATTTTCACTATCCAAATATATAAGGTCAGTTATTTTTATCCTTAAAAGCGAATAACTCGAGTCGGATAAATGTCGGGTCGAGTATACTCAAGCCTACGCATAGCTCCTCTGGTGCCAAGATTTGACTGATTTTACATATGTCGAACAGAGATGCTTGGACCTTTATACAAGTTGCAAAGCATGTCCCTGAATCAGGCCCGGCCCAGAGGACAAGCGGGCTAAGCCATGGCTTAGGGACATCAACTTTTTCCATTTTTTTAGGGCCACATTTTTATTGCTAGGGGTAATGGGTTAATGGATCTATTATACCACAAGTGTTGAACAAAGCCAAAGCCCATAATTTTGTTTAATGTGTTTTTGATTCAATAAAATAAATTTATGTAAAAAAACAAAAATATTCTTAATTATTTTCTGTTTCTGTTTTTTTTAAGATTTTCCTTTTTTATAAATATTCGCCTAAGTGACATATCTATTGTTTTTTAAAGCAAACTAGAATTAATTAAAAATCTAAATTAACTTTGTACCCATTATTTAAAAAATCCCTAATTAACTAGACGACGACATCATCTTCTCTGGCTTTGTACCCAAAAAGTTGATCGCTTATCTTCTGAAGAGACTCTTCATCAGTTCAGGTAAGTTGTTCCCAATTTCATGATCCTTTTAATGATTTAGTATTTTTGTTAAATTACAATTCCATGATTTTTTCAATTCTAAAATTGAGATTTGAGAATCTAACGTAGAAAAGCAAAAGTCAAAGGCTCATAGCTCTGTAATTCAATGATTTGATTACATCGTTGATCCTTATTATATGAATCATATTTAAAGTTGTCTAAATCATGGTTTTTTAATATAATTTCAAGAAAATGGTTCTGTTGGGTAAAAGACATCACATACTAAGAGGTACAAGAAGAAAAGAGAAGAAGAGGCGAGACGAGTTATACAACGTCAAGCAGGTTTTATCTTATAGTTTCTGAAAAACATGATGAAGTACTATTAAAACATGTTTTGTTATTGAATATGTTAAAAGTTTCTGACTCTCTTGCGTAACTGTTGGGTTTAATTTTATACATATATAGGGGCCACATTTTGTCGCTCCGCTTTAAGTCACCAAATTAGTTGGTTCGGCCTTGCCCTGAATACTTTGATAATTGCTGATGTTTTAGATGAATTTTTGGTTTCATATAACCATGAAGGTTTAGTAAGATTTAACATTACTAAAATGGTAGAATATTCTTTTACTCTTAATATTCTCATAACAAAACCAGAAAAGTACTTCACTAAAGTATACTCATTTTATTATAGATAAACACGATATCTTAACATGTAATGATTTAAACATAAACATAAACATAAACTAGAAAACAAAAATCAAGGCTATATTTGCAGACTACTTACATGTAGTTGTCCCTGCCTTGAGTTTATTGACTAGTAACATTGAGAATCTTGAAATATGTATAGAGAGATTTCGTTACAACCGTAAAAAAGTAAAAACTAAATTATCTATTAATTGGAAAACACAGAGAAGACAAATCGTTTAAAATATATGTATATAAACTCTCATGCCAATATTTAACAATCCCAAATGCGCCAACACTTAAGTAATCCAGGGGTTGGATAATCAATGGTTTTAAGAATCAACATTATCTAATACCACGGAGTCTATAAATCCCCCACAACCATTGAATTCCCTTGCACTTCTCAAATCACAAAAGCCTCTCTCTATGTCTCTTTATCTCATCTCTATCTCTCTCTTATATATACACATATCTAAATAATTTTAATAATAAAAAGGAACAAAAAATATGTCAAATATGATGAAGAAGAGGTGTAATAAAAAATGAAGTGGGCGCAGAGCAGAGAAAAGGGCCTTGGACGCTTGAGGAAGACACTGTTCTCACCAATTACATTACCCATAACGGTGAAGGCCGATAGAATCTGGTCGCTAAATCTTCTGGTAACATTCTCTTTCATTTTATATTTTCTTGTTTTTCCCAAAAACATTTTTGCAATATTACACTTGATATGTGCATGACACTCACGGTAACACATGGGGTGGGTTACTTGGTTTAAAATCAATAATTACTTTATTGCCCCTTCATATCATAAGCAGTTTGCATTGAAAAAAATTGTCTTTCTTATTACAAAACATGGCTAAAGAGAAAAGGAAAAGGTTGCAGGTTACGATGGTTGAATTACCTTAAACCACCCGACATAAAGCGCGGGAATCTTACTCCTCAAGAAAAACTCTTAATCCTCGAACTCCATTGTAAATGGGGTAATAGGTATGTTACTCTGACTAAAAAGCATCAAGATTATGAAACTATACAATATATATAGTTTTACTTATTTACTGACAAACAACATGTTAATCTAATATGTTACCATGTTGTTTGTAGGTGGTCCAAAATTGCGTAATATTTACCGGGGAGAACGGACAATGAGATCAAAAACTATTGGAGAACTAGAGTTCAGAAACAAGCACGCCAGCTCAACATCGATTCCAGCAGCCACCAGTTCTTGGAAGTTATCCATAGCTTATGGGTTCCAAGATTAATCCACAAGATGAATGATAATTCAATCACCAACACTAAACCTCCTCCTTCGGATTTACTTGGACCGGTTTTACGAGACAACGATTTCTCTCAAGATTCGGGTTCCAACAACATGGACTGTTCAACTTCTATGTCTCAAGAACTCACGAAATTTTCACAATTCATGGATTTGTCTGATCTCGAAACCACCAACTCAATATGTTTGAAAGGATCACGAGGGAGTAGTAATCAATGTGTGAGTGAAGATTATAGTTGTTTTCCTTGCATAGAGGAGTTCGTAGTGACCACCATGGGCAATTCAGACATTTTACCATTGCAGGATTTTCACGTAGCAGATTCGGGGTTACGAGGAGGATGTGACACAAGATCCAATGTGGAACTTGGATGATATTTGGCAGTTTGAGGAGTACGCACACTTTAATTAGGATGTGGAGCACGTGGATATGGATGCTCTTAATTACAGCCTTATTTCAAAGGAGTTCCTAAGAATTCTATCATCTTATTATTTTTATTTATTTTGGCTTGTTAAAAGCTTATAGTTAAATTTTGGATTAATTTCAAAGAGAGCTAATCCAAAACTTGACAGGTAAGTAGTAAGTCCCATCTTCTTACTTTATAATTTTTTATATTCCTTGTGTTATAATTTTCGCATGCAGATAAATGGAGCTTCCATAGGAAATCAGAACCAATATTTAAAGCTTTTAGTTTGGTTGGAGACCGAAGAGGATACGAAAATTGCCGAAACCCCTTCTGCTGCTGCACATCAGAAGGAGAAGCAGCACACGATGAATGAAACCTATCACAGTCCCATCAAAGAATCAAAGTTCACGATACTAAACTCTCCCTCTTTCTTTTCTGAAAATAAAATTAATAAAAATAAAATAAAAAACTTTTCTTCTTTTTTTTTTTTTCTTTTCAAATATGAGAACTAAAACATAAGTTTTGTATCACCATTCACTTAGAAACAAACTCAGGAAACCAAATCTAACTGTTGCACAAGGTGCGTATCAAACAAAAAGTTTTCATTTACTGTTGTAACAAGTTTTGACCAACACAGTGTTAATATCGGTGGAGTTGTCTTTTACTTGCCACCTTTCCCATAGCTGTCTCTGAGAGTGACCGTCCGGTTAAAAACAAGCTTACCTGCCTCACTGTCCTTGTCCACCGCAAAATAACCTATTGCGTCACAAGTTATGGTTTGAAACTTGTATCAATGTTGTTGGTTTAAGGATTAAAAAGAAAAACAAATGCAGCTTGTTGTTCATCTAAAATTGCAAGAGCTTTATACGATCATGAAATGAAACAGAAAAAAATACCTAGCCTTTCGAACTGGAATCTGTCTCCGACCGCAGCATCTTTAAGGATTGATACAGCATAGGCATCAGAAACCACTACTTTGGAGTTTGGATTAATGTCAGTGAGCCAATCATCATTGAGTTCAGACGGGTTCTGTTTATGATTCAATACAATTTAAGCTCAGGGGAAAACTCTTTGTCACTACAACAAAAAGCTAGAGAACGATACATACCTCGGAGTTGAAGAGTTTCTCAAATAACCGAACTTCAACCTTTAGGGGCTCTTTTCCTGGGGAAGATTCAGCAACCCAGTGTAGAACGCCCTGCAGAAGAAGAAAATGACCCGGTTAATAAGAGAAACTGGAATTGCGATAATTATAATGATGGTTAAAGAAAATAACCTTTGGCTTTGTCTTTTTCTCAGCGTCATACTCTGCATGAATCTCACGAATGGTTTCATTGTCGTCAGCGAAGACAACGTTGGTACACTTAATTGGGAAACCATATCTGCAAACGGAAGGAAGCACATTTAGTCATAATATCAAATCCAACGCCAAAGTAGAAATGATGATAACGTAAGCGTCCCTTTTTATATACCTTAGCAATACTGATTTACCAGGGGCGAGCCCATAGTAATCTTTAGAATCCTTCATTCGGAAGTCAGATTGATCAATGTATACAACTCTAGAGAACGGAACCTAGATCAACAAACCCAAAAGAAAGATCAGGAAAACAGAAAAGTGTTTCACTAGGTGTATATTACTAGTATAAGTGAAACACAGTTCACCTTGTAGAATGCAGAGGGGTCATCGTTCTGAGCATCAGGCCATCTTTTGGCATCAAGCTCCATAACCTTGTCTGATTCCAAATTGGTTATGACCACCTTAAGAGGATTAAGTACCACCATAGTGCGGGGAGCCGTTTTATTCAACTCTTCTCTGATATGATGCTCAAGACGACTCACATGTATCATGCTACCATCACTTCAATAACGAACAACAGGCAGCAGATTCAATGAATAAGATTAAGATACGCCAAATCTCATGACGGACTTGTGATATAGATAAATAGCAAACCTTCTGGTAATTCCCATTCCTCGTACAAAAGCATTGATCGCAGTAGGAGTCACACCCCTCCGTCTCAGACCAGCAAGTGTCAAAAGACGTGGATCATCCCAACCATCAACATGCTTGTTTGTTACAATGTAATTCAACTGCAGCAAAAGAAAAAGAAAAATGATACCACCAGCATATGATTCTCTGCAGAAAATGTTCAAAGTTGTTCACTAGCCAGTTAGGTATTTTACTAACCTTACGCTTGGACATTACAGTGTTTGTGATATTCAACCGTGAATATTCCCAAACATATGGCATGTACAGACCCAGGGAATGTAATAACCAGTAATATGAAGCCCGCCGGGTTTCGAATTCAAGAGTGCAGAGCTACATTTTATGGGGATGAAAAATTGAAAAAGTTAGAACAACAAAGATACCGGTACAGAATAGGCTCTTGTAATATTGGAAGCAAAAAAAATGCTGCAAAAAGACAAAAAGACTTAGAAAGGGACAAACCGAATGCGTTATATTCTCGAGAGAGTCAACAGTGCAGTGGGCGAAATCGTAGCTCGGATAGATGCACCATTTATCACCAGCATGAGGATGAGGTGTGAACTGCAAAGCATACAAAAAAAATCAGATAACCAAAGAATGGGGAGAAGACATTCTTCTGCAACCAGAGATAATGTTTGTTTCACTTGCCTTTATACGATATGCAATAAGGTCATACATATTGAAATTGTCATTCTGCATATCCTGCTTCATTCGCAATGTTGCCTTCCCTTCCTCAATCATTCCTCGTCTCATTTCGTCAAAAAGTCTAAGAGATTCTTCAATAGGCCTGTCCCTCCAGGGGCTATTCATTTTCTTCTCCCTGTACTCTTTTATCTCTTCAGCATTCTAAAAGTTGAAATTCAATAATGTGGAGAGAATGAGTTCTATATGTGAAGTAAGTTGCAATGCAGCTTAGAACTAACACATTGCTGGTGTACAGGAATCCATAAATTTGAAAGACAAAAAAATTGATTCAACCTGATGATCAACATAAGCATGACCTCTCCGAATCAATTCGACTGCCAAATCATACAATTCTTGGAAATAATCACTGGTGTACGTAATCTAGAAGAAAACAATGATAAATATAAGCACACGACAATAAAAATAATAATAAGAGAAGTTCATTCGTACTTAACAGTAAGAATACCTTGAAGGGTTCCCAACCCATCCAGTTAACAATTTCTTCAATGTGATTAATGTACTCTTTCTTTTCTGCTTCGGGATTTGTATCGTCATACCTAAAAAATATGATGTTCAAAAGATTCCTGAACTATGTGGTTATAGAAGAAACAATGAAACATAAAAGCAAATAAGTATTCTTACCTTAGATAACAGCAACCTCCTCGCTCCTTTGCAAGACCAAAATCCACAAACATAGCCTGAAAGAACAAACAATGGAAATGACCAAAAAAGGTTGGTCTTACCAATCATACATCATCATGCAATGTAACTGAAGACCACATTTTACGTCAATCCTACCTTTGCATGTCCAATATGTAGATAACCATTTGGTTCAGGTGGGAACCGGGTATAAACCTTCCCTCCAGTCACCTTGAGATGTTTATCAAGGACTTCCCTCTTATTGTTACATTTGAGCACAGAGCCATCGCTATAAAACACTTCTGTATGAACCTGCGAATACATATTGAGCATATGTTACATGGCAATGCTAGTGATGTCGTTGATCATAAATGGAGATACGAGAATACAACATATTGGCATCATCTATTTGCTTCAAAGCTACATTTTCCCCATTTTTTCAGTTTCACAAGAGCTAGTAATGTCGTTTTCAAAATCGTCTAAGAAGTTTGTCCCAGATCACCACAATAAACAGGCGCAAGCAATTTAGATCAAATCTATTCTACTCTTGTTATAACCGAATCCAAACCTAGAAGTAGATAATCAGTGAGAGAGGATACAAAAGAGTAGAACCTCGACTTGGAAATCTCAATAAAACAAACTTATCAGAAACAAACAAAACGCAGTGCGGTACCATCAAATTTTGCTCTGGCTGAGGGAATATAGAATATGGATTAAGCTCCTCTTCAGATGGCTCTGGAGTAGCTTCCACAGCAGCTTTCTTTTCCTACAGATATGCCACAGAAATGAAGAATTAATTTAGACAATAGAAAACACATTACAAAAAAAAAACAAACTCAAATTACCTCAGTTTTGGCAGGTTTCTCTTTCTTTTCCTTCTTTTTTGTAGGTTTTTCATTATCTGCAGCAGTTCTCTCACCAAGCAGTTCATACATTTTTCTGTCTATGACGTCCTATTGCAGGCATATGACTGGATAAGAAAACTAAGATTTTGTTTGTGACTAGTAAAGAAGGTAGTGTGCTAACATTGTTAACTCACCTTTACAATCTTAGGATCGGCCCATGGCAAACTTTTCCGGACATGTCCAAGTAATTGACCCACTATACCAAACAAATACATAATGTTCAACCAAGACACAGAATAAGTTGGTTATGCGGAAAAATATAGAGAGAGACACATTAAGATAGGCCTAAAAAAACCGGTAAAGAGCACAAACTAACCATTAGTTCGGTAACGCTGCTCCAATATTGTATTCTTATTCTCTTCAAAAACTGCTTCGGCCGCTTTCTCAATATCTTCTGCGGAAACTTCAACCCCTGTTCCAAAACGATAATGAAAATTTCATCTCCAAATCCACAGAAAACACAGCAATATAACAGCTCCAAGCACAATTTTAATAAAGAAAAACAGAAACCCTATACATGCTAGCATTAAAGAATAAATATAATCCAGGCTTATAATATACAAAGGCTCTTACCAACACCACATGCCTCCTCAAATTCATTTAGCTTGAAGTCCTCAGGAGCAAAATTGTCAATAAACGAAACGGCAGCATCCAATTGGGCTGGAGTTTTGATCTGCAGATTCATTATACACAGAGAGTCAAAACAACATTCGCCAGATTTCCATCAACAAAAAAACCCACGAAAGGGACGTTCCGATATATAACATTCCAGCTGCAGAGAGTATCAACAAAGGTAACATATGCTAACCTTAGTTGAGACAATGTACTTGAACAATGTAGGACGATGCGCAAGAGCATTTGTATGGTACTTAGTAGCGACCTGTTTTACATACAATCTCAATAAGTTTCTTTCAAGCATTGAACAAAAATTCAAGGCAATTTACGTTTCATACACACACAAAAATACGATTAATCAGAATACATCTCACCGTGTACAACAGATTTCCAGTAGTTCGATCGCACCCATCAGTGACACCAGCCTGTACACAAGATAAGCGAGTTTTGATAATGCAATTGAGCAAGTAATGAGATCAAATGATAACAGATGCATACATGCAAAGAAGTTCAAATTATCAAACTAAGAATTTCGAATTGAAAAAAAAAAAGAGGATTTAGTTAACAGAAGCAAGACTTTCTCAAAGGAAATGGGAAGACGAAAACTTTGTTCCCTTCAATCCAATTTCACCATATTACAATAATGATCCGATGGCGAAGACATCAGTAATGAGGGAAGAAGGAGGATGAGTGATTAGAAATGATACCTCGTGTATAACGGCGGTGAGATTGGCGGTGACCTTGGGGTTGTTAATGGTAGTGCTGGCGGTTTTCTCGTCCAACCCGATGCTGAGGAAGAGCTTCACAGATTCCTCGGAGTTATCGTCTTTGGGAGCCATGGCGACGAAACTGACAAAAGTAACAGAGAATGGGTAAGGAGACGACAACCTCTAGGGTTTAATGGTGTGGACGAGACGTTAATTTCATGATTTCATCTATCAAATCTCTAAACCGGAGTGATTGGACTCTTTGGTTTGCTTTTAACCGAAGATGGCTTATGTAATAAGGATATAGATTTGGCTTGGCTTAGTTTAAAAAAATGAACCGAACCACAAACATGAAATGCAACCGAATCCAGAACTTGTCCGAGCAACAGCCAACCGCTACGCCGCGAATCTCAGCCTCTGTTTGCCTCTCCGACGAACGTCTCTGCAACTCGCGCGAGCCGTCCATGCCAATATCATTACTTTCGGTTTCCAACCACTTGCCCATATCCTCAACCGTTTGATTGATGTTTACTGTAAATCGTCGGAGCTCCGTTATGCACGCCAGCTGTTCGACGCAATCCCGGAACCAGATAAAATCGCCAGAACCACCATGGTCTCAGGCTATTGTGCTTCCGGGGACATCACTCTCGCTCGCTCTATTTTCGAGGAGACTCCAGTGGGTATGCGAGATACTGTAATGTACAACGCCATGATCACTGGCTTCACGCATAATCACGACGGCTACTCTGCTGTTAACATGTTTTGTAAGATGAAGCACGAAGGATTCAAACCAGATAACTTCACTTTCTCGAGTGTTCTTGCGGGATTGGCGCATGTTGTCAAAGAGGAGAAAGACTGTATGCAATTTCATGGTGCAGCTCTGAAATCTGGCGCTGGTTATATCACTTCGGTTTTGAACGCTCTGGTCTCTGTGTATACAAAATGTGCTTCTTCGCCTTTGTCTACTTCATCTTCTCTTTTACATTCAGCGAGAAAAGTATTTGATGAGATCCCTGAGAAAGATGAGAGGTCGTGGACGACTATGGTTACTGGTTATGTAAAGAATGGTTGTTTTGATTCAGGGCAAGAGTTGCTCGAAGGGATGGACGAGAATATGAAGCTGGTTGCTTATAACGCTATGATTTCTGGTTATGTTCATCGAGGGTTGTATCAGGATGCATTGGAGATGGTTAGAAGGATGGTTTCATCTGGAATTAAGCTCGACCAGTTTACATATCCTAGCGTTTTAAGGGCGTGTGCCACTGCTGGATTGCTTCAGCTGGGAAAGCAAGTTCATGCTTATGTATTAAGAAGAGAGGACTTCTCGTTTCATCTTGACAACTCTCTGGTTTCGCTATACTACAAATGCGGTAAGTTTGATGAGGCAAGAGCCATTTTCGATAAAATGCCTGCAAAAGACTTGGTTTCTTGGAACGCTTTGTTGTCAGGGTATGTTAGTTCTGGGCACATAGGTGAGGCGAAGTTGCTTTTCAAAGAGATGAAAGAGAAGAATATCTTGACCTGGATGATAATGATATCGGGGTTAGCGGATAACGGGTTTGGAGAAGAAGGCTTGAGGCTGTTTTCTTGTATGAGGAAAGAAGGTTTCGAGCCTTGCGATTACGCCTTCTCTGGGGCGATCAAGTCTTGTGCTGTGCTGGGAGCTTATTGCAACGGGCAACAGTTCCATGCTCAGTTGGTTAAAATAGGGTTCGACTCGAGCCTCTCTGCTGGTAACGCCCTTATTACAATGTATGCGAAGTGCGGGGTTGTGGATGAAGCTCGACAGGTGTTTCTAACTATGCCTTGTCAAGACTCCGTTTCTTGGAATGCTTTGATTGCTGCACTGGGACAGCATGGGCATGGTGCTGAAGCAGTAGATGTGTATGAGGAGATGTTGAAGGAAGAGATAAAGCCTGATCGGATTACATTTCTTACAGTTTTGACTGCGTGTAGCCACGCTGGTTTAGTGGACCAGGGACGGAAATATTTCGATTCTATGGAAACTGTTTACCGTATACCTCCAGGTGCAGATCACTACGCAAGGCTGATCGATTTGCTCTGCCGGTCAGGGAGATTCTCTGAAGCAGAAAGTGTAATCAAATCGTTACCATTTGAACCTACTGCACAAATCTGGGAAGCTCTTCTTTCGGGTTGTAGAGTCTATGGAAACATGGAACTAGGGATCATCGCTGCAGAGAAACTATTTAATCTCATACCGGAACATGATGGAACTTACATGCTCTTATCGAACATGTACGCAGCTACTGGCCAGTGGGAGGAAGCAGCAAGGGTACGTAAACTAATGCGGGATCGAGGGGTCAAAAAGGAACTGGCTTGTAGTTGGATTGAGGTGGAGACACAAGTGCATTCATTTGTGGTGGATGATACATCACATCCAGAGGTAGAAGCTGTTTACAACTATCTTCAAGAGTTGGGGAAAGAGATGAGGAGATTGGGGTATGTACCAGACACGAACTTTGTGTTGCACGACGTAGAGTCTGATGGTCACAAGCAAGATATGTTGACTACTCATAGTGAGAAGATTGCGGTTGCGTTTGGGCTAATGAAACTTCCTCCGGGTGCGAGAACAGCTATTAGGGTTTTCAAGAACTTAAGGACTTGTGGTGATTGTCATAATTT
The DNA here is from genome assembly GCA_030180135.1 of Orychophragmus violaceus. Taxonomy (NCBI): domain Eukaryota; kingdom Viridiplantae; phylum Streptophyta; class Magnoliopsida; order Brassicales; family Brassicaceae; genus Orychophragmus; species Orychophragmus violaceus. The sequence continues at coordinate 17,550,482 of CM058229.1, read as the reverse complement.
CTTCAGGTTCTTGTCGCGAGTGGTGCAACGTGACATTATATTGAGAGACAGAAAGAGGTTTCATCATTTCCGGGATGGCGAGTGCTCTTGTGGTAACTTCTGGTAGACAAGGTTTCGCTTTTGGTGCCAATTCATTTAGACTTCATTCTTAGATATTTGTGTTCTCATTAACACTTGCCAAACTTTCTTTATATATAGCTACATTTTAGAATCTGAAAAGAATTAAGAAGAATCTGATGTTGAGTCCAGCTCTAGTCTCTAAACAAATTTGTTTCTGTTGAGTCCGAAGAACATGTCTCCCTGTTGTTACAGTATGTCTTACTGGACACTTAGACTTGATAGTTTATTGACCAGCAAGACACAATAAGGACACTGGCATGACTGTCTCATTGTTATTCTTTTATTTGTAATCAAAAGAGAATCAAGTAGAAGCAGACTTTGGCCTCTTCATATCATTTTCTTTGGATAAGATGATCTGATGAATTTCAACGATAAGCTTCTTCCTCATCCTCTTTTTATCTTCATTGTTGTTGCAGCATAAGAGGAGCATAAATCTTCATTACGAGAGGTGTTGAAATAAATAAGTAATCAGTTTGCTGCATTTCTACTAACAAAGCCCTAAAGACTAACCATAACTTGCTTCGCAAGGATATCAATTCCTCTAGACTGGAACTCAATATCATATTGGCAAACAAATCTTAAATTAAGACTGCAACTGAATTGTCATTTTGTGAGATAACATTAAGTGCAATGATTTATTCATATGGATTTCAGTCCAAAATTACTATTTACATGGAACTAAAAAAACAAATTTCATTTCGTTGGGTCCAACATAACAAACAAAAAAACGAATAGGAATGTTATAGAATCTAGAAAGTACATGATCAAGGCCAACCAGAGCAGATGGAAGGTAAACTAAGCTACCAAGTAATCTTTTCATCTTCAACATCCACACTTAAGGAAGATGGGTTTGGTACAATCACTAGGTCTAATGGAATTTATAGAGTTAGGAGTCCGTTGGTTGTAACCAGCAAAGATGATTATAGCGATCAATGAAAATATCTAAAGAATACACAGAAAGTGTTTAAGGCTTCATAAAGACTGAAATTTTGTTTTGATAAAAACCAACACAACTTGTTAGTAGAACAAAGCAATAGGTTTTCAAGATGAATGACAGTCGTCTTCAAACCAAAAGAGAAAAGAAAGAAGGCATCTAAGCTTAAAGATCCTAAACAGCACGGATCAAAGTCACTCGAAGGCCCAAGCATTCTCCGCGCGAACCTCGGCTTCTTCCTCAGCTGTGTAGTCGTTCTTGATGTGAAAGATCTCGCGCATCTGCTCTGGACTTTTGCCTCTCATCATATCGGCCACAGTCTTGCACGTAAGGTCAAGAAGTCCTTGGATGTTCAGATAGTTAGCAGCCTACAAGAGATCATCAAACACCCAAGATTTACTCAATAAAAAAAAAGACAATTCTAAAACCCTAACAAAATCCCTACATCATACCTAAATTCCCCAATCAGAAACCCTAATTGACCAAGGAACAATCAAAGAAAATAAAAAAAAAAGGAACGAGCATACTAACCAGGATGAGATCGAAGAGCATAGGCTGGTCAACTTTAACGAAATCGGCGTCCCAAGCCTTGAGCTCGGTGTCTTCGGTGGTGGGACTATAGATACTCTTGTCTCCGTCGTTAGCTTCGGCGGTCGCGGCTTCGACGTGCTTCTTGCAGTATTCGATAACCTTGGCGAGGACAATACTGGTGACGTTTGGAAGTGGAATTCCGTTATCAGTGCAGTCGTCTTCAATCATGTGCTGAATCATCACCGATTCGCGCGCAACCGCTTCGTCGACCTCGAACGATTCGCCGTCGGAGCTCTTGAGGATGATCTTCTTCGACATAGTTGCGCAAAGTATTGGAAAAGAAACTAGTTTGATTCGAGTAGGTTTGCGATGAAGGGGGTGAATGAAAACAAAGGGTTTTGGTGATTATTTATAGGACCTCTGTGATTGTTAAACCACCAAATCGTAAAGATACGGTTTGTTGCTTTCCTTTTTCTTCTTAAAAGAAAAATGTAAATAATTACTTATCTGACTTTCAATATTAGTTAAGTATGTGTTATCTTTATATTAATTAAAAATTGTTTTTGGCGTTATATTCACTTTCAAATGGGTTAATTATTAAATTGCCATTAATAAAATTAAATTTTTTACAATATTAACCTCAGTTTATATTTATAATTTTATATTTATTTACATTTATTTTTATTTTAGAGATATACATCATCCGGATAAAATAAATAAAAAAATAAGATGATAAATATAAAAAATATTTTTAAATTATGAATTTTTAATATTGATAACTATGACTATTATGTATAAACAAATTTATATAGTAAATTATTATTAGTTATATGAATCTTAAATTGGATAAATCTGGAAAACGAACAAATATTTTAAAAAAATATTTTATAATATATTGTTATCCTTTTCTCTTTCAAATATATTTTACAAACCGTATTAGTAAAATACGGTTTGTTGCTTTCCTTTTCTCTTTTTTAAAAAAATGTAAATAATTACTTATCTCACTTTCAATATTAGTTAAATAGGTGTTATTCAATATTGGATTTAAAATTAATTTTATAGATTTTATAATATATTGTTATCCAATGAATGATTCTAATTCTTTTTTTTTTTGTTATTGGTTATTATATTTAAAATATCTCTATTAAAAAAAATCAAATGTTATTGATTTTTGTATTTACAATATTTTACTTTCATTGTTATTCAATTTAATATTTGAATATAATAATTAAAATCTTGTGTTATTCGTGTTTGATAGATTCTTTTATAAATTGTAGTGAACTAGTTATTTAGAGTGATTTGAGTTTTAATAAAAAAATAGATAATTTTAATGGTTTGTTGCTATCTTTTTTCCTTTAAAAAATGTATATAATACTTATCCGACTTTCAATATGAGTTAAATAGGTGTTATTCAATATTGGATTTAAGGTAACTATATAGATTTTATAAAATATTGTTACCCAATGATTGATTCTAATATTTTTTATTAAAATCTCTTGTTATTGGTTATTATATTTAAAATATTTCTATTAATTTTATTTTTAAATCTAACGTGATTGATTTTTGGATTTACAACTTTTTATTACAAAATTTAAAAGTCATTGCTATTCAATTTAAATTTTTAATATAATAATTAAAATCTTGTGTTATTCATGTTTGATAGGTTTTTTATGGGGTGTATTGAACTGGATATTTAGAGTGATTTGAGTTTTAATAAGAATTTAGATAATTTTAATGGTTTTGGATGGTTTAAAGAAGTTGTTATGCTTTTTTATTAAAATCTCCTACAATTTTTCATAAAAAAACTAAAATCAAGAGATTTGGATCTTTATATTTTTAATTAAGAAAATTTTCTAATATATTTTAAAATCCTTTGCAAATATTAAAATTTTAATTTTAAAATATTTTTAATAACAACGGATTTGATATGATTTTAACAAATTGTTGTTTGCATAACATAGGATTGTAAATGTAACGCCCCTTTCCCATTCTCCGCTGACCGCCGAGCTGACCGGCCAACAATCAAACAAGAACATGACCGATCGAACCCGAGCAAGTAGAACATGAAAAGTTCGCCACATGACGAAGCCAGAGACGGATCGGTTTGAGACAAAAGGCTCGCACCAACCTGTCTCCGACTCCGCTATCCTCATATCCGTAGCGCAAGCAGTACTACTTGCACTACTTCAATGAGTTGTGTCGGTTCGGACTGAAACCTCATATCAGGGAAACAATTTCATTTTTAAGTAATCAAACGTTGAATACAACGTTTAACGAGTTTTTACAAACAATCATCAATCTATATCCATAAACAATCAAAACACGAAATATCGCAGCTGACGAACCGAAATAAAACATCTCAAAATCATCGAATCAAAACCCCGCCACAAGCAATTCCGACACTACACCGAGGACCTCCCGCGTCCGTCGCTGCTATACCTGAAAAAGACAACAAGAGTCTAATGAGTGATCTAAGATCACCCAGTGAATGGGCTCCCCACTACGGCTTCTAGTCTATCTATCATCTATAGATCCCCGCCCGAAACCCCAAAATAACAATCAACAAGCAAATAGCCGATCACGCACTACCACGTCGCGTCGAGCCCACACACAATCAATTGCCAAAAGAAAGAGAAGGCGATTAGAGGAAATCGGGGGCACTGCGGCACATGTCCCCGATTGAGACTCGATCTATCTACCGTGCACTACCAACCACACCAAAACACACACGCTGGGTCCCTACGATCTTGGTAACTTCCACGGGTTTCCATTGTTACCGATATGGCAACTAACCCATGCGACTCCTAGCCATCCACACAACGACTAGGACACCGTTCTCTGTCCATCGATACGCGGCGACTCCGGTTACCCCCGGCAACCCGAGCTTCCATGCAGTCCGGCCCTAGGACGCGACCCCGTATTCTCCGGACTACACCCTACAGACGTCACTCCATAGGTTCGCACCTGCCAGCACTAACTGACCAGGTTATCAACTCCCGAGGATCCAATCGGGATGGAAGTGCCAGAACGTAATCACACACCTAGACTTGCGGGATCTAACGCACCCTAGAGTCCTAGTGAAGAAATGTAAACACGCAGACTCGCTTGGACTCTAGCAATCAATCACAATCAATATCGACAATCAACTCAACCCCGCATCCCGCAAGTCTACTCACACGCACTCTACCGCTCTGACTTGGCGCCGTACCGAGTCAGCACCACAACTTAACCGGTCCCGTGAACGAGCTAAGTAATAATCAAGGATTGCTCGGCCCAACCCGAGACGATCTAAAGGCCTGCACAAAACGTTAACCACAACCACGCAACACAACACAATCACACAATCAACAGTCTTTTCGGCCCAACACCGAAGTAGACTTACAATCACACACACATGCCTATTAAGGTTTCTAACGTCTTTTAACCAATTCACGCCCGCTACCTTGGGTTAGCCGCTTGCTAACCCGTAGACGGTTCACCAATTACAATACTTCTCATTTCTTAACCAATCCTAATCATCTTTTAATAACTCCTCGATCCGTCGGTTTAGAGCTAGAAGCTTACTAAACTCCCCGACGTCTCATCATTCATTACTTAGTTCATTAACCTCGGGAAACCCCGATACCAGTCATATTCTATACGTTCGTTCAGGTTTAACTTCCATATTTTAACTCGTCTTAATTCCCGTATATAAGTTCATTCAGTATCGTTCTTTACTTATATATATATGCATATACGGCCCTAGTCATGCAACGACTATATGAATGCATCACGCAACGATACTACCAACCTAGCGGCACACAATCAGGTTTAATCCATTTACGTCTAACATGCTTCTTTAACCCTAGCCGGTTTAACGTTAATTCAGTCAATCAATCAATTCACGATTCAATTTAATTAAACACGACCGGGTATGCATTCCTATCTCTACGGTTTCCCATTTATAGTTCTATATGCAACTACGGTGTTTGAGCCGACTCACAGTGATATGACGGAACGAACGGCACGGATGCGGATACAGACTCCCGAGACCCGAACTAAATCCGAACCTCCCGAACACACGAACACGAACCCCGAAACGTCACGAACACCCGCACACGAACCGCACACACAACCCGGCCGGAGTCAACGCGTTGACCGGCGTTGACCAAGGCTGACCGTTGACCATTGACCGTTGACCGTTGACCCAACTGAACCGGTTGACCACTCTGAACCAACTGAACCGATGCAATCAAACCAAACCGACTGAACCATCTTAAATTGAACGGGTTAGGTTAAACCGGTTTTGAGTCAACCGTTGACTGGGTTGATCGGTTAACCTAAACCGACTCAAATTAAACCAAACCATCTTCTTTCTCCTCCGGATCTCTCTCTTCTTTCTCTCTCCTCTTTCTCTCTCTTCCTCTTCTTCTCCAATCTTCATCTTCTCTTTCTTCTTCACGCCTCTCTCTCTCTCTCTCTTCTTCTTCTTCTTCACGCCTCTTTCTCCCTTCTTCTTCTCCTCTCTCTTCTTCTCTCACGCTTCTCTTCTTCTTCTCCTCTCTCTTCTTCTCCCACTCACGCTCCCTCTTTCTTCTTCTCTTCTTCTCTTCTTCTCTTCATCTCACGCTTCTCTTCTTCTCTCTCATTCTCTCCTCTTCTCTCTCCTCTTCTTCACGCTTCTTCTCTCCTCCTCCGGCTGCTCCTCCGGTCTTCTTCTTCTTCTTCTCTCCTCCTCCGATCTTCTTCTTCTTTTCTTCCTCCTTCTTCTTCTTCTTCTCCTCCTCCTCCTTATTCTTCTTCTTCTTCTTCTTCTTCTTCTTCTTCTTCTTCTTCACTCACGCTCCTTCTTCTCTTCTCTCCCTCTCTTTCTTTACCTCTCTTTTTCTTTTCTTTGTTGGTGTGAGTGAAATGGGAGAGCAAAGGCCTCCTTATATAGCAAACCAAGTGTTGTGGATTGATGACAAATGTCTCTCCTCTCTCCTCATGAAGTGCCACGATCTCCTCACAAAACAAGAAGAATTCATTGTACTTCTTCTACCCATTCTCCTTTTGACACCTAATAGACACATGCTCAAATGTACATTCATCTTTCCTTCTCCATTGACCACGACACCATGCTCCTTCTCACCTTGTGACACGCCAAAAATCAACAAAATAAGAAGATTTAATGTCTCATGTGATTCATTGTATTTCTATGCCACATGTCCTCTCTTAATTCTTTTACTTTTTCTCCAAGTTTCCATAACATGTGTCACTTCTTCTATAAAAGGTGGCTGGCGCCATCAGGGGGTAGATACTTGTCCTTCTGTGACAAGTTTGAGCCAGATAATCCAGTCATCAAATCCTTAATCTCCTCTTAATTCCTCTTAATTACTTTTGCTCGGTTTGCTCGTTTTCTCAATAATTGTTTTCATAAATACCAGACGGCTCCCATAAATCTTCAAACTTCCATAAAATGATTTTCCTTGATTTTAGATGAATTTAGCAACTTGAATCATCTCATTTGGAGTTTTCTTGCTCCGGTTATGAATTTCCAAAGTTTTCCTGGTTTTGCTCGGTTTTCACTCCAAACTCCGAAAAATGCATTTCTGCTCCGTTTCTTCGAAGCCTGGTCTTGTAGATGTTCTTTATAATTTAAAAAGAGAACATCTGACCCGTCTCGTCTTCCGTCTCGAACTTTGGCAAAATTACCATTTTGCCCCTGGGTTTGGCAAAAATTACAATTTTGACCCTGTTGACTTTTCTCCTGCCCGTTGACCATATTTTGTGATACGGGGTATCACATTCTTCCCCACTTACAGGAATTCGGTCCCCGAATTCTCCGTCACTACCAGACTTTGAATCGGTTCCAACTCCTGTAAGTTGCTCTGTCACTCGCTCCCAACGTTTCCTTACTCGAACACTGCTGCATCTCACTGGCACCTGACATTACGGCGACCCCTCCGTCTCATACTATTCTATCTCACTGATCCCATCAACCGTTCCCCTCTCGCTTCCCGTCTTGCATTTCGTACTGTGCTTCACGCTCAACTGTCTTCCTCCGTCCATTTGTCTCGACCTCGACCTTGTTCCCGCTGGTTTCTCCCCTTTGATTCGCATTCTGACTTCTTCACTTCGCTTCGTCTCTCATACCTTTCATGATACTGATCTGTCTCCCTGAGACACTCTTCAAGAATCTGCATTCCATGCCTGACGTCCTTCTGACTTCCAACTCCCCGTTCTGATAACATCACTCTAACGCTGTCACGATCTTTTCCCGTTCACACGTTTTGGTTTCTGAATCCGATCTCGCTAACTTCCCACCGCATTCTCGCTAACAACTTTGCTCCGGTTTCCCTATGGTCATTGCTGCTATCACATCATACTAACCGCTTCGCTTGTCCGCTGCTCTGTACTGACACTTTCCCGCTAACACTCCACACTGACCGCTTCACTTCCCGGGTCAACTCGTCTCGCGGTCTCCTTCCCAGCCCATCTCGCTTTCGGGTTCAGGTTCGGTCTCGTATTCGTATCGCATCGTCCATTCCGTCCTGCATTCACACAACAATTTTCACTGGAGCGGTGAATTCAAACCAATCAAATTCCCGATATCACTTCCTCATAGAAATATAGTTAGTTAATCATGTACCCGATGGTTACCCATGATTAAGTAACGATACTCTATAATTCCGCTCCCTCGCGAATCGACAGTCGATTCCAACCATTCTCACGTTAGCTCAACACCTTAAACAAAAAGGTTCTAACACATCTATTCGCAATGACTACGATTGCAAATACGAATTAATCTACTCAACCAATAGCTTACCACCACCACTCACACTCCGCACATGCTAAGCATATCATAACACTAGCACTCTTATAGTGCTACACCACACACGAAACACAACCCAAATTAACTAATGCACCACACAAGCATTAGATAAAACACAAGGAAATAACGCAAAAGCAACAACCAATTACCACACGCAATCAAGCAATCATCAGATCGCTCCGGATACGTCGCCAGTCTGGGTTTAGGTTATGATGAACGGTCATCAGTTCCGCTCATCATCAGACTTCGCATGGTAATGTTGGAATTATGTCCAGTAATCTCTGTACTGTCTCTAGAAAGTAATAGTATGTCAATGATCAGACATAAGTCATATAATACTGGGGGTCATGATGGCTTGCTAGAGTCCGCTCATGATCTATAAGTTTTGGACTTATTGCCTTTATTATATGATCCCATATGGGTCACACGCCTAAGCTAACGGAAAAATACGAAGGAACGGTTTAGCAGAAGTACGGTAAAAGTGCTAGGCATTTACGGTACTTGGAGAGACTAAAGGGCCTGATTAAATCCAAGAGATTTAATCAGAACTGAGAATTGGGCCCAAAAGCCCATGAGAACTAGAGGGGATTTTAATGACTAAAATCAGACCTAGCTCTCTAATTTTTCTCAGCACTCTGCGCCTCCCATCTCTCTCTCTGCGCCTCCTCTCTAAGCTGGTCTAGCAGCCAAATTTCCCGGTGTGCGTGTGTGAGCCTTTGGAGGATCCATCTCTTGGTGGTTCTGCTGATCTCTGACCCTTACCTCCCATTCCGCTGCAAAACAAGGTAACATGTGAGATCTATTGTGATTATATTCAAGAGAACCTAGATCTGCATGTTTAGTAGGATGAATCAATCTGAGAATTGAATCAGGAGACACTAAACGATCCAACAGTGGTATCAGAGCTAATGGTTCTGTGGTTTTTCTTGTTTAGAATCATGTTTAGGATTGTTTAAGAAGTGTTTTTGAATCAACCTATTGATAAGGAAAAACACTTAAGAAACAAAGAATTAAAACCTAAACAAACAAGAAATCGCATGATCCAATCTATATGAATTGGTGTGCGTCGGATCGTCCGGATCGAGACAGACGCACGAACCGATCGACGAGGATCGTGTTGCGTGGTCGCGTCCCGATCGAAGGATGGATCGCGTCCCGATCACGTGGATGGACCGAGCTGATCGCATGGATCGGAAGCTGCGATCGTCCCGCTATCGACCCGCAATCGTCCCGTCCCGTCCCGTCCCGTCCCGTCCAGCTGACCGTCTCGATCTTGGATCGCTCGCGTGCGGCTTGCGGCTGGGCGATGGTGATCGAGGAGCTAGGTCACGACCATGATTGGTTCGTGACCAATTCGGTTCGGTTCGGTTTAAAATTTTATTAAAATTAATCGTCACGGTTTAATAAACAGACTTAATAAATTTATTAAGTTCTGGTTAAACCGGGATAAGAAATCCAAAGTCGAAAAATTGGATTTTGTGTCTAAACCAGTGATTTTCTAATTTGATTTGGTTGGACCAAATAAATTGAGAAAATCCGGTTTAGTAAATAACCGGTTGACAATTGTGGTCGTCGTAGTAATTGATTTTGGTTAGACCAATTTTAATGAACCAGACCGGTTATGTCATTTAATTGGGCAATTGGGTTATGTCTTGGACATAGACCAATTCTTGGGCCTCGGGCCAAGAAGTTAAAACAATTGGGCCAATTATTTGAGTCTTTTCTTCAGAATTAATTTAAAATTTATTTTTATAAAAATTATAAAATCGATTTTAAATTAATAAGTTTCCAAAATTTTTGAAATTAGAAAGTTTCTTAAAATAGAAGTTTCTAGATTTGCATGTTTTGGATTTTAAGAAATTTCTATATTTAGAAAGTTTCCATTTTTAGGAAGTTTCCAATTTTAGAAAGTTTCAAAGTTTAGGAAGTTTCCAATTTTAGAAAGTTTCCAAAATTAGTAGGTTTCCCAAAAAGGAAAGTTTCCCAAAATAGTAATCTTCTATTTTGGGATGAAATTTTAATAAACCTACAAACCTCAAATAATATCAAGCGTTGGATGTCTTGTCCAGTCTATGTCAGCTGTCGAAGCCCATTCAATTGTACTCATGGCCTTACAGTGTGAGGGTGTCTATCTTTTGTGTGGGTAAGACGGTTTGTGATTCATAAATGTCATTGGGAGTCCCAGACATTAATGATTACATGACTGTATAGTCTGGTTTTCTTGACTGGGCCATCGGGAGTCCCGGGCCTTGAGACATCAGAGTGGATTGGGCCTCGGGCCCAGATTCACAACCAAGAGTTATATCACGGATATAATTAGCCGACATAGGGCTTACCGATATAAGCTAAGGTTGGGTGATGGCCAGTGGCCCACTTTGATCTTAGTTATATGTGGATCTTGGAATCATTATATTCTATTGAGGGTAACTTATGTTATTGAATATAATGCATGATTAATCATATTAGATTTAATAAAAGATTAATCATATTGAACATATTAACTAATAACCTTTTTATCTTATATTTCAGCTATGACTACTACAAGCACTCAAAACACATTCTCAATCCGGTCTGTTCTCGAGAAGGAGAAGCTGACTGGAACGAACTTCCTGACGTGGTCAAGGAACTTGAGGCTGGTCCTCAAGCAGGAGAAGAAGGATTATGTCCTTCGTGATCCCCTCCCCGAGAGGCCTCCTAACAATGCCGCCAGGACTCTGCATAATGCTTGGGAAAAGCATTCGTCAGATGAAAATGATGTCTATTGCCTGATGTTGGCGACAATGACTGCTGAGCTGCAAATGCAGTTCGAGAGTGTGTTGTCACCCATCGAGATAATGGCAAGCCTGAAATCGCTTAAAATAGAAGATCACCCCAATGTGCTTATGGTGCAAAAGGGCAAGGGCTTTAAGAAATCCTCTGCTAAGGATAAGGGAAAGGCTAAGGCTGTCCAAGTCTCGGACAAGGACACGCCAAAGCCCAATCCCAAGTCTAAGGCTGGGCCTACTGACATCTGCAGGTTCTGTAAAGAACCAGGGCATTGGAGGAGAGAATGTAAGAAATTCCAAGAAGGTCTAAAGGAATTGAAGAAGAAGACTCTCGAGACTTCTTCATCAGGTATTTTTGTTATAGAAGTTAATACAACTACTTCTGATAATACCTCATGGGTTATGGATACTGGTTGTGGGGCTCATATTTGTACTAATATGCAGGCACTCAGCAACAGTAGGAGGCTGAAGCAAGGACAAGTGGAGCTACGAGTTGGGAATGGAGCGAAAGTTTCTGCACTAGCTGTAGGCACATACTTGTTGTCTTTACCTTCGGGATTGGTTTTAGAACTCAATAATTGTTATTTTGTACCTGCGATAAGCAGAAATATTATTTCAATTTCTTTGTTGGATTTGGAAGGTTATGATTTTTCAGTTAAGAATAAATTATGTTCCTTCAATCGCAACAATTTGTTCTATGGTTGTGCCCCTCTTACGAATGGGCTTTACATACTCGATCAATCCGCGCCAATTTATAACATTAATACCAAACGGTTCAAACCTAATGAGGAGAACCAAACGTTTCTATGTCATTGTCGTTTAGGGCACATCAGCGAGAAACGCATTAAGAGGCTCCATACGAATGGACTTCTTGGCTCTTTTGACTTTGAGTCATGTGAGAAATGCGAATCCTGCATGATGGGCAAAATGACGCGGGCCCCCTTTAATAAACCTAACGAGAGGGCCAGTGACTTATTGGGCCTGATACACACTGACGTGTGTGGCCCAATGTCCTCAAATGCAAGAGGAAACTATCAGTACTTCATTACCTTCACTGATGATTTCAGTAGGTAAGGATATGTTTATTTAATGAAACATAAGTCTGAATCTTTTGAGAAGTTCAGAGAATTCCAAAATGAAGTACAGAACCAACTTGGCAAAAGCATTAAGGCTCTTCGGTCCGACCGAGGAGGAGAATACTTAAGCCAAGAATTCAGTGATCATCTGAGAGAGTGTGGGATCGTATCCCAACTCACTCCTCCTGGAACACCACAATGGAATGGTGTGTCTGAGAGGAGAAATCGGACCTTATTGGATATGGTTCGGTCTATGATGAGTCACACAGACCTTCCAATATCCCTTTGGGGATATGCTCTGCTAACAGCAGTGTTCACTCTAAATAGAGCGCCATCGAAAGCAGTAGCAAAGACACCATATGAATTATGGACTGGAGTGGCTCCAGTGCTGTCTTATCTAAGAATTTGGGGTTGTGAAGCCTATGTCAAGAGATTAATCTCAGACAAGCTTACACCAAAGTCTGATAAATGCTACTTCATTGGTTATCCAAAGGAAACCAAGGCTTATTACTTCTATCTACGTTCCGAGAACAAGATCTTTGTTGCCCGGGATTGTAACTTTCTTGAGAGGGAGTTTCTCTCTAAGAAAGACAGTGGGAGTAAGGTATTGCTTGAAGAAATTCAAGATGAACAGGATACTGCTCAACCTAATGAGGAAGAGCAGCAGGAGGACCTACAAGAAATTGTAGAGCCTGAACCTGTGGTACCTGAAGTTCGAAGATCCGGGAGGATCCGTCACGAACCCGAGAGATATCAAGGATTCCTCGTGACTAACTGTCATGATCTTCTGATCATTGATGGTGATGAACCATCGAACTTCAATCAAGCCATGATGGGCCCAGATTCCTCTAAGTGGCGTAAGGCCACTGATTCCGAAATGGACTCCATGTCGGTCAACCAAGTGTTTTCGTTGGTTGACTTACCCGCTGGTGTAAAAGCCATCGAGTGCAAATGGATCTTCAAGAAGAAGATTGACGTGGATGGAAATGTCCAGATTTATAAAGCCAGGTTGGTGGCAAAAGGTTTCAGACAAGTTCACGGTGTGGATTACGATGAAACCTATTCCCCAGTGGCAATGATGAAATCTATTCGGATTCTACTAGCAACTGCAGCTTTTCATGATTATGAAATTTGGCAGATGGACGTAAAAACCACCTTCCTGAATGGAATTCTGGAAGAGAATGTGTATATGACACAACCTGACGGTTACATAGATCCAAAGAATGCTGGGAAAGTATGCAAGCTTCATAAATCCATTTATGGATTGAAGCGAGCATCGAGGAGCTGGAATCTTCGTTTTGATGAAGCGATCAAGCAATTTGACTTCATCAGAAACGAAGAGGAACAATGCGTGTATAAGAAAACTAGTGGGAGCAAGATAGTATTTCTTATTATGTATGTCGATGACATACTGCTTCTCGGAAACGACGTTCCAATGCTGAAGTCGGTAAAGGACTGGCTTGGAAGTTGTTTTTCCATGAAAGACATGGGTGAAGCCGCATACGTTCTTGGAATCAGGATCTACCGGGATAGATCTAGAAGGCTGATAGGCTTGTGTCAAGATTCATACATTGACAAAGTCCTACAAAGATTCAGCATGAAAGATTCCAAGAAGGGCTTCACGCCAATGGTACATGGCACAACGCTAAGCAAGAAGCAGAGCCCTACGACGGCTGCTGAGCTTGAGCGCATGAAGAATATTCCTTATGCATCTGCAATAGGATCTGTCATGTATGCCATGATCTGTACTCGTCCTGATGTTGCTTATGCATTAAGCATGACGAGTAGATACCAGTCAAATCCAGGTGAAAACCATTGGATTGCCGTCAAGAACATCCTGAAGTATCTAAGAAATACTAAGGACAAGTTCTTGGTATACGGTGGAAGTGATGTGCTTAAAGTCAGTGGATTCACGGACGCAAGTTTCCAGACAGACCAAGATGATTTCCGGTCACAGTCCGGTTATATCTTTTGTCTGAATGGCGGTGCAATCAGTTGGAGAAGCTCCAAGCAAGACACCGTTGCTGATTCCACTACAGAAGCTGAATATATCGCCGCTTCAGAAGCTGCGAAGGAAGCTGTTTGGATACGAAAGTTCATTATTGAACTAGGTGTGATACCAAATGCGGCTGAGCCTCTGGCACTGTTTTGTGATAACAATGGTGCTATTGCTCAGGCAAAGGAACCAAGATCACACCAGAAATCCAAGCATGTTCTAAGAAGATTTCACTTGATATGTGACATCATTAATAGAAAGGAAGTCAAGATCAGCCGAGTTCAGACTGATGATAACGTCGCTGATCCGTTGACAAAGCCACTCCCAAGACCTAAGCTCGAGTTCCTGACTGAAGCTGTAGGCATTAGAAACATTGAAATGTAATCTAAATTTGAGTGGGAGTTTGAGGGCTTTATTTAGTTATTTGATATGTTCTTGTAAAATATTTTATGTTTAATGAAATTATTATTTCAAGATTATTTTAAACTGTGATGAAATAATCGTTCCAAAGTGATATGAACCATTTTGTAGGTCATCGAAGTAAGTGACTTGATCTTGAGTTATCAAAGTCATTTGGCTTGATCATGAGACCCTATATTTGATAGATGGCTTATATCATCATGTCCCTAGTCGAAGGTTGTTGAAATTGGAACACCAACAACCGTGTGAGACTAGATTGGTATGTGACTTATGACAAAGTCTCAGTGTGTCATAGATGCGCGGCATCAAAGTCAGTACATAGGTGTATGTAGGGTACATACGACCGGACAAGACCCGATTATAAGAACTCTTCAGGATATTTATATCTGTGTCATAAGAGATTCTTACTACGACTATAGAGTATAGTCCTTAGACCTGAGTTCGCATGCATGTGACTGCACATGAACTAATGCGCTTTGATCATTGTCTAATGCTGTCGTTAAGCGATAGTTATAAGGACCTTGTTTGGGTGTATTATGAAATGAGTAGTTTACAGTGATGGAACAATACGGGATTTGTCCCTCCAATATAAATGGAGTGAATATCTCTAGGCCAATCGGAGATTTGAATACTGGAAAATGCATGGCCATGCTCAAACGGACTTTCCCGAGTCGTTTGGATTGTCAGTATCAAATCAGAGTCCGATGAACAAGATTAGGCTTTATAAGGATGACACTAATCTTGCCTTATGACTAATCGAGATATTGAGACAAAAGGATTATGAATACAGAGATTCCAGTTCAAGTGGGAGATTGTTGGAATTATGTCCAGTAATCTCTGTACTGTCTCTAGAAAGTAATAGTATGTCAATGATCCGACATAAGTCATATAATACTGGGGGTCATGATGGCTTGCTAGAGTCCGCTCATGATCTATAAGTTTTGGACTTATTGCCTTTATTATATGATCCCATATGGGTCACACGCCTAAGCTAACGGGAAAATACGAAGGAACGGTTTAGCAGAAGTACGGTAAAAGTGCTAGGCATTTACGGTACTTGGAGAGACTAAAGGGCCTGATTAAATCCAAGGGATTTAATCAGAACTGAGAATTGGGCCCAAAAGCCCATGAGAACTAGAGGGGATTTTAATGACTAAAATCAGACCTAGCTCTCTAATTTTTCTCAGCACTCTGCGCCTCCCATCTCTCTCTCTGCGCCTCCTCTCTAAGCTGGTCTAGCAGCCAAATTTCCCGGTGTGCGTGTGTGAGCCTTTGGAGGATCCATCTCTTGGTGGTTCTGCTGATCTCTGACCCTTACCTCCCATTCCGCTGCAAAACAAGGTAACAGGTGAGATCTATTGTGATTCTATTCAAGAGAACCTAGATCTGCATGTTTAGTAGGATGAATCAATCTGAGAATTGAATCAGGAGACACTAAACGATCCAACAGGTAATTCATTTGCATCACCAAACCATCACACGCATGCAAACAATTACTACGAAAGTCATAACGATAAGTGAACAATTTGCATCACATACATACACAAAAACAACAACATACACATGTCTCGAGGTTTATAGTTAACATAGAGAAACAGAATTACAACCACACGATGTCCGTCATCAACAACCCAACCCACAAACTGCACCGCCATATCCTGGAGATGTTCCCAACAACATACGAAAACCCGTCGATCTGGATACACACAAACAACAACATAGTTAGAGCCCATACTCACCTGGCCTAACTACTCAAACCCTAACAGCCCCAGCACGACCGAAATGCCATACACAACCGGCATCGCGGCTCGCGCCGGTAACCACTGGCAGGCGCGCCGGGAGGGTGTGGTGGGTGTGCCTCTCTGGTCGGTGGTCCAACCTGCTGCGGCTCTGCCATCGGACACAGCTGTGCTACGTGACCCCTGTGACCACAACTCTCGCAAACCGGAACGGGCGCTGGGCGTGGCCCACGGTGACACTCTGACGCCTGATGTTCTGTCGCCCCGCACAACTGACAAGAAGAAGCTGATCCCGACGAAGTCTCCTGAAAACAATATGCTGCTCGATGCCCCTGACCTCCACAAATCTGGCACCTGACGGGCGCTGAACGGGACCGACGAGAAGTGGACCGACGGGAACAAGCGGATGCTCTGTGTCCCTCGTTTCCACACCTCCTGCATGACCTCGAGAGTCTCGGCGGCTGTACCAATAGTGGCTGCGCTACAGGTAACTGCGCGGCTGGCTGCTGAAGAACTGGCTGCCGAATGAGCTCAGCGTCTCTGCGGCTCGGTCCTGGTCGACACCCCTCTGTCAATGGAGCACGATGCGGCTCTCCGTCTGACATACGCGGTCCGGGCCCTACGACTGGACAAGTCGGTGCAAGATGACCGTCCATGCCACCCACCTGGCAATAGTAGGGGCTCGGTACTGGCTGGCGCGTCTCACGGTAGCGCGGATCAACTGGTCGTAGACACCAGTACATATGAAAACCCTGAACTCCGCAGGCGTTAAAAGTCTGGTACACGGGCATCTGAGGCACAGACTCTGGCGTGTCTGCGAATGGCATCTCCGGTGGTACATCTGACTCGGTCGGTGGTGCCTCTGGAGATGTGACTGACTCGAACTGCGTGCCCGACCTCGACGTCGACATCGGTACTACTCCTGCGGCTGCTCTCGCTCCCTAATGCACACGGGGAACAACTGGCGGTCGATCTGGTACCCGCGAACCCTGCGACTAACCATGCGGTCCTATCCTCAGACCTGCCTGATGCTGGTCTACCACCTCCTGATACTCTGCTCGAGTCATCCGTCTCTCACCCATACTGCTCGCGGTAACCTCACACACCCACTGCACGAACCCACACACACACCGTCCAGGGACGCTCTGCTGTTGTCTGCAATCATAAACCACAGATAAAAATTAGTACGCATAATACAAATTTTCTACCCCATCCCAACCCCGGATTTACGAACGCGGCTCGGTTTCCTAATGGATGCTTGGGTATGACACAATTTTGACTCGATAAAACCACGGAAAACACCCAAAAATGAAATGTTTCGAAACCCATGCAGAACCATGCTCTGATACCACCTTTGTGTAACGCCCCTTTCCCATTCTCCGCTGACCGCCGAGCTGACCGGCCAACAATCAAACAAGAACACGACCGATCGAACCCGAGCAAGTCGAACAGGAAAAGTTCGCCACAGGACGAAGCCAGAGACGGATGGGTTTGAGATAAAAGGCTCGCACCAAACTGTCTACGACTCCGCTATCCTCATATCCGTAGCGCAAGCAGTACTACTTGCACTACTTCAATGAGTTGTGTCGGTTCGGACTGAAACCTCATATCAGGGAAACAATTTCATTTTTAAGTAATCAAACGTTGAATACAACGTTTAACGAGTTTTTACAAACAATCACCAATCTATATCCATAAACAATCAAAACACGAAATATCGCAGCTGCCGAACCGAAATAAAACATCTAAAAATCATCGAATCAAAACCCCGCCACAAGCAATTCCGACACTACACCGAGGACCTCCCGCGTCCGTCGCTGCTATACCTGAAAAACACAACAAGAGTCTAATGAGTGATCTAAGATCACCCAGTGAATCGACTCCCCACTACGGCTTCTAGCCTATCTATCATCTATAGATCCCCGCCCGAAACCCCAAAATAACAATCAACAAGCAAATAGCCGATCACGCACTACCACGTCGCGTCGAGCCCACACACAATCAATTGCCAAAAGAAAGAGAAGGCGATTAGAGGAAATCGGGGGCACTGCGGCACATGTCCCCGATTGAGACTCGATCTATCTACCGCGCACTACCAACCACACCAAAACACACACGCTGGGCCCCTACGATCTTGGTAACTTCCACGGGTTTCCATTATTACCGATATGGCAACTAACCCACGCGACTCCTAGCCGTCCACACAACGACTAGGACACCGTTCTCTGTCCATCGATACGCGGCGACTCCGGTTACCCCCGGCAACCCGAGCTTCCATGCAGTCCGGCCCTAGGACGCGACCCCGTATTCTCCGGACTACACCCTACAGACGTCACTTTATAGGTTCGCACCTGCCAGCACTAACTGACCAGGTTATCAACTCCGGAGGATCCAATCGGGATGGAAGTGCCAGAACGTAATCACACACCTAGACTTGCGGGATCTAACGCACCCTAGAGTCCTAGTGCAGAAATGTAAACACGCAGACTCGCTTGGACTCTAGCAATCAATCACAATCAATATCGACAATCAAATCAACCCCGCAAGTCTACTCACACGCACTCTACCGCTCTGACTCGGCGCCGTACCGAGTCAGCACCACAACTTAACCGGTCCCGTGAACGAGCTAAGTAATAATCAAGGATTGCTCGGCCCAACCCGAGACGATCTAAAGGCCTGCACAAAACATTAACCACAACCACGCAACACAACACAATCACACAATCAACAGTCTTTTCGGCCCAACACCGAAGTAGACTTACAATCACACACACAGGCCTATTAGGGTTTCTAACGTCTTTTAACCAATTCACGCCCGCTACCTTGGGTTAGCCGTTTGTTAATCCGTAGACGGTTCACCAATTACAACACTTCTCATTTCTTAACCAATCCTAATCATCTTTTAATAAATCCTCGTTCCGTCGGTTTAGAGCTAGAAGCTTAGTAAACTCCCCGACGTCTCATCATTCATTACTTAGTTCATTAACCTCGGGAAACCCCGATACCACTCATATTCTATACGTTCGTTCAGGTTTAACTTCCGTATTTTAACTCGTCTTAATTCCCGTATATAAGTTCATTCATTAACGGCCCTATTCATGCAACGACTATATGAATGCATCACGCAACGATACTACCAACCTAGCGGCACACAATCAGGTTTAATCCATTTACGTCTAACATGCTTCTTTAACCCTAGCCGGTTTAACGTTAATTCAGTCAATCAATCAATTCACGATTCAATTTAATTAAACACGACCGGGTATGAATTCCTATCTCTACGGTTTCCCATTTATAGTTCTATATGAAACTACGGTGTTTGAGCCGACTCACAGTGATATGACGGAACGAACGGCACGGATGCGGATACAGACTCCCGAGACCCGAACTAAACCCGAACCTCCCGAACACACGAACACGAACCCCAAAACGTCACGAACACCCGCACACGAACCGCACACACAACCCGGCCGGAGTCAACGCGTTGACCGGCGTTGACCGAGGCTGACCGTTGACCATTGACCATTGACCGTTGACCCAACTGAACCGGTTGACCACTCTGAACCAACTGAACCGATGCAATCAAACCAAACCGACTGAACCATCTTAAATTGAACGGGTTAGGTTAAACCGGTTTTGAGTCAACCATTGACCGGGTTGATCGGTTAACCTAAACCGACTCAAATTAAACCAAACCATCTTCTCTCTCCTCCGGATCTCTCTCTCTTCTTTCTCTCTCTTCTTTCTCTCTCCTCTTTCTCTCTCCTCCAATTCTTTCTCTCTCCTCTTTCTCTCTCTTCCTCTTCTTCTCCAATCTTCATCTTCTCTTTCTTCTTCACGCCTCTCTCTCTCTCTTCTTCTTCTTCTTCACGCCTCTTTCTCCCTTCTTCTTCTCCTCTCTCTTCTTCTCTCACGCTTCTCTTCTTCTTCTCCTCTCTCTTCTTCTCCCACTCACGCTCCCTCTTTCTTCTTCTCTTCTTCTCTTCTTCTCTTAATCTCACGCTTCTCTTCTTCTCTCTCCTCTTCTTCACGCTTCTTCTCTTCTTCTTCTCTCCTCCTCCGGCTGCTCCTCCGGTCTTCTTCTTCTTCTTCTCTCCTCCTCCGATCTTCTTCTTCTTTTCTTCCTCCTTCTTCTGCTTCTTCTCCTCCTCCTTCTTCTTCTTCTTCTTCTTCTTCTTCACTCACGCTCCTTCTTCTCTTCTCTCCCTCTCTTTCTTTACCTCTCTTTTTCTTTTCTTTGTTGGTGTGAGTGAAATGGGAGAGCAAAGGCCTCCTTATATAGCAAACCAAGTGTTGTGGATTGATGAAAAATGTCTCTCCTCTCTCCTCATGAAGTGCCACGATCTCCTCACAAAACAAGAAGAATTCATTGTACTTCTTCTACCCATTCTCCTTTTGACACCTAATAGACACATGCTCAAATGTACATTCATCTTTCCTTCTCCATTGGCCACGACACCATGCTCCTTCTCACCTTGTGACACGCCAAAAATCAACAAAAGAAGAAGATTCAATGTCTCATGTGATTCATTGTATTTCTATGCCACATGTCCTCTCTTCCTTCTTTTACTTCTTCTCCAAGTTTCCATAACATGTGTCACTTCTTCTATAAAAGGTGGCTGGCGCCATCAGGGGGTAGACACTTGTCCTTCTGTGACAAGTTTGAGCCAGATAATCCAGTCATCAAATCCTTAATCTCCTCTTAATTCCTCTTAATTACTTTTGCTCGATTTGCTCGTTTTCTCAATAATTGTTTTCATAAATAGCAGACGGCTCCCATAAATCTTCAACCTTCCATAAACTGATTTTTCTTGATTTTAGATGAATTTAGCAACTTGAATCATCTCATTTGGAGTTTCCTAGCTCCGGTTATGAATTTCCGAAGTTTTCCCGGTTTTGCTCGGTTTTCACTCGAAACTCCGAAAAATGCATTTCTGCTCCGTTTCTTCGAAGCCGAACTTTGACAAAATTACCATTTTACCCCTGGGTTTGGCAAAAATTACAATTTTGCCCTTGTTGACTTTTCTCCTTCCCGTTGACCATATTTTGTGATACGGGGTATCACAGTAAATGATTTTGAGTGATTTTAAATAAATTATATGTTCAATAACACTGAATTTGAAAAGACATTTTAAAATCATTAGTTGAGTAACAAATTTTTTTAAAAAAACCTTAAAATCTATAGTTCAATACATCTCTAAATTCATTTGTTTTGAAATAATTTGAAAGGAATTGAATCTAGTTTCATGTATAAATTAAATTAATCAAAATCTAATATTTTATCGTAGATTTTATAATCAGTAGCTGAACCCACCCGTTACTATAGATATCTAGGGCTATGTTTGTCTACAACTCTCATCGTCATATTGTTAAAAAATCCATTTTCATATTGAAACTTAGATTCTCTTTAAACAGAAAATGCATTTGTCAAAAAATTTTATCAATTTTTTATTTTATCAAACCAGTATCTGTATCTGTCTTTAGAATTTCAAAGGACAAACAACTTTCAAATTTCATCTTTTTCTTTTTCCATTTAATGGATTATATTGATTTCAATCAAAGACGACTATAAAGATGAATACAAAGATGTATATTAAGACAGAGACAAAACTGGTGAGTACATATATTCCCAGAGACAAACCGATGAGACAAACACAATTTATAAACTTATGGCAACATACGCTAATAAAATCAGATAATGGATATTATACCAAAATAAAAAAAAAACTGTAAAATAATCTTTATAACCACACAAACATTGATGAAACTATAGTCATTAGTTAGCTTTATAGTTGCATGTACATAATAAAAGCAGGGGATTGACCTTGGTACATAAACGTTATATTCCGAAAAATGTCCCCAGGATTGTTAGGGATTATATTTTTTCATTAAGGGTAATACTGAAATATTCGAAATTTTGTCACGCATGGGACGCGGATCTGGGTCGGATTTTTCGTTTACCCGGATCCTTTCTTTTAATCATGGCCGTCTATTTGCATAGATTCTAATCTAACCGTCCATTAAATAATTTTAATTTATATTTCTTTGATCGCATTTAAGGGCAATAGTCATCGGATCCTAAGTGGATATAACGCGGATCCTAAACGGATATAGCGCATATCCTATTTTTAAATATTCGCCGTTCATTCTTAATGTTTTAATCTAGCCGTCTAATATAGCGTGGATCCTTAATGGATATAGTGTGGATCCCGTTTTATAACCTTCGCCGTTCATTTTTAATATTTGAATCTTGCCGTCCAATTCATTTACACATATTCAGATTAAAAACAATATTTTGCATTAAATCATTTGATATCTACTATAACATATTAGGAATCTCAATATATTTTGCTTATTACTCAAGTCTCGATAATAAATTCAAAAGGTTTCTAAAATCAGTTACCATAATATTCGATATCTATCAAATTTATTTAGAATTTAAACTTCTATTTTGAATATGCCAATAATATTCTAACGAAAAAAATCTTGATCTAGAAAATAATCTATACATACGAACATCGATCACCAAAGGCTTCATAGTCTTTCTTATCGATTTTTTTTTACTATTTTCTTCTCTACCAGCCGGCAAAATGAAAAATGTCACATATCTCAAAGATGTCAAACCATTCGAAACCGCATGGCGAGTTCAAGTGAAAGTCCTTCACTCTTGGATGCAATACACTACTGTTAGTGGAGAGTCATTAAAACTCGTGTTGGCTGACAAACCGGTAAGGGAATTGATTATATTATTTTTTTTTACTCATTTAACTTTGATGGTTTGGTAACGAATTCTTAAACTCAACATTGTGGGGTGTAAAAATCCATGCTTCATGCAAACAAATATTTTTTGGTACGTGTACAAAGACATCTACCCATTGGAGAATGGAAGGTTATTGGGAATTTTTCAGTAACACCTGCATCTGGGCAATATAGACCAACCGACCATGTCTACAAAATGTCTTTCTTGAGTAATACAACTATTACTTGATCTGAACTGAAGTTGGATGATGGTCTTGCTCTCGCTATACGTGAACAAGGAGAGGTGGTCAATAAGAAAAAATACAAACCAGAACAGTGGGCAGAGTTTCTTGAGCTCTGTATATCAGAAATACTGATGGCTAACGAGGTGAGCATTATATGCATTATCCATATAATGCAATTGATTAGTTGCATTCTATTTTTCATATTTTTTTTACTTATGTTTATATTATGGGTATTGTAATGGTAAGAGGAAGGAAAATTCAGGGGTAAAAGCACCATATATGCCAATGATACGGATTATGCTTGGTATTACTTTAATTGTGCCAAATGCAATAAAAATGTCATAAAAATAAAATCAGTCAAAGATAAAAATTTGTTCCGTTGTGACTCATGCAAGGAAAATGTCACATACGTTTCATCCAAGTATGTTCTCTTTCACAATAGCTTTTTCCAGCTAAAGGTTCTATATTTTGAATAGACTAACACTATTTATCAAATTCATGTTCAAGTTGCATCTTATTGTGAAAGATGAAACAGCAGACATAAAGTTCATGCTTACTTGATACCGTTGCTGAGAAACTTATTAGGATATCGGCCGAAACATTGCTAGATGGATCGTTGGATGAGGTTATTCAACCATCATATCCTGCATATCTTATTACACTAACTCATTTAACCGTTAAGATCAATTTTTTACTTCTTGATATTACAGATGGAAGATTCAACGATACTGCCTGATGATATAAAGGTTTGGTTGGAAAAACTTTTCAGTTTGGAGTGTTGGTAAACAGGGACAATGTTTTTTAAGGATCAGAAATCTATAAGGTTGGAAAAACTTGGTCTATTGATGAAGTACTCAAGATCGAGGAAGGATCAGAGCCTCTTAATCCATTCGATTCAACTATTTCCACTGAACAAGTAAGTTTATTTTTCCAAAATAGTTATTATACAATGGTCTATAATAGTTTTCCATTGAAAGGATTATTCTTATAAGATTTGGTTATGTTTATTTTTGAGGTTTCATTGATTGATATTAACAGTCAAGAAACTTCTGATGTGTGTTAACTCCATTGTCCAAGTCCAAAACAGAAGTAGATCTGGCTGATATCAACTCGGATACTAAAGAGAAGTGCATGAATACTATCAAGATTGAGAAGATCGATGATCAGTGGTTTTTAGGGAAAACTCTTTTTTGGATTGGTCTATTCATTATCGGATCATTTTGGTGTTTTTTTTAAACAATGATTTGGTTTTAGTTTTGTGTTTTTATATACATTTCATTTCTATTTTACTCATTTGATATTGTCTTCTATCAATAATTTCATTAATTTCAATCTAAGCTTCCATTTGGGCTAATTTATTAATAATATAACATTATCTTATAATCTATACTATTAAAGCCCAAATTAAGGTTCATTGTAATATGAATGAAGGTGAAATGATATCAATTTATTTTAGTCATTTTAAAATTGGCAAAATCGGTAAATTGCACAGGCGATTGACGAAAACTTTTTATTCAATCTTGGCGCTGTGGAATACGAAGTGATAGTTTGAAAATCGTATTTAATCAACAACTCATTCAAGAAGGTAACCCGTAATCCTTAATTTTTCAGTAGAACTCAATTTAAAATAGTGTTTGTGTTCTTGGAATTTCATATTTATATTGAGATAAACTGATTGTGAAAGACCAATGAACAACAGCTCATCGATTCTGCAACTAAAAATCAAGTTTGAATTTTTAAGTAGACTTTAGGGTTTATATGGTGCATTTGAAATTCTTTAGATGAGGTTTAATTCATATTGTATTTGGTATGCATGTAATGATTTTTGATTTAGCTTTTCAAAACAAATCGCAAGATGACAAACCCACGATTTTTCTAGCCTATGCTTCCTGGAAAATGTAGAAAGAGTTTGGATGTCATCTTGGTTCTTTATCTCATTAAGGT
Organism: Orychophragmus violaceus; assembly: GCA_030180135.1. Taxonomy (NCBI): domain Eukaryota; kingdom Viridiplantae; phylum Streptophyta; class Magnoliopsida; order Brassicales; family Brassicaceae; genus Orychophragmus; species Orychophragmus violaceus. The sequence continues at coordinate 17,525,181 of CM058229.1, read as the reverse complement.
TTATTTTTTATAGTGATTTTATTTCTTGCAATCATTGTTTAAACTTTGTGTTGCAGACTATCCCGGAAAGGTTCTTTAAGAGATATATACTTGGAAAAACCAATGTTACAATCGGTAAACTCACATCTGATGCGAGGCCAGAAGAGTACCCTATCAAAAAAGTTGGTGATAGGTTTACAGAAGGCTGGAAACGGTTCTTTAAGGCTAATGCATTAGAAGACTTAGATCTTTTAATTTTTGAGTATAGTAGAGCTGCTGATTTCCATATGGTACAACATCACGGACCAAATTGTTGCTAGATCACATATGAAAATACCCCTCAGATGGAGAGTGGAGAAGCTAGCACGAGTAAGTGTTTTTCCCCTATTTTCGAGACATTTTCTTCACTCTTTCTAATATTTTGCCTAATAAGGAAATGATTTTTGAAGGAACCGAGGAGAAGTTTGTTACCTTAAACGTCACGAGTGACGGTATAAAACGAAGCAGAATCGTAATTTATTCCTTTGTATTTTGGTTTTAAATATTGTTACATGATCCATATTTGTTCATTTTGCAGTATCATCCTAAGTCCTTTGTCGATGCAAACGGTTTAGAAAAGGTTGCGGACGACACCATATCGATGGTCAATGATGCTGGACAGAAATGGTCTGTTGAGCTCGCATTCCATTTTGACATTGATAGTCGACATATTCGTTTGGCTGGCGGCTTAAGAGAATTTTTGACAACAAACAATGTCAAGGCCAACCAAAGAATCATGCTTCAACTTTCATGGGAAAATGCCACTGTTCATGTCCTCAGACTCTCCTCCAAAAATTATGTCTTGGTTTAATTCTATAAATCTTATGTTTAAATTCTGTTTAGTTTTGTCAAAAACTTATGTTTTAAAATCTTTGCTTGGTTATTTATGTTTGAACTCATGTATCACTATTTTTTGTTGGTTAAGACTTCTTTTAACTTATGGTAAGTACTTAAATTAGGATTGAATTCTATTTGTATTTTGTGTTTTGAATTAAATTACTTTTCAAGTTTTCTTAGGGATTTTTTTAAAAAAAAATTAAGAATATTTTCGAGGACAAAGATTTATAATTTAAGAATATTCCATATCAAATCTAAACTAATTATATGGAATATAAACTAAATATGAATCCTTTAAAAATATTATGTTTCATGATTTACTTCTCTTCATTAAGAATTCGAATATTCATTTAACCAAAAATGTTACACATTAACTTTGATTCACTTTCTAATATTTGTAATTATTCTGTTTACTGATTTTTCTCGACAATTACCATATTATATTAATTGAATAAATGTTTCTCATTTAGTTTTACAACAAACAACTAACTATATTATAGATTCAGTTGAATGGTCGATATTCGTACTCGGATATCTTTTACATATCTAAACTAACTATAAATTATCGAAATCTTTTAAGAATTAAAATATGAATATTATAGTTAGGAATATTTTGAAAAATTAACGTGTTAATAAAAGAGATGTTAGTATAGAGTCGATAATTTGTAATAACTGTTTTGGAAACGAATATCCAAGAATCAAGTTACTAACACTCAAATCATTATTTATAATTTTATGTCTGGTTTATTTTTGGAAAACTTAAGTTATGTTATTAGTTTAATTTACTAGAGAATGACAATGTGAATATTCATTTAACTTAAATGTTACACATTGAATTATTTTATCGATCAAAATATTCATAGTTAGTTTACTTTACTTATTTTTAAAGAAACTTTTCATGTTCAATTAACACAATAAGTGTTTCAAATTCAATTTACACCAAACCTTTAAACCTAATCGAGATTTCTGAATTGTCTATATATATTTGCAAAGAGAAGGTTCTTTGACTTCATCATAAACAAAAAAATTCTCACGAAATCATATCTTATATTGTTAAAATCTCCAAACACAAAAGAAAATATGAGTGATTTTATAAATTTGTATGATCTTGATGGTACTGAATCCTATCTGAATATTCGAGGAAAGATCATACGAAAGTGGCTCACAAGTGACTGCATGAATGGTCTTCAGATTTATGTAATCATAGCTGATGAATATGTAAGTTTTCTTCACCCAAAATTTATATAATACTTTACTGTTTTTGATCTATATTCTAAACATTTTGTTAAGGACTTCTATTGTTTGATAAATTATTTTGTTACAGGGTTACAAAATCAAAGCAATCACACCCCAGATGTTTATAGACAAATTCAAGGATAAATTTGAAGAGGGATCTTGGACGGGTATCAAGAATTTTGAAGTGATCCATATCAACCGAAAGTTTAGAAACACTTACGCGGAAAAGAAGTTTTTGCTTGAGGAATCAACCCAAGTTAACAACCACTACAATATCTCTAATGAAATGTACTATGAGTTTGTGATCTTCAAAAATATCTTGTAAGGTAATGTTGAACATCTTTACACTATTAGTATGTTTGATTTAATTTTCAAAATATTATTTGTTGCATGTTTAAAAAATTTATTATAAAAATCGTGATATTTATTCAAAAGTTTATGTTATTTAGATGTAATAGGAGCAATCATGTGGGTTGGACCTCTCACCACAACTCAAGATTACATAATTCATTTTAAGATCAAGGAAAGAGAGTAAGCATTTAATTAACAAATTTTTTTATATATATTTTGATATTTTATTGATGCATGAATTATATCTAATTTCTTTAAATTTTATGAAGCAACACATACATCAAATGTGTTGCAAAAGGTAGTGTTGCTATGAAGTTCAATAATCTTTAGAATTCAAGTGGAAATTACAAAAATATTGTGTGTATGAGGTTTTGACGCGTTGTTAATTCCCCAAGTAAGAAAAATTCAAGTTAACATAATTGTAAAAATATTAATATATAACCCAAACAAAGTTTTTACTATATATTTAGGAGTACCAATATTTGAAGATTCTGGTGATATCTCGGATGTTATCTTTGATCCAGAAAATGAAAAAATCATTTCCATCAAAGAGTGGTAAATTATTTAAATTTAACTACAAAATTTTGCATCATTTTTACAAAGCAAATAATTATTTATATTTAATATTTTTCAGAATTTAATATTGGCGAATGCAAAAACTCTTGAAATGCTTACAATTTCAAATATTGTGTTCATACTTCATTATGTCATAAATCTTCTGAACTTATTTTTTATCGGCCTTTCATATTTTACAGAATTTTTATGATACGATTCTTGGTTATTTATTAAAGTACTATTTATGAAATTGCTTTTATAGTATAGATGATAAAGGTCTTTGTTATTTGAATTAAATATACATTAGTGGTTATGATCCGTCCAATATAGCGCGGATCTTTAATGGATATATATATATATACATATACGAAAATAATAAGTATACAATTGTCAACCCTTAATGTATATTTATTTATTAGAATATATTTTAATAAAATAAAATAATTATGACAAATTCCGTATATATATATATATATATATATATATATATATATATATATATTTGTACAATTTTGATATACGTTGGCCTGTTACAAATTATCTGCATTAATGTAATATTTTTTTGGGGGGTCATAACATATAAATTACTTTCCTTTCTAAGTATTTTGAAATATTATTCTATCGGATATACTAAATTAACTAAATGTACGGCGAAAGCGACGAATTCCGCTTTCTCTCTCTTTAGAGAGAAGATATTCTCTCGATTTCTTTCCCCTCTTCTTCTCAGATTCTTAACTTTCAGAAGAGGGTGATGGCATCGATTGAATCGCGGATCTACTTTGTTCATCTGTGCATATCCCCGCTTTGGGGTTTTTTCTGATTTCGATTTGTTCTTCGTTTTCAATTTCCGGCATCGAAATCTTTTTCCCCAAATGCTTCTCTTCCTGTTTGCTTTGAATAAGTCGCAGGAGTCTGTCTATGGCTGGTTCTCTTTTCCGCTCTGTCGGATCTCGCCGGAACTTTCTGGTTTGTTACGTTTTGATCTGGCTTCTCTTCTCTCTCTTCGCCATCGGCTGCCTGGTTTCTCACTGCTTTGTGCCGGTTCCTCCGCTTCGTTTGGATTAATATCGCCTTCGTGGCCATCGCGTTAGAGGACACGCTCTTGGTGGCTCTTGTTTGGTCTTCGACTCAACGGCGACGGCGTCTCCAGGGCTGCGGCGGCTCTTCGGTGCTTACTCAGTGACGTTTGTTTCTTGTTGCAGGTTGATGCAGATGGTGTCTTCGGGAAGTTTGATCGGCAGATGGTCCTTCGCCGATGCAAGAAATTGGTCCGGCACCGGTGGGCTTCGTTCTCCTCCGCGGTGGCTCGATTCGTTCCGGCGGTTCTTCTGATGGGTGACGCGTGGTGCATGTCTTCGATGAGCTGGGGATGACACGTGGAGTCCCGACCTTCAGCTTTGGACGCGTGCCGCTTCACTCGGATATTTTTCTTGTTTTGGGCTTCGGCCCATTTGTGTATTTCACTGGCCCATGAATGACTCTTCGACGACAAAAAAAAAAAAAAATTAACTAAATGTATATTATTTTAAAAAAATATATTGACGTTTTTTCAATATATTATTTTCACTAAATCAATAATAATTTTAAAATCAAATCATTTTTTGGCTAAAGTTATTAATGGATTAGATTGTGATTTGATGTTTCCGTTTTGTATCAACATTTAAGAAGACTTTTTAACTAAACTATTAATGGACTTGATATAAGTATATGATATAAATTAATTTGTTTCTTATTAGTGTTCAAATTAATATATTTTCTGAAGGCAATTATAATAATGATTAATTATTACATCTACACTATTCACAAAATATATTATCATTGTATCTACAAATACGAATTAGTATTATTATCTTTTTGGTAGTTAGTACTATCTTACCAAAAATGGTTGTGGTTTAACAATATTTAATTTAACCGTTTATAGAAAATAATTTATATAATATCAAATTTTTAATAATTTAAAATATATAAAAGAAATGTAAACATGTGGTTATTTTATTTATATAATCATTTAAAACTAAAATAAAAATAAAATAAAATATTGTCTAAAACTCAATAAAAAAACAATTCCAAAAAATATATTGGCAACAACTAAAATTGTGACATACAAATAATTAGTTAACTATCATATATGAATACTAAAAAGCGTATGTGTTAGAGATGGGATTAGCACTCCTCTAAGGCCCGATCCAATAACAAAGACATCTATCGGAGATTCGATCTAGAAGGAATGAAGGCCCAACAAGGCCAAAGCCCGCCAAAATCAAAGGAGCCCGACAGCGATTGACGGAGCTCGGCGATACGCACGTCGACCTGCGAGAGAAAAGAAGATAAATGTTAAATTGACATATATCCTGAAAAGAGATAATGAAGAATATTTTGTGGAAATATTCAAATTATTCTCCTTATTATTATGTAAAGAATATCAGAGAGAATCTATGGCAAAACCCTAGAACCTCTGATATAAATAACCTTCCCCTGTGCGGGAAAAAACTAAGTTCACATTATGCATTCTTGTACTAAAAACCTAAGACCTAGCGATTCTGAATTCCTGCTCGATTCTCTAATAAGACTAGATTTTCCGGTCTAACATGTTCTTGCTTTTTAAATTTGTGTTTAATCTCATATCTAAGTCCCTAATTTTTATTCGATTTACTAAACTGAATATTGTTTGATTTTCTGAATCAACAATTGGCACCGTCTGTGGGGACTTTGGATATTTTGCTTAACCAAAAAAGAGACTAGCAATAAACGAATCACCACTTTCATCTCAAGGGACAAAGGGGACGAAAGGCGGAGGCGAAGTCACCAACACCGCTACGGGAGGAGAAGGCAACCAACCTGATCTAACCCAACAAGGTGATGGAGTACGCGACACGCCGAACCCAGCACTGCGAAGCGACGCGCCACCACCAGAGGGTTCGAAGGCCCCGGTTGCGCCCACGGTAAGGCCAACAAGCGCGGCAGGTGACATAGAAACACCGCCAAGATCAGTGCGCATGAACACCATGATACCGACCATCAAAATTTGAAGCCCGACCACAACGGAGCTATTGTGCACGCTACTAAGCCGAGTCGAGAAGTTGGACAAAACTGCGAACGAGCGCATTACTGCGATCGCCAATCAACAGAACCTGCTCCGCGATAGCTTGTAAAGACGTCAAAACGTACCTACAATGGATCGGACCCCGGAGGGAGTGCCACCGATCAGCCGACGTCTTTTCCCGGAAGCACCTCGAAGGACTATGGGATCGACAATCAATCCAACTGGAAGCGCAGACTCCAAACAGCTCGGCACCGGTGCCCAATGATCAGCTCGCGGCCATACTAAGCCAAATTCAGGAGTTGAGCTCCAAAGTTCACCGTGCGGAAAGCTCGGCCCCAGAACTCGAACGTGTCCTAGAACAGGCACAACACCTTTCACAGCCAGATCATGAACACAAGGATCCCACACATCGAAAAGGTCAAATTTCCTCTCTATGAAGGAAAAACTGACCCCAGTCATCTCATGACCGCCTTCATGATAGCAATGAGCCGTAACCGATTCACAGACGAGGAGAGAGATCCGGGATATTTCCAACACTTCGTTGAAAACCTCAGAGGAATAGCTCTCACCTGGTTCTTACGACTCAAAACAGGGTCAATAGACAGCTTCCATGAGCTCTTGGAACTATTCTTGAAGCATTACTCGCTTCTCATAACGCCCGAGTCATCCGATGCCGACCTGTGAGACCTTGAGCAGAGACAAGACGAGCCCCTGAAAGACTTTATCGATCGATTTAAGGAAGTCGTATCCAAAATAAACGTGGACGACAGCGCAGCCAGAGGAGCACTTCGGAAAGGACTCCTTCATCGTTCGGCTTTCAGGACGGACCTAAACTCAACAAGCCCACATCCTTGGAAGACGCAATGCACATAGCAGTAGCGTTCCGTTCATTGAACTAGAAGAGGAGGATGCTATATTCTCTAAGAAGCAGTCAGGGCCAGCTAAAAAAGTCCCTACCGCAAAAGAGAAATCAAAAAACGACTCTCGGGACATTAGCAGCAAAAATTTCGCCATCGCAAACACCTCCCAATGATGGAATAAGCCTGTTCGGAACCAACCACGATCGGAAGAAGCTGACGACGACCGACATACTGTGAGTACCACAAGAAACACTCTCATAATACCGCGGAATGCTGGAACTTAGCCGAGTACTTACTGGATCAGTATCAGAAAGGGAGGGTTGTCAATCCCGAGCGAGGTGATCGACGACCCAAGGGCGGCAATAACAGATAAGAGAATCAAGTGGATGATCCCAGGGAAGAACCGGAGGAGCGAGCTCCGCAAACAGATCCCAACAGGCGCCCTCGAGACCAGGATGATGAAGGGCGAGTTGCCCCACAACCTTGTCGAAGAATCAATATGATAATGGGTGGACTTCATCTTTGATCGGACTCAGTGAGATCTATAGAAGAATACGGTCAAAAGGCTACAACAACAAAGCGTAACCCGCTCCCAATCGAAGAGGGAATACCGTTATCAATCACTGAGGCTGATGCAATCAGAGTAGACACGCCTGTTGGGATTGCGAAATCTCTTGCGTACTCATCGACACATGAAGCTTGGTTGACGTAATCTTCAAAGAAGCCTTAGAAAAAGCAGAGTTCAAAAACCTGCGCATCAAAACAAAAGTGCAACCGCTAACCGGGTTCGATGATGACCAAACTATGACTATAGGCACTGTTAAACTCCCTATCTACGTCGGCGGAATAAACGACAATGACAAAGTTCGTCATAGTTGATAAACCAGCCATCTACAACGCCATCTTAGGTACACCCTGGCTATACGCCGTGAAATCGCCTCATTGGAACCGGGTAGATCATAAAGAACTCTTTGACAATATGGGGAGCATTGATCTCATCGATCTTCCTACTCCACTTCTCCTATTCCGACACAAGCTCCTCGAAAACCTCATCGGGAACAGCCACTCCCCTTTCGTCTCGAAGCGACACGAGATAGTCCAAAGTCTCGGAGTACTGGCTAAAATTCATTTACGCGTTGCTTTCCTACTCTTTCAGGGTACACGCTTCCTTCAACTCCTGAAGGCGAAACTCGTACTTCTTAGTCAGAACCTTGCGAGAGTTTATGAGTTCGCCGACCTCCATCGATGAGATATTCCGCACTTTGGACACTTCCTCGGCACGACAAAGCTTCTCTTGCGCCAGCTTGTCAGATTGACTCTCCTTATACGCCATAGCTCTTGATTACGATTCTCGAGCAACTTGACGTGCTCATAGGAAGTAGCAACCTTGCTCTTCAGATTCTCTTCACTTACCCGGTGAATCTCGGTGCTAAGCTTAAGCTTCTCCAAGTCCTTCGTCCTCTGAGCAAGCTCCTTGCTGAGCTCGGCGGTCTGTGAATGCAGCTGACGATTCATGTCGAAGATGTATGAGTTCATCAGCGAGACTCCCTGAAAAGACAACAAGAGTCAAGACTAGATCCGAAAATCAATATTTGACATAAGCAATGAGCGCAAGCACTCACATTGATGAAAAGCTTTGAGATATCATGGTATACGCTCGACTTGTAAATCTCGGAAACCGGGCAGGGCGGGATAGCCTCGAAGGAGAAATTCCGGAAGACCTCCCCACAATAATACTTGTCTGGATTTTTCAGTTTCTCCCCCTGAAGAGCGAAGGACTTGTTCTTCCAGCTCTGGGATGCACTCCCGATTCTTGGACGCTTACCAGAATCCAAACCATCGGAACAACCAACGACCTCGGAAGGTCTTTTCCTCGCCCCGGCAGGTAGTGCCGACGTCCTAGGAGGGTCGGAGGTCAAAACCTTCTAAGAAGGAGAAGAAGAAGGAACTCTCTTATCAGAAGAAGGGGGAGGCACTTCGCCCGGGGTCCCTGATTTTGAGCTCCTATGGAGCAGCAGGGTCGATGCCTCCTCCATCTCGTCCTCAGCACGAGAAGCATCATCTCTCTTCCTCAAGGCATCGGTGCCGTCAGCCGTCTTCTTAGACGCCGGCAAGGACGAATGTTTTTTGGATTCGTCAGCCTTTTTCTTATCGGCATCACTGGAAATTCGTTTCTCTCCTCTCCTAGATTGTGAACTAGGAGAAACTGTCTTAGCGGCCGAAGGAAGGCTTGAACCATCTTGTCTATTGATATCAGAAGGCTTTGAAGCCTTATTCAGATCGACTACCTTTCTCGGGGTTTCTTTCCTCGCTTTTCCCATTTTCTTCGCTACTTGAAATTTTGAGAGGTTAGTCCGAGAGAACAAAACAACAAAATAAGGAACCAGGAGACGTCGGAGAAACTCACTGATTTTCTCGGGTCCTTCGGTCTCGGGCCAAGTCTGCCAACCGAGCTCAAAAAATTTCCTACCGACGTCGCTTAAGAATTACTTTTGAGAATCTTCGGATTAAGATGAGCTGCAAAAACAAGAAAATCATGGTCAGAATTGACGACGGAAAAGAATATCGACATCCAACCGATCGGTCAACTACCAACGGAAAGGTTCCACTCGTTGACAACTAAGGCGACAGGATCAGGAAACGAGTACTTGTCGATCCTGACAAAGAAATATTTCCTCTGCCAATCGTGAGTCTTACTGGACTTAACGCCAGTTCGCAATTCATATTGTGGAAGAAGGTTAACCTGGATCCACTCCGGCCTTTTCGACACAATGTTTAGTTGACCAAAGCATTCGAATAGTTCGGCCGTAAGTGGAATTCCGATAATCACACTAAGCTCAAGAAGACCAGTTAAGTTAACGATGCCAGCAAGGTTAAGCTGGGTGAAAGCGATCATGAACTACATGCAAAAATCGACCAGCGCCTTCTGCAGCGGAAATCGAAGATTCCTAACGTGGAAAAAAGATTCGTATAAACAAGAAAAGTTTAGAGGAGCGTCCCAAGGACGCTGCGAAGAAGAAGGCAGAAGAACCTCGACATTTCTGCACCCAGTAAGAGCTTTCAACAAAGCCAAAGATTCTTCAGTAGAAGAGGCCAGCAAAACACTGAAGTCATCCACCGATCGAGAGGAAGATGCATGCTTCGTTGTCTTCTTGGAAACGACCTTCTCTTTACCACGGCCTGAGGAGGCTGCTCTCACCACAAGAGGAATGTGCTCATCGGCATGATCAGACGCATCGTCATGAAGAGATGCGGAAAATCTACGAGATAATTCCTGACTTGGATTCACAGAGCCCGAGCTACGCGAAGAAAAGGAAGGGATGCTTTCTCCATCAAAAGCACCCGCACTCGCGGTACTTGCAGAGTTCTCACTAGACTCGGCCCGGATTCACATATCGGCGGGGAATTTAACAAAGGGGAAAGGAAATAAAAAGGAAAGTTCAGGAAGGTTCAGAAGAAGGGATACATGAAATTTACTTTTGGAGTACGAAATGGTGAGAAGTGATGAAGGAAGTGAGATTAATAGAAATAGAGAACTGGGAGTCTTCCGAGGGACGCAACTTTACCTCTCAGCGGGTGCGACCCTATAACTTCCCGAGACACGTGTCCATGTGCAGTTGGACGAAGAAGAAGTGTCCTGAATACGTGATTTAATGAAGGGACACGTGGAAGCGATCAACTCGAATCAAATCTCGGTCCGCAACATCTCGATTATTGGGACAAAATCACAAACAAATCCGCCGACCTAAACAACACCCGGTGCGATGAACTAGGGGGCTTATTATTATAGGTGGGATTAGCACCCCTCTAAGGCCCGGCCCAATAACATAGATATCCATCGGAGATTCGATCTAGAAGGAATGAAGGCCCAGCAAGGCCAAAGCTCGCCAAAGTCAAAGGAGTCCGGCATCGATTGACGGAGCCGGCGATAGGCTCGTCGACCTGCGAGAGAAAAGAAGATAAATTTTAAATTGACATTTTTCCTGAAAAGAGATAAGGAGGAATATTTTGGGAAATATTCTAATTATTCTCCTTATTATTATGTAAAAAATATCAGAGATAATCTAGGACAAAACCCTAGATCCTCTGATATAAATATCCTTCCCCTGCGCGGGAAAAGACTAAGTTCACATTACGCATTCTTGTACAAAAAACCTAAGAGCTAGCGATTCCGATCGATTCTGGCTCGATTCTCTAATAAGACTAGAGTTTCTGGTCTAACATGTTCTTACTTTTTAATTCTTATTTAATCTCATATACAAGTCCCTAATTTCTATTCGATTTACTAAACTGAATATTGTTTGATTTTCTGAATCAACAGTATGTTAACATAAATTTGCTAAATCAAACAATTCTACAATGTAAAATGAACAAAAAACACTCGCACGTTCAGTACGGTCAGACTCTAATTGTACTGAAAACAAACAGCAGTCTATCAAATGAATTGATTGATATGTTTCCATTAATTATTTTCCTTAGTGAAGTTATGAATATTCATAATTTTATATCTGATGATGAATAAAATAACATATATATAGTTGTATAAAAGTATAACCAAAATTAAGTGTAATTAAACAATGTTAGTTATAGTATATCTTTATTCAACCAGAACCCACCTTCGAAGAATCAGGTCAAGCACGGCGATTGCTCAACCAGATTTTTTATCTGCTTAAACCAAACAAGGAAGATGTTAACCGGTAAGAACGAGTCAAAGCACTAAAAACTCTGGAAAACGGAAACAAAGGCGATGCGGCCGTTTACTCTCTGGGTTTATCCCGATTTTTTTGTAATTCAATAAGTCTGAAATGACCATGCGTATAGTGCTTAGGGGCGGAGCTGGCGTAGTGGAAGCTATAGGCGGAAAAAACATGGGGGCCTTCAATAAATTTTTTTTTAATTCAAATGATTTCAAATATCCAAAATAACATGAAAAACAAATTTTCTAAGACAAAACAAAAAAAAAACTGATAATAAAACTACTTATTTATAAACTAAACTCTATTTTAAGTTGGTTGTGCTCTATGTTTGAGTTTATCAAATTGTTATCTTTACCTTTACCATAATAGCAAACATGATCCTTTAAAAAACGGAAGCCCAAGACAAATATCTCAAATGTCTGTGCTCAGCTCCGTCCCTGATAGTGCCTTGCGTTTCGGAATGAGACATAACACTAATATACTAATAGTTACTAATATGCCACACTAACAATTAACAGCCCAATAACAAGTAACAAGCACAAATCATATACTTATCAGTTTCATTCTTGTCGACGAGTTGAAACACGTTTATCGCAAAATTCTGTTAGTCTATGGCAGCCTAACAGGCACACCCAAAACATAGAATGTTTTTCTTTTTATTATAAATAAACATAGAATGTTAATTCCTCATGATTAATTACTAAAGAAATATGTCATGAGTTTCAACGTCATGATAAAAGAAAGGGTAAGAAACATTACTGCCAAGTCTGTGAAGCTTGGAGGTTATAGAGAGACACAGAAAACACAAGATGATATCACAAACAGCATCCATATGACTGTAACAAGAAACATATGCTCTCTCCCTTAGCCCTAAAAATCCTCCAGTCCAAACCCGCCGCCAAAACTTTAATCCCCAAATCTGGCTCGTTTTTCGGCGTCAGTGGCTCTCTCAGCACTGGCGCAAAACTCCCCTTTCCTTTGTCTTCTTTCTGTCTGCTCTTTGCGATTTTTGGTTTCGGGATCCGTCGGATTTGTTGGCTACGGCGGGGCAATCAGCGATGTTCTCTTGCGCAGATGGTGCAGCTTCTGTGGCGTCGCGGTGGCTGAAGTAGAAATGAGGCGTCGTGTGTCTGTCTCTAGCGGCTCTGCCTCTTCCGCCTCGTTCACTTTCGAGTTATGTCATTTCTTCGTTCGTGGCGGCGATTTTCTCTCTGGTGGTTCTTATCGGCGTAGCATGCTCGGTGTCAGATGCAGTAGTGAGGTGGTGTTCTTCCTCCTCTGTTCTGGTTCGGCCTCCCTCTGCTTGGATTGTCTCTCAGGAGTTCCTTTTTGCGGAGACGAGGAGGTGAAGACGGAGTTGTCCTTCTTCTTCTCGGCGGTGGATGATGGATCTTGAGGACGGGTTCTAGTCCGTCAAAGGGAGTCAGCGGCGGCTCCTGTCTCGTGGCTAGCCACATCGAGATGGCTCACGCTCTTCCGGTTGCAAGGATCCTCAGGCGGTGTATCCCGGCGGTGGTAAGGCATGTGGCTCGGCGGCAGCTCTCCACTCCACGGTGTAGCTCCGGTGTTGTCTTCTTCCGGTGTGACATGGGTTTCTTCGCATGTGTTTTTGGTCACGATGCGGGATTAGCGATGTGGGTATTGGATTGAGTTCTGGTTGGCTCCGGTTCAAATTGGTGGTGATGGTGGGTCGGTTCTGGACCTGAGATGTAGAGGCACCAGGGTTTTTATGGCGACTAAGTTAGTTCCTGTGGGGGCTGGTTCCTGAGAGATCCACTCACTCAGGGATGGTAATTGGAGTTGACACTTCGACGGCCCGCTTGGGATCTCTTGTCGACAGCGGCAGATTAGTCCGTCATAGACCCCGGAGATCCCGTTAGTTTTCATAGAAGTTGTAAGTGTTCTTCATTAGAGGTTTGAGAGCTAGCTTTAAGAGGATGCTCGTGGCAACTATGATGTGAACTCTAGTTCTTTGGAGCTATGGCAAGAGCGGGATGGTCGACGGTTCTCGTTTGATTGCTGCTCTTTCGTCCGGAATCGATTCCGTTTCTAAGTTTTTCGCTCAGCCCGATCTGTACCATCTTGTTATTTCGTATTCGAGTTGTGGTTGTTTCTAGTTCCTTTTTTTAATATGTCTTCTTTGTTATCTCTGTAATTCTGTAAAAAAACAGAAAATGGTAATAATCTTAACATTTTTACGAAGAAAAAAAAATTGGAGGGGAAGGGGTATAAACATATTGAAATTGTTCTCCTATGTTTTGTTTCCTTTGCGGAACTACATTGTATAGGAGGGGATATATGCCCCCAATGTTTTTAAAAATTTCCATATAAATTGTATGTAATTTTGATAATACATCCAACTTGCCCCCTGTGAATTTTTTTTTTTGCCTCCGCTACTGTGAGGAAGTATTGTTGTATGAGAATATCACCACTAGGTTGATGTTTTGGTACAGGCCTGACACGTGAGCCGTGAAGTTAAACTAGTGCGGTACTGTTGAAGCACACAGAGGACGAACATTCTCATCTTTCATCAATCTTCAAACACATTCCTTAGAAGACTCTCTCTTTTCTTTTCTTTTTTGGTCTAAAGTTTCTTCTCTTCTTGGAAGAAACTCATTCGATATGCACTGTGAAACTCCCCTTGAAAGAATACTGATACTCATGTATTTAAGAAACAGACGCAAAACTCTTAGAGCATGTACATCAATGTATCTTAGGGAGTTCTTAGCACATGTTCTTAGGAGTATAGGATTAAAAGGAAATGAAAAAGAGGAAAATAGTTTCGAACCGATCTTTATTTAAGGATTTTTAGATACGGTTTATTAACCACGTGTCACACTTTGATTCACCTAATTTTTAATTAAATAATTTTTATTTAAATAAATAAATAAATAAAAATTTGTTAAGAATTTCAATTAAAATGTTTAAAGAGTAAATAATTTTTTTTTTGTTAAGAACCTCACCTAAGACCAAGTCCAATGGGGGGTTTTTAAGCCAAGTTTCTTAAGAAAAAATTAATTAAATATTGCGGATCCCACATGAATAGTTAAGAACCGAGCTCTTAAAATCCTTAGTTAAGAACCCGTCTCTTCACTATTCATGTGACGTGGCGCATCCTCATTGGTTCCTTTTTTGATTTTTTTTTCTTCCATTTGTAAAAAAAAAAAATAATAATATTAAAAAAATTTTAAGAATCCCAAAAGGGAGTAACACCATTGTTCTTGCTCTAAGGGTTCATCAATGGATGAACAAAACAACATAGAGTTCTTAACTATTTAAAATCAATTAAAAAACTATTAAAAAATTTTAAGAACTCGAAAAATATAATAAAATAATAAAATATTATTATAATAAAAAGTTTCTCAAAAATTTGGGTTAAGGTTCCAAGATTTTTGAAAAACTTTTCTAATATAAAAATATTTTTATTATTTTATTGTTTATTTTATAATTGAGAAATTCTCTTGAGAAACCCCAAGATACTTTTATTTGGACATGTATAATTCGATAGGGAAGAAAAAAATAATCTTGGAAGTGGAAAACTGTGAGCTTTTTGTATGTTGACCACTTCTCAAAGATATCTAGAGGCAAGGTTGTGGTATTGAATGTAGGGGAGATGAATGGCCCTAGCAGCAAGTGTAAGGTATTTGATCTACATGGAGTACGTAGACTTGAGTCTTGTCCCTAGTATAATAAGATATATGTATTTCTTTCGTTATTTTTTGGTTAGCTACAAAGATTGAAGGTCCTTAGACATGGCGGATGGTATTGCGTAACGCTTTAAGATCTTTGAAGTTGCCTTTTTCCCAGATTTGTGGCCAATGATGATGGTATTATCGTTTTCTAGGTCAAGTCTCACATCCTCAGTACAACATTCTTCTATGAGCTGACGTAGATGCTTCAGGTTCTCCACTTTCACTCCGTTCACTTCCTCTACCTGTTTCCACCATGCACAAATATGATTCAAGTAAAAGGGGCATATAATTATAATCAATACAAATGTGAGTTGAGAACCTGCAAATCTTCAAAATCCGTGTATCCTACACTGATTTCATCCTCTAGCACCTGCTCCCAAAAACAAACTCTCATTCTTACCAACAACTCGAAAACATTCAAAAGAGAAAGAAAAACAGACCTGAGAAAGTATGACGATCTGTTCACCGACTTTTTTGGGTATCTTTTCTAATACACTGTCACTTATACAAGCAGCATCCATGTATGGCTGCGTGAGAGGCAAAAAGACCAAACCCGCGAATATGTAATAACTTGGAGGCTTGTCAAATTGATACACTGGAATTAGTGGTTCCACCTATACGTACGTAACACAAAATGTTAACCTAAAAACACATATCCAGTGATTTATAAAGTCGACTTTCATTAACTTACGGGGTTTATATTGATATTGAATTCATGATGTTCTCCATCTCTTAAGACTTTTAGTGATGTTGTTTCACTTGGTTTCTTGATAGAAACCAAATGATTGAAATTTATGCTTTCTGTCTTCCGAAAAACAACTGTAGTATCAGACACATAAAGATGGTGAATTTTGAATCAAGATTGAACAAATTAAGCTATAATATATAGTTAATAATAAAATGTTAATTACCTGTCTGGTCGTTTCCTATTGAAACCCCATCAATCGAGAGAAGAACGTCATCTTTCTTCAGAATATTGTATAAACTCGACAACGGGTTTATTCTTTTTATTAGAATCCCTGTCATTTTAGGTCTCATCTTGAAGTAATTACGCATACGAGCATTCTCCATAGGCTGGCACCATATACCCAATGATGAGCAAGCCCCAGGGAATTCAGCATTTTCTTCCACACCATTTATGAAATGCCTAACTATTGGAGTTGGGATAATGTAGCTGCATGCATATGAAAAAAAAAAAAAGTTATTAAAAATTCAGCATATATATTCAAAGATTAACAGTTTCAACTCACCCTGTGTTCTGTGAAAATCTTAGACCTTGAAATGCTACACCAATAACTTTGTTATCCATAATTGCTGGACCACCACTATTTCCAGGATTA
Organism: Orychophragmus violaceus; assembly: GCA_030180135.1. NCBI lineage: Eukaryota > Viridiplantae > Streptophyta > Magnoliopsida > Brassicales > Brassicaceae > Orychophragmus > Orychophragmus violaceus. The sequence continues at coordinate 17,508,552 of CM058229.1, read as the reverse complement.
ATAGCCGCATCTGTTTGTATTGTCATTAGCTCTGCTTGGCTGTGAGTATATCTTGTTACTTCAACTCTAGAGACAACACCTTTCGTAATTGAAATGTTATCACCCCCTGCAACATTAATCAATAGTCATCTTTTGTTTTTGAATCATGATTTATTTTGCTGCATTATTAATTTCCTAAATAATCTGAACTTTAATTACCTTGAGGATATCCAACAACAAACACAGTTTCGTGGAGAGAGGGTACTTCTCCTAGGTCCAAGGGCTTCAAATCCTTCCAAAAATCTTTGCTATTAATTTTCAAAATAGCCAAATCACAATCATGACCAACTGCTTCCACTTCTGCAGTGAATTTTGTTGGTAAACCATGCTTTCTGACTTGCACGAATGTGTGATCAGCCACTACATGAGCGTTCGTAAGAATCTTATTGTTTGATATCACAAATCCTACATCATTACAAGGCAATATATGATTTAATAAACAAAGAAAACCAAGCAGGCAAGTGTACGTAATTAAGTAACCAAGAACATGCATGCATGCATGCATGCTTCTAAGATAAACTAGCTAGTAATCCTAAAAATTAATTAGGGTTTCTCGGATGTTGATTTTGGCAAAACCGAAAACAACTAGGACATGTAAATAAGTATAAATATTTGATAATTATCCTAATTCGACCAGCATCATCAATATAATTTACCAGAGCCGCTTGATTGTCCCGGAAACCTTTTCTGCCAAGGTTGTAAAACGCTAGATTCGGAAGAGCAGCAGAACACTTTCACCACCGACTTCAGCGCAAAATCAATAACTGAATCATTGGACGCAGGGACGGCAGACAAGCGGCGAGAAAAGATGGTGTTAACACTCTGGCGGCTAGAGCAACGAAGAATAAGAAAACGAGCTGACCCGACAAACATGTTCTTAATTGATGCGCTGCAAGAACTTCCCTTTGTATTGGACTTTGTTTATATAGAACCCCATGAACTTCCTTTTATTATTGTTTTTAACAAACTACAACGCTTCTTTATGTTATTGTACTCGATTTTGCACTCGATTTTGGATTCTATTTACTTCTTTGTTTTTTTTTTTTTTTTTTTTTGAGAAAAGGGCTTTCATATATTAATGCAGAAAAAGACTGAAAATTTACAAGCCCAATGGCTTAAGTTTGTTTCGAGGCCCACACCCCAGAAGTGGTCATAAGACACACACAAATACCAAAAGGGCCCAACAAGAAGGAACAAAAGAAAGCAGGAAGCTAGAGATGATCGGATCCCAATCGTCAACATGCAGAAGCGATTGAAGATGATCATACTCCATTGAAATCTTAGAGAGAGCTGCTGACCGAGTTTGATGGGGAAGATCAAGAAGAAGGGAACGAAGATGCAAACCAGTATTGCATCATGGCCGATGAAGCAGTAGGGTTTGATGATCTGAAGCTGAGAATCCGATCCTTCACCTGACGCTCAATTAGAGACTGCAACACAGCCACAGGTCTGAAAGTCTGTCTATGTAGTCTATTATTACGCTCTGCCCACACCCAGTGGATGATAGCTTGCCAACAAATCAGGATCAGTCGTCTTTTATATTTACCCACTCTTGATGTTTGCAGTTGTATCAAGACATCATCCCACAAACGCTGAGCGACAAAATCAAGCCTCGAAGCTATTGCTGACCAAATCTCCCATGAGAACAAGCAATCGAAAAAGAGGTGGTTCCTGCTCTCTAGAGGTTCTCGACAAAGCAAACAAGAAGTATCAGTGACAATACCCCAATTGGAGATGCGATTCCTGGTTGGGCAACGGTCCAGAACAAACAGCCACGTTAAGAAGCCATGTTTTGGTATTTGCCCACCAAACCAGACTACTTTAAACCAAGGTACAGACGGCGAGGGGTCTCTGAGCATAGCATAAACTTGACCAATTGAATATTTGCCTACTCTTTTCCCATCTATCTCCCAGTAGTGTTCATCCTCTTCTAATGTTAAGTTTATGTTTGATAGACAGGCTAAGACGTCTACCTGACGATCAGACCGTGCTGCAGGGATATCCCAGTAACCATCAGTGTATAAGCTGCTCAAGGTTGCATCACAAGGAATTCCAAGGCGACTGTGACCAGTCAACAAGTAGTCTTCCAATCTCCCAAACGGAGACCAGTTATCTGTCCAGAAACGACAATTCCTCCCGTTGCCCACATCAACTTTTATCCAGGTATATACTTCCATCCTCACCTTTAGAAGCTTGTTTGAGAGCCAAGAGTTAGACTGCTTAGGCTTCACGGTCCAAAAATTACTAATATCTCCATTTAGGATCTCTTTTCTGTACCAAGCTACCCAAATAGAGCCTGCTTGTGAGAATAAAAGCCAAATCAGTTTAAAACAGCAGGCTTTATTCCACTGAGACAGATCCTTAACACCTAGGCCTCCCTCCTCTTTAGTCTTTGTTACAGTTTCCCAAGAAACACGAGCAGTATGATTGCTTTCTATGTTTCCCTTCCATAGGAAGACTCCACACAAAGAGTTGATGCGTTTAATCACTGTTTTTGGCAGGATAAATGTTGATGTCCAGAATGTTGTGATACCTGAGATGACAGTTTTTATGAGCAGCAGCCTGCCTGCAAAAGAAAGGGCCTTCACACTCCAAGAGGAAAGTCTGTTCTTCACCTGTTGAATCAGCATTTCACAATTTGCAATTGTAAGTTTCTTTGAGCATAATGGCACTCCTAGGTATCTTACTGGCAGACATCCATGAGGCATTCCTGTGGAAAACTGAATTCTGTCTATCTCCTCTTGTGACAGGCCAGAGGAGAAGAAGGAAGACTTCTGGACACTGACAGCAAGACCTGACCTCATCTCAAATTCCTTCAAGATTTGGAGAACATTCTGGACAGAGCTAATATCCCCATCAGTAAAGATCAGAAGGTCATCAGCAAAGCATAGGTGAGTTATCTTTGCTTCTTTACATTTATGATGGTAGTTGAACCTGCCTTCCTCTGCTGCTCTATTTAGCATTAATGATAACACATTCATTGCTATAACAAATAAGTAGGGAGAAAGAGGGTCACCTTGGCGTAACCCTCGTTTACCCTTAAAATATCCATTAACTGTTCCATTATAGGCAATGGTAAAGTTTGTAGAGCAGACACAAGCACGCAGCCAGCCAATAAATACAGTTGGTAGTCTCAATCCCCTTAGGCAGTTAAATAGGAAATCCCATGAAAGCGTGTCAAAAGCTTTAGCAATATCCACCTTAATAGTAATCTTTTTAGGTCCTTTTCTTTGGTGATAGCCACTAACCAAGTCACCTGCTAGGATGGTATTCTCTATCAAGAGCCTGTCAGTAACGAAGGCTGTTTGGTTGTGCAGGATAAGAGAGGGTAGCAATGGTTTAATGCGCTTAACGAGGAGGCGAGACACTGTCTTATAAACTGTATTAAGACAAGCAATAGGTCTATATTCAGTTATACTTGAAGCACCAGGGTGCTTAGGAACAAGAGAGAGAATTGTGGCATTAGCAGCAGCGGGAAGGAAAGAAGACACAAAGAAGTTCCTGATGGAAGTGACCACTTCAGCACCCACAATTTCCCATGAAGCTTTATAGAAACCTGAGGTAAGCCCATCTGGCCCAGGAGCTTTGTTGGGATTTAGCTTGAGTAACACCTTTGAAATCTCTGCCTCTGATGGCAATAAACTCAGACTTTGATGATGTGCTTGAGAGCAGGTAAACGGAGTTAAGATTTGGAACCAATCAGGGGAAGACACCAAAGAAGGAGGAGGAAGCAGATCAGGTCCCAGGATGTTTTTAAAATGATTCACAGCAATGACACTCATCTCAACTGGGTCAGTAACCAGCATCCCTGACGGTAGCAAGAAGGATCTGATAGAGTTAAAACAGAGACGAGTCTGGCAAACACGAAAGAAGAAAGGTGAATTCTGATCTCCCTCCTTGAGCCACATGATACGAGATTTTTGCTTTAGGAAACTCTCCTCTATCTTACGAAGGAAGGACAATCTCTGCTGCAGGTCACGTTCTTGCTGGAATAGCTCTGGAGAGGGGCTATTTAAGACTAAGACCTGCACATCTAACAAACATAAGTTAGTCTCTTGAACTTTCTCTTGGATTTTTGAGAAATTCTCTTTGTTTAGGTGTTTAAGAGCTCTTTTAATGTTCCTTTGTTTCCAACACAGATCCGCCAGGGTAGAAGCATTGTTTCCGACTGTAAACCACGCACCAAGAACCACCTGATGAAAGTCTGGGTGAAGGGTTAGGTAGTTGAAAAACTTGAAAGGCTTGGTACCAGTTGTAGGTAACTGGTGGGATAGGTCAATTAGGCAAGAGGAATGGTCAGAGGTATCTAAAGGGGGCAGAAAAGTGGCAGTACAGTGGGGGAAAAGGTTTAGAAGGTGGTCATTTATCAGCAGCCTATCAAGTTTCTTGGTGACAGGGCTAGCAGGTTGATGATTTGACCAAGTAAAGAGAGGCCCCTGATAACGTAAGTCTTTCAGATCCATTTGAAGTAAACTGTCTTTGAAGTCAATCATATGTGAGTCAAAAGAGTTTACTGCAGGTGATGAGTGCTCAGCTGGATGAAGAACTTGGTTAAAGTCCCCACCAACCATCCACGGAAGAGAATGCAAAGCAAGAGTCTGATGCAGATGTAACAACTCAACCCATAGGTCAGTTCGTTCAGCTCTCAAATTAGATGCATAGACAGCCGTATAGATAAACCAGACTGAATTTGAGAGCTTCAGTTCACAGGTGATAGTTTGACGAGACTGGCTTAGGACTTTGACCCCAACTGAATCTTTCCAAATTAGTACAATCCTGCCATCTTCATCACTCGCATGATTGGTAGTATAGTTCCAACCTCTACACAACTTTGCCATTAGAGTAGGCAGATTTGAGATTTTTATGTGGGTCTCCAAAAGGCTAACAAAAATAGGTTTGTGACAAGAAAGCCACTGACTAAAGCCGCTATGCTTATCCGGGTCATTTAGGCCTCGGATATTCCAAAAAGATAGTTTACTACACATAGATTAAGAAGAGTTGCCCTCCCCAAAAGAAAAGGGAGAACTAGTAGAATTTAAAATAGCAAAAGGATTATTAGAATTTCCAACTGAGGAAGAAGTAGGAACAGTTGGTAGATTATTAGGAACGAAAAAAGATAGCTGAGATGTGAAGGAGTCAAATTTCTGAGGGGGAGAGCTTTTTCTGGAACGTTTTAATGATGGCTTTTTCTGGTATTCAGGGGGGCTATATTGTACAGGATGAAGGGGAGCAGTAGCCTGAGAGACCACTGCCAGAGCATTAGGGATGGCTTTTTGTGGGGGAGAGAAGGGATTGGCAACTGCCAGAACATTGGGGATAGCTTTTTGCAAAGGAGGAACGGAAGAAGGGGTATCAGTCAGATTGACCGGACTCTTAAAGGCAGTATTAGGAGCAACAGGAACTGAGGGTTCAGGGACAGATGAATCTGGTAAGTCAGACCCTTTCTTTACTTGTCTTTCTTTAACATGTTCTGCATTCACCTTTGCTTGGTTTACTGGAGCAGATTTTGAGGGCTGAGGCAGGAGCAAGCAGTTCTTTTCGATGTGACCTAGTTCTTTGCAGTGAGCACACGTGGGAGGGAGCCATGGATAAGAAACCAAGACCTCCACAACCTCCCCAGACTGTCTAGTGAATTCAACAACATCAGGTAAAGCTTTTGTTAAGTTGACTTCAACCTTAACATGAGCTAAAGTAAGGCTGACCAGGTTTTTTGTAAAGTCATCAGTCTCCCTTGGCTCACCTACTAAGCCTGCAATCAGACTTAATCCCTGTTGGTGACGCAGGTCAAGGGGAATACCAGTAAGATGCGCCCAAATTTGCATAGATTCCAAAGGTTGGGCAGAAGCAGAGTGAGAAGAGGTCCATTGGACTGTGTGGAAAAGTGAATCTCCCACATACCAGACGCATTTCTCCAGAATCTTTTGTCTAAGGTAATCATTAGGGATCCTGACAAGCATAGACCGTGAAAGTAGATTTGTGTGGATTTCTACTTTCTTTCCTTTACCCCACATATGATTCAAAACATTTTGAATTTGACTGAAGGGGGGAGGTCTACCATTAAAGTAGCAGACAATAAAGTCCTTGTGAATCTCAGCCCCCTTCTGGAACACTTCATCCGGGATAAGAACGCAAGGCCTTCCAGATTCAGAGAAAGATAAAGGAGCAAGGCGCCTTAGTGACTTGTCTTCAAATCTTCTAATCTTCTCTACAAGAGAAGGACCAGATGGGTTAGGAGCTTTAGCACCTTCAGCTTTGTGAGCAGGAGGGGAAGGTTCTGCCGGATTAGTAACAGAGGGAGAAGGGGTGTTAAGTTCAGGTAAAGAAGAAGATGGCTTTTGGGGGGGAGTTGGCTTGGTAGGAGGATTTGAAGGAGCTATGGGAGGTTGATGGGTAGAGGCCTGCGGACTAACAAGAGAAGTGGAGGGAGGTTTGCCGGAGGCACGGTTGGTGTGAATAGGAGAGCTCTTCTTTGGAGGCAAGATAGTAAATTTCGAATGAACAGTAACACCAGATTCAACAGTGTCACTAGATTCAACAGTGTTTCTCGGAACAGATTTCGGATCCTCCACAAAGGTAGTTTGATGAGGGACCAGATTTGCACCTGGAACAGAGCTAGACACATCCTTAGAAGAGCTCTTAGGAAGGTTCTTGGTTACACGGGCATTGGAAGGAGAAAGTTTTGAGGTTGAGAGAGGAGGGAAGTCAGATAAAGGGAGAAGTGGCTGGGGGTCAGGAGGGTCAGGGGGGGTGAGGGGAAGAGGTAAGAGACCATCACCAGAGGTGAGATGCGGTGGTTGCGAGCCGGAAACATGATCTGAGAACCAGGGGTTCTGCTGCATTGGAAACTGTGACAGAGAGCTTTTTTGTTATTTTCCCGTGTTTTCTGATTTGCCAAATATATTGAATTCATACTTCTTTGTTGCTATTTCCTTTTTGCTTTTTTAGGAATTATGAGCTTTTTCCTATATTTTTCTTAGTTTTGTTATTTCCATTTTGTTATGAATTATAAGTTTTTTCTAATTTTTAGATGGGGCACAATGTTAAAAACTATATAATTTTTTTTGAATAGGAGGCACTTTTCCATTTTCCCTAGTAAATTTGAAATATTTAATCAAATTAACCTAAAGTACTTAAGAAAATAAATAAAATTAGTAGAGGGCACGGAACCCCGTACGGTCATACCTACGCCCGCCCCTATATATATATATATATTTAAAGTTATTGTAACAGAAATTTGCGGTTTCATTTCACATAGTTGCTATTCCTGTTATAGGAAGAGAATGAGATAATGGAATTCCTTGATCATAATATTGAGATTACATTACTATATATAGACAATAAGAGAGAATTATAAGCAGATGATTTACAGAGATTTACAATCTATTCTACAATATATTCTCTAACAGAATTGTAACTGATTTGAGATATTTTTGTAACCATCTATACGCCCATCCAGATAACGCACCGGAGGAGAGTCCAATCTTGTCACATAGGAGTTGTAACCGCGGCTAGATGGTCTTTGGTTGAAACATGAGACACTCTTAGACTTCCAGACGTATGAATGATAATCCAATACCACATGCTTCATCCGAGAGTAGAAAGCCGGATTAGCACATAGATATGTTGCTCCCACATTATCACAATAAATGATTGGTTGACTTAGTGATTTAAGCCCATTTAGTCCATGAGAAAACACACTTATTGTAGCTCTGATGTTGCATCTGCGACCGAACGGTATGCAGTTTTAATTGATGAACGAGCTACATTCTTTTGTTTCGAGAGACCCAAACAATCGGAAGAGACCCAAAACAGACAATATAAGCTCATGTTGATGTATAATCATTTTTGTTCTGAGCCCAATCAGCATCAGAATACACATGCAGATGAAGAGGGTTGTTTCTGCGTAGAAAAATACCATGGTTGCAAGTACCAGAGAGATAGCGCAATACCCTCTTGATGCTTGCCAATGAATATCTGTTGGCTTATGCATGAATTGTGAAATTTTATGCATGAATTGTGAAATGTCAGAAGCTCCATATACCTCGCATAAAGAGCCTGCTTCAGACCATAGAGCACCTTGTGGACCTTGCAAATGTACTATGGTATGTATTTGTCGACAAATCTTGATGGCTGAGCCATATACACATCTTCGTCCAATCGTCCTTAAAGAAATGCATGATTAACATCAAGCTGGCGAAGGACCCATCCATTGGAGATAGCTTCACCGAGAACAACTCTGATGGTGACTGGTTTGATTACAAGACTAAAGGTTTCCTGATAATATATACCAGGCCTCTAATGGAAGCCTTTGGTGACCAGATGAGCTTTAAAGCATTCAACTTCTCCATTTGGTAAGCGCTTAATGTGAAAAACCCACTTCGAGCAGACCAGATTATACGATGGGTTTGGAGGAATTAATGACCAAGTTTGGTTCCTTAGTTGAGCATCAATTTCCTCGCTCATAGCCAATCTCCATCGCGAGTATTTGACATCCTGAGTAACAGTCATATGTTCTGTATCTGCCTGCAAAATAGCAGCCAGATTAGAATACTTTTTGTTAGGTTTGTAAATGTTGTTCATGGCTCTGGTTATCATCATGTGTTGAGGCAGAGAGGAGGCAGAAGACATCGATGTAGCAAATGGACTGATATCATCAGTGGATGCTGATAAATCCAAATTACCAATAGTTACATTCGATGATGATAAAATTGCAACAGGCTCAGGAACATAAAGTGATGATGTAGCAGCAGATTCCGGTGATACCATTGACTGCTCTGCATCAAGCGGCTGATTGTGAGGGATCTGAGCATATAGGCTGTAAAGAAAATGGGATATTGAGTGACTGGTCCGAGAGTGTTTAATTGGTTGGACACTAATTTTGGCTCGAAGAAAAATGACAGGAGCAGAAGTGTGTTTAGCAAGATTTTGAAAAGGAAAATAAGTTTCAAAGAAAACGACATGCCTGGAAACAAACACTTTCCTTGAATCTGGATCAAGACATAGGAAAGTACTCTGAGTTAATGAGTAACCAAGAAAAACACAAGGTCGAGATCGAGGTTCAAGCTTGTGCTGAGTGTAAGGTCGAGGCTAGGGGTAGCAGAGACATCCGGAGACTTGCAGCTTTCTATAGTTTGGTTGAGCTCCAAACAATTTGAAGTATGGCAATGATTTATTTAGAGTTGGCGTCGGAAGTCTATTGATTAAGTACGTTGTTGTCGCCAATGCATACAACCAATATGTTTGAGGAACGGTTGCAAGATAGAGAAGAGCAAGGCCAGCTTCCACAAGATGGCGATGTCAACTCTCCGAGAACCCGTTGTGATCGGGTGTGTGAGGTGGAGTGGTGAGATGAGTTATTCCATTGGTTGCAAGATAACCAGCCATGTCCATATATTCCCCCACCGTTATCAGAATAGAGAGTGGCAATTTTCTTGTGGATTTTTTTTTCCACAAACGCTTTAAACTTGATGAAGACATCGCGAACGTCTGATTTTCCTGAGAGGATACATCCAAATATAGTGATTAAAATGGTCAACTAATAGGAGATAATATGTATCCTTCGAGTGAAACAACTGGCGACATCCAAACGTCTAAGATCAATTCTAATGGCTCGGAAGATGAAATTGTGGAGTTTGAAAACTGTAATTTGTACTCTTGTGTATGGAACATGAATTGCAAGGAAAATGTGATTGTTTATTTGAAATTGGAAGAGAAAAAGAAGAAATAACATTGTTTAAAACAGAAATAGAAGGGTTTCATTGAACTTTTTATTGAAAAGAATGCAAAAGCTCGTGAAACATCTCGATTTGGCCACTCATATCCGCATATCCGCCTTGCTTCGTTTTTCCTGTTACCAGCGCCCCCGATCTGAGATCCTTCACCTGAAAGAAACATGGAAAAAAATGAAGGGATTCCTAGCAGTTCCTAATCCAATTAGGCAACCCTGGTCTGAATTCCGAGCCTAGAATCTAAGGTTCATGTAATTGAATCTATCAGATCTGGAGATTACCTGGTGATAATGCAGCGGAAGATTTGTAGATAATCGAGATCTAGAGCGCCTCAAATGCTGCGCCTCTACTGGTATCCACACGCACACAAACTGAACAGGAGGGATGTTAGTGCCTATAGAGATCAGATCTCTCAAGAGGTTTCTCTCTAGTTTCTGGTGGCTGCGAATTAGGTTAGATTTTTTGTGTTTTGGTCGACCATATATCTTTATATATGTTGACTTAAACCACCCCGGAATTAACCAACAATTAAACCGATTTAATTTGGTAATCCGCGAGTCGTGTCGACCGACACACTCTATGTGTCGATCGACACGGTCTATCTGTGTCGACCGACATACATATTATGTCGATCGACACTGTTCCAGAAACTCGATACTGAATGCATATCTAATATGCATTCACCCGATCATTACATTAATGATCAACCTCATGTTCAACGTCCAGTTTGCTTAGGTGTGTGACCCTGTAGGATCATATAACACTAGCAATGAGTTCTCAACTCATTGATCATAAGTGGCTTCTAGCAAAGCATTATGAGTACCAAATGTCATATGATTGTCTCATCTCGACAGTACGACTTTCACTTAGAGCAAGTACAATAGATTTCAGGACATTCCCAACAATCTCCCACTTGTACTGGAATCATCTATTCCTATAATCCTTTCGTCACTATATCTCGATCCGGCATAAGGCAAGATCCGTGTCATCCTTATTAAGCCAAAATCATGTTCATCGAATTCCGATTTATACTGACAAGACAAACGACTGACAATCACCTCGTTTGAGTGTGGCCACACATTTCTCAGTATCAAATCTTCGATGGGCCCTGAGATATTTATCTCCTGTTATATAGGAGGGACAATTCCCATCTTGTTCCATCCCTGTTCCTTCACACGCTTTATGATACGCCCAATCAATGTCTTTATGATCACCAGTTACGACTGACGTTTGACAAAGTCAAAGCGGACCAATTCACATGTAAGAAAACATGATGAACTCATGTCTAAGGACTATACTCTATAGTCGTAATGAAAACTCTCATGACACTTATATAACTATCCCGTAGAGTTCTCATCAGTGGGTCATGTCCGATCATGCGTTCTCTAACACATACCTATGTGATTGACTTTAATACTCTTATTAATGACTCCATGAAACTTAGTCATCAGTCACCTCACACACTAGTCTCACGCGGTTGTTAATGTCCCACTTTAACAACCTTGACCAGGGACCAACATAATTTATGTCATTTATTATCTATAGGGTTTCATGATCAAGTCACATACTTGATGACCTATAAAATGTCATAAATTACTTTGGGACTATTATTTAATAACCATTATTAAATAATACAGATGTCAGATTTCAATAACATAATCAAATTATGTTTATACGAACATCATATCATAACTAAAATTAATAACAATGACTCCCACTAAAATTAAGATCACATCTTAAGACATCTAATGTCTTTAGCAGTAGTCTGACCCTTATTTGCTCTTGCTCAGCGTGTGTCGAAAGACACTGCGTCTTGCTAAGAGTAGTACCAAGAGTCATTTGCACAAAGCCCTTCTTGGAATCTTGCACATTGGACATGTGCAAGGTCTTATCACTATAAGTATCTTGACACAATCCAATTAGCTTATCCAATCTATCTCTATAGATTCTTATTCCAAGAATGTATACGGTTTCTCCCATGATTTTATCGAAAAACAACTTTCAAGTTAAGTCTTAACAGACTGACATGATGAAAATTCATTTCCAAGAAGTAGTATGTTTTTCAACATACTATACTAGAAATGCAACTGCGCTCCCACTAGTCATCTTGTAAACATTCGATTCCTCTTCATTTCTGATAAAATCAAACATTTTGATTACTTTATCAAAACGAAGATTCCAACTCCGAGATGCTTGCTTCTATCCATAAATAGATCGATGAAGCTTGCATATCTTCCTAGCTTCATTAGGATCAATGAAAACTTCAGATTATGTCATGTACACATTCTTTTCTAGAATTCCATTAAGGAAAACTGTTTTCACATCCATCTGCCAGATCTCATAACCATTATGAGTGGCGGTTGCTAGGAGAATCCGAATGGACATAAGCATGGTGTCTGGGAATAGGTTTCTTCACAGTTAATACCATGAATTTACTTGAAACCTTTTCCACCAATCCAGCTTTGGACATCGCCATTCCGGATTCAGCGGCTTTCAGCCACTTTTGGAGTCAAGGCCCATCATTGCTCTTTAAAATTCGCAGGCCGTCACTTTCAATGATCAATAGATCACGGCAATTGGTTACGAGAAATCCCCATTTCTCAGGTTCGTGACGGATCCTTTCGGATCTACGAGCTTCAGTCTTGTGTTAAAAGTCACGCACATATCACATATGTAGACTTCTACCACGATCTAATTAACCAAGATTTAAACCGTAATTAATTAAATCATAAACCAAAATATTTTGGTTCGCGATCTGTGTCGATCGATACAACCTTTGTGTCGATCGACACTTCTCCAGAAACTCGCCATTTAAATGTATATCGAATATACATTCACCAGATCCTTTATAAACTTTAGGCACCACAGGTGCAGTTTCTACAACTCCTTGCAGATCCAACTGCTGCTCTTCCTCATCAGGTTGAGCAGTCTCCTGTGATTTTCGAATTTCTTCGAGTTGTACTTTTACTCCCACTGTTCTTCTTGGAAAGAAAGTCTTTCTCAAGAAAACATAGTTCCGAGCAACAAACAATTTGTTCTCGAACTGGTTGTAAAAGTATCATGCCTTAGTTTCGTTAGGACAACCTATGGAGTAGCACTTATCAGATTTGGGTGTGAGCTTATCGGAGATTAAACGTTTTATATAAGCCTCACAACTCCAAATCTCCATGATGGATAAATCAGAAACATTTACATTCCACATCTGATGTGGTATCTCTGTAACTGATTTTGATGGAACACTATTTAATGTAAACTCAGACAATTTTAGAATGTATTCTTAGAAGGATATTGGAAGATCTAAGTGACTCATCATTGATCGAACCATATCTAATAAAGTCCGATTCAGGAGGAGTGACTTGTGAAACACTTTCACAATCTCTCAGATGATCACTAAATTCTTGACCTAAGTATTCACCTCCATGATCTCATCGTAGAGGTTTAATACTTGTGCCAAATTGATTCTGTACTTCATTTTTGGAACTCTTTGAACTTTTCAAAGATTCTGACTTATGTCTTATAAATAAGACATAACCAAACCTACTGAAAATATCAGTAAAGGTAATGAAGTACTGAAATTTTCCTCTAGCACTAATGCTCATTGGCCTATATTCATCCGTATGTATAAAGCCCAATAAGCCTCTGGCCCTTTCATTTTATCCGTTCGCAACTTGTGTCGACCGACACACCATTTGTGTCGATCGACACTACCATTTCGAAAGCGGCCTCTGTCGTTTTACCCAATAAACCAGATTCACTTTACTCATTGTGATTAATAATCAGATGAGCCCAAAAGTCCATCACTATGGAGCTTCTGAATCTGTTTCTTATTTATGTGGCCCAAAACGAAAATGCTAGAGAGAAGTTTGATTCATATCATTTGACTTGAATCTCTTGGTATTAATGTTATATTTATGCACATTCTGGTTTAGAACATAAAGTCCATTCTCTAATGGATTGCTACTATAAAATATATCACTGTAATCAAATGAATAACACTTATTCTTAATTTGAAAACTGATATCCTTTCATATCCAAACAAGGATTAGAAATGATCTTTCTGCTCATAGCAGATACATAGTAGCAGTTTTAAGTTCAAAACATGCCATAAAAGAAAACAAATGAAATACTCCTACGGCTAATGCAGCAACTCTTGCTCCATTTCCACGCGCAGATCCACTTGTCCTTTCTCCATAATCCTACTTTTGCTCAGGCCCTGCACATTTTCACAAAATATGAGTACCACAACTGATATCAAATACCCAATAAGTAGGACTATTAGAAGTAACATTTACTTCTATAACATAATACCTGAAGAAGAAGTCTCGTACGTCTTCTTCAGCTTCTCATAATCTTCCAAGAATTTATTGCATTTTCTTTTCAAATGCCCATAACCGTTACAATAACGGCACTTAACATCTTCAGAAGAACTGGTTTTAACCTTACGAACATGGCCAGACTCGCTTTGATTCACAATCGAGCTCGTCTTGCCATCACCTTTGTTCTTACCAAGTTTCTTAAACCTTTTACCCTTTTGTACCATAAGGACATCTGGGGTGTCCTTCTTGATGTTAGGTTCAGCAGTCTTAAGCATCCCATGCAATTCAGTCAACGTCTTCGTCAAGTTGTTCATGTTATAGTTCATAACAAATTGATCATAGCTTGACGGCAGTGACTGCAGAATGATGTCAGTAGCCAACTCTTGGCTAATGGGACAATCCAGTTTCCCCAGGTTATCAATATAACCCATCATCTTAATGACATGAGGACTATTTGGTTCGCCCATTGGTAGCTTGCACTCAATCAGAGACCTAACCGTCTGGTATCTCTGAGTTCGTGTCTGCTCCTGAAACATACTTTTCAGGCCAGTGATCATCTCTTTTGGCGACTCCACGTACTCATATTGCTTCTGCAATTCCGAGTTCATGGTAGCCAACATGAGACAACTCACATCCACCGCATCATTAGAATGCTTGTCCCAAGCATCCTTATCTGACTGCCATGCATTGGCTCGGTACTTCTTAGGGAGAACTTTCTCAAGGACATAGTCCTTTTTCTCCTGTTTGAGAACAATTCTCAAGTTCCTGTTGGGAATGTCCTGAAATCTACTGTACTATCTCTAGAAAGTATGATAAGTGTCGAGATCAGACATAAGTCATAAATACTGGGTGATCATGATGACTTGCTAGAGCCCGCTCTTGATCTATAAGTTTAGGACTTATTACCAGTATTGTATGATCCCAAAGGGCCACACACCATAGCTAACGGGAAAGTTAAATGGAATTAATACGGTAAGATGCAAGACATTTACTGTATTTATACAGAGAATTGGGCCAGACAAAAGACAGTCTTTTTGTCTGATTTGGGTCTTGGGCCCAAAATCCCAATAGGGCATTAGGTTAATTCCTTGGGCCCATATAAGGAAGAGGAGGCGCCATTAAGCCCTAAGGCTCTGCGATTTTCAGCCTAGGCCGTCCTCTCTCTCTCTGTTGTTCCAACTTTGGTCTAGCAGCCTGATCCAGTAGCTTGTAAGAGTGTGGATACCTAGGAGGAGCCGGTTATCATCAGCTCTCATTGATCTCTTCATTACCAATCCGCTGCGCCAATAACAAGGTAATGATTCTGATCTGGTTTATGATTCAACTGCAAATCACCTAGATCCTAGTTGATTATGTTAGGTTGTAATCTGACAATTACACCAATGAACACACATAATCCTTCAGTGGTATCAGAGCCTAGGTCGTTAGGTTTTTGCTTTATGGATCATACTAGGTTGTTTATTAGTTTGATGAATCGATTTTAATGAGTAAAATTGATTGAAACTTTGAAAACCTAGAATTGACAAATCGTTTGAATCACAATCGTTTCATAATTAAGAAACGATTTTGAGTAAAATCGCTTGTTGACTTTATGTGTATGTAATGAAACGATTTGGAAAGGTCAAATTCAATTATTGAATTATGATTGCATGAAACGATTTGTACTTTGTTAATGTTCAAAGTCGGTTTTGTCTTTAAGTGATTGAATGAATCGATTGTTGAATTGGAAAAGTTCATAATCGTTTTTGTCTTTAGTGAATGTCATAATCGAAAGTTTGACTTTGCTTTATTATAAAGAAACGATTTGAATTGTTAATGTTTAAGGATCATGATTTCGTCTTTAAGTGAATATCAAATCGTTTGAATAATCATCACATGTTGAGTTTGCTTTATCATAACAAACGATTTGTAGAATCGTTAATGTTTAAGAATGGTTTTTGTCTTCATAAGAAGGACATGATCGTTTTGTGTAATAAGCAATTATTGAATAATTATGGTTCAAGCGGTTAACCCAAATCGCGGTTTGCTGGAAATTATTTAATACAATTGGTATTATTTAATTTCTGGTTAAACCGGATTTAAATTCAAAATTGAATTTTAACCTAAACCGAAGGCTGGTCTAAGTTTGATTTGGTTGGACCAAATAATTTAGAGCTGGTCTGGTTTAGTAAATAACCAGTTGGATTTAGTAGTTGATTTGGTCTTGGACCAGAATTAATGAACCGACTCGGTTATGTCAAATTATTGGGCCAATTGGAATTCTGTGGTCTTGGGCCAAGAATTGGGCCTATAATTTGTGACCCAACCGAAAACTTTAATAAAATATTAAATTAGAAATTTCTATTTTTAGCATATTTCTAAATTTAGAAAGTTTCTAAAATAAGTAAGTTTCCCAAAATAGTAATCTTCTATTTTTGGAAAGAAAATCTAAAATCCTCAAAACCAATATCAAGCTTGGATGTCTTGCCCAATCTTGTCAGCTACTTAACGCTTATTCAATTACAGATATGGCTTACAGTGTGAGGTGTCTGTTTTTGCGTAAGTAAAGTAGTATATAGTCACTAATTTCATTGGGAGTCCCAGACTTTAGTGATTATTTGGCTGTAAGAGATTGGTTTCCTTGACTGGGCCATCGGGAGTCCCGGGCCTTGAGACATCTGGTGTATTGAGCCTTGGGCCCAATTCACAACCGAGAGTTATTGGATATAACTAGCTGTGTGTATGCTTACCAAGTGAAGCTACTTCTGGGTGACGGCCAGTGGCCCACTTTGGATTTAGCTGAACATGGTTCTCGGAATCATTGCATTCTTATGAGGTTAAACAAAGAAATTTTGAATGCAATGCGAGTTTTCTTATAAGTTATTAAGATTACTCTTTTATGAACTGAATAACTAAAACTCTATTTATCTCTAAATTTCAGTTATGACTAGCACAAACAATCAAAACACTTTCTCGATCCGGTTTGTCCTTGAGATGGACAAACTGAACGGATCAAATTTCTTGACTTGGTCGCGGAACCTGAGGCTAGTCCTCAGGCAGGAGAGAAAGGACTATGTCCTTGAAAGAGCTCTCCCCGAGAGGATCGGGTCCAATGCCTCTCATGCAGTATATGATGCTTGGAATAAGCATTATAATGATGCGGTAGATGTGCGTGGTTAGATATTGGCTACCATGGACTCAGATTTGCTGAAGCAATATGAGAACATGGAGTCGCCAATAGAGATGATCAGCAGCCTGAAATTGAAATTTCAGGAGCAGGTAAGAGTGGAGAGATACCAGTTGGTTAAGTCTCTCACTAGCTGCAAGCTACCAAATGATCATCCAGTGAGTCCTCATGTCAGTAAAATGATGGGTTACATTGATAACCTGAGGAAACTGGATTATCCAGTTAGCCAAGAATTGGCAACTGAGATCATTCTGCAGTCACTGCCGTCAAGCTATGATAAGTTCAAAAGGAACTATATCAAGAAAGGCTTAACGAAGACGCTGACTGAACTGCATGATATGCTCAAGACAGTTGAGCCAAACGTGAAGAGTACCCTGTATAATCTCATAATGGAGAAGGGTAGGTTTACTAAACCTAATGCTGACAAGGGTGAAGACAAAGTTGTCCAGATTTTGAATCATGGCAAGCGTGTGTCTTCTGAGCCCGAGTCAGATACATCTTACGTTGGTAAGTGCTGCTACTGTAAAGAGACTGGGCATTGGAAGAGAGATTGCATTAAATTCATGGAAGATTATGAGGAGTTGAAGTTGATGTATGAGACTACTTCCTCAGGTATTCATGTTATTACTTCAAGTTCTACCTTATAGGTATTGGATACTGGTTGTGGCACTGATATTTGTTATAATATGCAGAGCCTAAGCAACAGTAGAACGTTGAAGGAAGGGCAAGTGGAACTGCATGTCTGGAAGGAGCTATGGATGCTGCCTCAGCCGTAGGGTTTTCACTCGTAGATGCCTTTGAGGATTGGTTTTGTATTAAGTAATTGCTACAATGTACCTGCTTTAAGCAGAGTTGTCTTTCATTTTCTTGTAAGAATTTGAATGTTTTTCATTTTGATAAAAGACAAGTTTTGTTCTTTTGATCTCAATGAAATATTGATTGTAGCACCCTATTCAAGGAATGGGTTTTATATCTTAAACCAAAGAGTGCCTAAAAGTAACATAAATACCGAATTGGTTTAAATCTGATGAATTAAACCTGATTTTTCTTGGCGTAAATGTTTTTGGTCACATAGAGTGAGTCGGATTCAGAAATCCCATAGTTATGGACTTTTGGGCTCATTTGATCGGATATCTTATGAGACTTGAATTCTGCTTACTGGACCAAAAGACAAAGGGCCCATCTTAGCCGAGCTAGAGAAAGGCCCAAAGGCTTATTGGACCTTGAACATACTCATGTATGTGGCCCGATGAGCAGTAATGCCAGAGAAAATTTCCTGTACTTCATTATATTTACTGATTACTTCAGTGAGTATGACTGTGTTCATTTGATGAGACACGAGTCGGAATTCTTTGAAATGGTCGAAAGAGTTCCAGAATGAGGTATAGAATCTGAGTGACAGAAGTATTGAGACTCTGGATTAGATCACGAGTGAGAATACTTAAGTCATTGATGGTGTGATCATCTGAATGAGTGTGAAGTCGTTTCACAGCTCATTTCTCCTGAAAACCTTGAGGTGTTTCTGTGAGAAAGAATCAGATCTTATTAGAAATGATTAAAGATGAGTCACACGAATCTTCCATGATATTCTTTAAGAATAACGCTCTAGAAATATCTAAGTTTACGCTGAAATAGTTCCACCAATATCAGTTGAAAGACACCACATAAATGTGGACTGGAAATGATCCAAATTCGTCTTTACTGAGTATTTGTAGTTGAGCTACTTCGCTGGTTGTCCTAGGGAAACCAAGGCTTGTTACTTTTTACGTCCATTCCGAAAACGAAGTTAGGTTGTTCGGAATTCTGTTTTCTAAAAGGAAAGTTGCTTTCCAAGAAGAACAGTGGGAGTAAAAGTATAACTCGAAGAAATTCGAGAAATACAGGAGGCTGCTCAACCTGTTGAGGGAGAGCAGCGGATGGATTTACAGATTTCTGTAGAATCTACACCTGTAGAGCCTGAAGTTCGCAGATCTGAATGAATCCGTCACTAATCCGAGAGTGATTTCTCGTGATTAGTTGCCATGATCTGATGATCATTGAAAGTGACGAACCTGCGAAATTCACAGAAGCGAAAGTGAGCCCGGACTCCGAAAAATTATACTGTATGTAAGTTAGCTTCATCGATCCATTCATGGATAGAAGCAAACATATCGGAGTTGGAATCTTCGTTCTGTTGAAGTAGTCAAGGTTTTGACTTGAACAGGAACGAGATGGAACTGTGCGTTTACTAATAGATAAGTGGGAGCGATGTTGCATTTCTCATAGTGTATGTCGATGACATACTGATTCTCGGAAATAACGTTCCAATGCTGCAGTCGGTAAAGGACTGGCTTGGGAGTTGGTTTTATGATTGATATGGGTAAAGCCACGTAAGTTCTTGGATTTTGGATCTAAAGATAGAGATCCAAAAGAGCTGATAGGACAAAGTCAGGATTCTTATATTGACAAAGTCCTACACGTTTTCAGCATTCCAAGAAGGGTTTTATGCCAATGTCACATGGCATTACGTTAAGCAAGATACAGTGTCCTACGATATCTGATGAGCTTGAATGCATGGATGAGATTCCATATGCGTCGGCAATTGGATCTATCATGTATGCCATGACACGTACTTGTTTTGATGTTGCTTTAATGTTAAGCAAGACAAGTAAAGACCAGTCAAATCTAGCAAAGAATCACTGGATAGACGTAATGAATATCCTCAAGTATTTGGAAAATACTTAGGATAAGTTCTTGATTTACGGAGAAAGTGAGGTGCTACAAGTCGGTAGAGTCTGAAAGGCAAGTTTCCAACAGACAAAGATGATTTCCGGTCACAGTCCGGTTATATCTTGTGTCTGTCTGGCGGTGCAAGGCACTGTTGCTGACTCCATGACTTAAGCTGAACATTTCGCAGCTTGGGTAGCGGCGAAAGAGGTTGTTTGGAAAGAAGAGTTCATCACTGAACTTGATGTGATTCCCAGCATAGATGAGACTAGCTGCACATCAGAGGTCCAAACACCTTGAGGGTAGGTATAACCTATTCCGTGAGATAAATGACAGAGGTGTTAAGTAGATCAGCAAGTTTCAACAAATGAGAACGTTGCTAATCTATTAACGAAGCCACTCCTTAGACCTAAGCACGAGTCGCGGACTGTAGCTGTAGGATAAGAGAAATTAAGATGTAGTCTTAATTTCAGTGGGAGTTTGTAAAGGGCTTTATTTAGTTGTTTTGAAAGGTTCATGTAAACATAATATTTTATGTTTATGAAATCTATGATTTCTGGATTATTTTTAACTGTGATATAAATAATCGTTCCAAAATGATTCATGTCATTATATATGGGCCATCGAAGTACATGAGTAGACTTGATCCTGAAACCCCATATTTAACGAAATGACATAAATCATAGTGTCCATAGTCGAAGGTTGTTGAAATTGGAACACCAACAACCACTTGAGACTAGATTGTGTTGAGACTTATGACCAAGTTTCGAGGGGTCATAGATGCGCGGCATCAAAGTCGACACATAGGTATATGTAGGGGAGCATATGACCGGACATGGCCCGCTGATGAGAACTCTACAAGATATTAATATCTGTGTCATAAGAGGTTCTCATATACGACTATAGAGTATAGTCCTTAGACCTGAGTTCGCATGCATGTGGCTGCACATGGAGTGATGCGCTTTGATCATTGTCTAACGCTGTTTCGTAACTGGGAGCTATAAGGACCTTGGTTGGGTGTATTATAAAGTGTGTAGTTCATAGTGATGGAACAAGATGGGATTTGTCCCTGCCGTTTAACGGAGGTAATATCTCTAGGCCAATCGGAGACTTGATAGCTGGTAAGAGAGTGGCCACTCCCAAACGGACTTGCCCAAGTCGTTTGCATTGTCAGTATCAAATCTGGTCCGATGAACATGGTCTGGCTATATAAGGATGACACGCATCTTGCCTTATGCCAGATCGAGATATTGAGACAAAAGGATTAGGGAATGTAGGATTCCAGTACAAGTGGGAGATTGTTGGGAATGTCCTGAAATCTACTGTACTATCTCTAGAAAGTATGATAAGTGTCGAGATCAGACATAAGTCATAAATACTGGGTGATCATGATGACTTGCTAGAGCCCGCTCTTGATCTATAAGTTTAGGACTTATTACCAGTATTGTATGATCCCAAAGGGTCACACACCATAGCTAACGGGAAAGTTAAATGGAATTAATACGGTAAGATGCAAGGCATTTACTGTATTTATACAGAGAATTGGGCCAGACAAAAGACAGTCTTTTTGTCTGATTTGGGTCTTGGGCCCAAAATCCCAATAGGCCATTAGGTTAATTCCTTGGGCCCATATAAGGAAGAGGAGGCGCCATTAAGCCCTAAGGCTCTGCGATTTTCAGCCTAGGCCGTCCTCTCTCTCTCTGTTGTTCCAACTTTGGTCTAGCAGCCTGATCCAGTAGCTTGTAAGAGTGTGGATACCTAGGAGGAGCCGGTTATCATCAGCTCTCATTGATCTCTTCATTACCAATCCGCTGCGCCAATAACAAGGTAATGATTCTGATCTGGTTTATGATTCAACTGCAAATCACCTAGATCCTAGTTGATTATGTTAGGTTGTAATCTGACAATTACACCAATGAACACACATAATCCTTCAGTTCCGATACCATTCAAGAAAGTTCGATCCATTTAACTTGTCCTTCTCAAGGACGGATCGCAGGGAGAAATTGTTACGATGGTTTGAGTTAAGTAAACCAATCTTTTCAGTCATGTAATTGTTGACGCCTTGCACTGCAAGCCCATCAACACGATTGCTTCCTGTCTTACTCATGAAATTGTGGACATCTTGCACTGAAAACGTTCAGTTTTATTATGTTTTAATTCTTATAATTAAATGATCTGTCTTGCTTTGGTTCTGTGATTGCAGGTTCCATAACCCAATCATCGAATCTGATGTCGACCGACACTACTATAGTGTCGATCGATGTAGAATAACCAAAAGCAATCCGCGATAACCGATCAATCCAATTTATCCGGTTTTGAATACCGGTCAGTGTCGATCGATGCTACATTAGCATCGGTCGATACCAACCTAATCAAACCAATCGCAATTAAACCATCATTAACCAAGCTCGATAACCGGTCCAATCCAATTGAACCGATTCATCATTCTAGCGAGGTCTGTGTCGACCTACACAACTCTTGTGTCGATCGACACTAGGTGAATAAGTTTTATTCGGGTTATCCTTCTGTGTCGACCGATACCGGATTGGTGTCGATCGACACAGTGCGATAAGCCCTAATCGTTTTTCAATCAAAAAACCAAAAAAACTAGATTTTCATGAAAACGAATTTTAGCATGCTTGTATCAACTATACAGAGATTCAGATTCAACTAATCTAATCAACATGCTACAGATTCAGTGGAACCCTAAAGCTCTGATACCACTGAAGGGATTCCTAGCAGTTCCTAATCCAATTAGGCAACCCTGGTCTGAATTCCGAGCCTAGGATCTAAGGTTCATGTAATTGAATCTATCATATCTGGAGATTACTTGGTGATAATGCAGCGGAAGATTTGTATATAATCGAGATCTAGAGCGCCTCAAATGTTGCGCCTCTACTGGTATCCACACGCAAACAAACTAAACAGGAGGGATGCTAGTGCCTATAGAGATCAGATCTCTCAAGAGGTTTCTCTCTAGTTTCTGGTGGCTGCGAATTAGGTTAGATTTTTTTTTTGTGTTTTGGTCGACCATATATCTTTATATATGTTGACTTAAACCACCCCGGAATTAACCAACAATTAAACCGATTTAATTTGGTAATCCGCGAGTCGTGTCGACCGACACACTCTATGTGTCGATCGACACGGTCGATCTGTGTCGACCGACATACATATTATGTCGATCGACACTGTTCCAGAAACTCGATACTGAATGCATATCTAATATGCATTCACCCGATCATTACATTAATGATCAACCTCATGTTCAACGTCCAATTTGCTTAGGTGTGTGACCCTGTAGGATCATATAACACTAGCAATGAGTTCTCAACTCATTGATCATAAGTGGCTTCTAGCAAAGCATTATGAGTACCCAATGTCATATGATTGTCTCATCTCGACAGTACGACTTTCACTTAGAGCAAGTACAATAGATTTCAGGACATTCCCAACAAAAAATTCAACATATACTAAGTTATCCTCACATAGTTTGCGAATCGAAACCAGATTTTGTGAAATTTTTGGAACACAAAGAATATTCTCTAGTTACAAAGAGCGAGTAAAATTAGGAAGAGAGGAGGAACTAGTATGTGTTATTGACAGGTTTGCTCCATCACATCATCGTATGCCTTCAGAGTCCATTGATGACCTTGTTGTGTGGATGAAGTATCAGGTGAATGATCTATTAGAAGGAATTGGAGACATCTTTGAGCACTATGTCCTTTGAAACCACACACTTGGCATTTGCCGAGATATGGATTTGATCCTTTGTATCCTCCGGATCTAGGGCGAAAGTTGTTGTTGTTGTTGTTGTTGTTGTTGTTGTTGTTGTTGTTATTGTTGTTGTTGTTGTTGGTGGTGGTGGTGGTGTAGGTGTTGTTGTTGTATGAGTCTGACTTTTGTGGTAATTTCTTTCATTGCTTGTTGGAATTGGTGCTGATTAATCTCTATTAAACAACCTAGCAAGTTCATAGCCCGGATCTCGAGTTTACAATATTGCTTGAATCTAAAGAGTATCTCGTGTTTACCTCGAATACAGGCAGCGAAAATATGGTCAGGAACACGAGATCAGGAGCGCCTCAAGTGATGCGCCTCTACTGGTATCCACACACACACAAACTGGAACGGACGGGATGTTAGTGCCGTTTAGAGATCGGATCTCTCAGAGGGTTTCAGTTTCTTTCTGGTGGCTGTGAATTAGGTCTGATGCTTGTAAAAGTCGACCATATATCATATATATATTGACTTTTACCATGACTTGATTATCCAAGACTCAAACCGTGGTTAATTAAGTCATAAACCAAATTCTTCAATTTGTTTCGCGATCTGTGTCGATCGACACACTTTCTATGTCGATCGACACAACCTCGGAAACTTGTTATCGAATGCATATCATATATACATTCATTAGATCATTACACTAATGATCAACCCCATATTAAATATCCAGTTTACTTAGGTGTGTGACCCTGTAGGATCATATAATACTAGCAATGAGTTCTAAACTCATAGATCATAAGTGGCTTCTAGCAAAGCGTTATGATTACCCAGTATCATACGAATGTCTAATCTCGACAACACAACTATCTCTAGAGTGACTACAAGTGTGATTTCAGGACATTCCCAACAATCTCTCACTTGTACTGGAATCATCTATTCCCATAATCCCTTCGTCTCTATATCTCGTTCTGGCATAAGGCAAGATCCGTGTCATCCTTATTAAGCCAAAATCATGTTCATCGAACTCCGATTTATACTGACAAGACAAACGACTGACAATCACCTCGTTTGAGTGTGGCCCCACATTTTTCAGTATCAAATCTTCGATGTGCCATGAGATATTTATCTCCTGTTATATAGGAGGGACAAATCTCATCTTGTTCTATCCATGTTCCTTAACACACTTCATGATACGCCCAATCAATGCCTTTATAGTCACCAGTTACGGCTGACGTTTGACAAGGTTAAAGCGGACCAATTCATATGTAAGAAAACATGATGAACTCAGGTCTAAGGACTATACTCTATAGTCGTAATGAAAACTCTCATGACACTTATATAACTATCTCGTAGAGTTCTCATCAGTGGGTCATGTCCGATCCTGTGTTCTCCAACACATATCTATGTGATTGACTTTAATACTATTATTAATGACTCCATGAAACTTAGTCATCAGTCACCTCACATACTACTCTCAGACGGTTGTTAATGTCCCATTTTAATAACCTTGACCAGGGACTAACTTAATTTATGTCATTTATCACTTATCGGGTTTCATGATCAAGTCACATACTTGATGACCTATAAAATGTCATAAATTACTTTGGGATTATTATTTAATAACATAATTAAATAATACTGATGTCAGAATTCATTAACATAATCAAATTATGTTTTCATTAACATCATATCATAACTAAAATCAACAACAACAACTGCCACTAAAATTAAGATCACATCTTAAGACATCTAATGCCTGTAGCAGTTCTCTGAACCTCATTCGCTCTTGCTCAGCGTGTGTCGAAGGACACTGCGTCTTGCTAAGAGTAATGCCAAGTGTCATTGGCATGAAGCCCTTCTTGGAATCATGCATACTGGACATGTGCAAGACCTTATCAATATAAGCATTTTGACACAGTCCAATTAGCTTGTCCAATCTATCTCTATAGATTCTTATTCCAAGAATGTTTACGGTTTTTCCCATATTTTATCGAAAAACAACTTTCGAGTCAAGTCTTAACAGACTGAAACAATGGAATTTCATTTCCGAGAAGCAGTATGTTATCAACATACAATACTAGAAATGCAACTGCGCTCCCACTAGTCATCTTGTAAACACACGGTTCCTCTTCGTTCCTGATGAAGTCAAACCTTTTGACTGCTTCATCAAAACGAAGATTCCAACTCTGAGATGCTTGCTTCAAAATTCGCAGGCCCGTCACTTTCGATGATCAACAGATCACGGCAATTTGTTACGAGAAATCCAAATTTCTCGGGTTCGTGACGGATCCTTTCGGATCTGCGAGCTTCAGGTTTGTGTAAAAGTCGCGCATATATCTCATATATAGACTTTTACCACGACCTAATTAACCAAGATTTAAACCGTAGTTAATTAAGTCATAAACCAAAATCAATATTTTGGTTCGCGATCTGTGTCGATCGATACACCTTTGTGTCGATCGACACTTCCTTAGAAACTCGCCATTTGAATGTATATCGAATATACATTCACCAGATTCTTTGCAAACTTCAGGCACCACATGTGCAGGTTCTACAACTCTTTGTAGATCCAACTGCTGTTCTTCCTCATCAGGTTGAGCAGTCTCCAGTGATTCTTGAATTTCATCGAGTTGTACTTTTACTCCCACTGTTCTTCCTGGAAAGAAAGTCTTTCTCAAGAAAACATAGTACCGAGCAACAAACAATTTGTTCTCGGACCGGTTGAAAAAGTAACATGCCTCGGTCTCGTTAAGATAACCAACGAAGTAGCACTTATCAGATTTGGATGAGAGATTATCAGAGATTAAACGTTTTGAATAAGCCTCACAACCCCAAATCTTCATGAAAGACAAATTAGGAACATTTCCAGTCCACATCTCATACGGTGTCTTTGCAACTAATTTTATGGAACCCTATTTAGTGTAAACGCAGACGTTTCTAGAGCGTATTCTTAGAAGGATAATGGAAGATTTAAGTGACTCATCATTGATCGAACCATATCTAATAAAGTCCGATTCAAGAGGAGTGAATTGTGAAACAATTTCACAATCTCTCAGATGATCACTAAATTCTTGACTTAAGTATTCACCTCCATGATCTCATCGTAGAGCTTTAATACTTTTGCCAAATTGATTATGTACTTCATTCTGGAACTCTTTGAACTTTTCAAAAGATTCAGACTTATGTCTCATTAATAAGACATAACCGTGCCTACTGAAATATCAGTAAAGGTATTGAAGTACTGAAAGTTTCCTCTAGCACTAGTGCTCATCGGGCCATACACATCCGTATGTATAAAGCCCAATAAGCCTTTGGCCCTTTCATTTTGTTCGTTCGCAATTTGTGTTGATCGATACACATCCTGTGTCGATCGACACTACCTTTGTTGAAAGGGGCCTTTGTCGTTTTACCCAATAAACAAGGTTCGCATTTCTCACATGATTCATAATCAAATGAGCCCAAAAGTCCATCACTATGGAGCTTCTGAATCCGTTCTCATTTATGTGGCCCAAACGACAATGCTAGAGAAAAGTTTGATTCGTATCATTGGATTTGAATCTCTTGGTACTAATGTTATAGTTAGGCACGTTTTGGTTTAGAACATAAAG
The DNA here is from genome assembly GCA_030180135.1 of Orychophragmus violaceus. Taxonomy (NCBI): domain Eukaryota; kingdom Viridiplantae; phylum Streptophyta; class Magnoliopsida; order Brassicales; family Brassicaceae; genus Orychophragmus; species Orychophragmus violaceus. The sequence continues at coordinate 17,481,263 of CM058229.1, read as the reverse complement.
TCCATTCTCTAATGGACTACTACTATAAAACATATCATTGTAATCAAATGAATAACACTTATTCTTATTTTGAAAACTGATATCCTTCCATATCCAAACAAGGAATAGAAATAATATTTCTGCTTAAAGCAGGTACATAGTAGCAGTTCTTAATATCTAAACATGCCATGAAGCAAAACAAATAAAAATGTTCCTACGGCTAATGCAGCAACTCTTGCTCCATTTCCACGCGCAGGTTCACTTGTCCTTTCTCCATAGTCCTATTGTTGCTTAGGCCCTACATATTTTCACAAAACATGAGCACCACAGCTGGCATCCAATACCCAATATAGCATAAATACCTGAAGAAGAAGTCTTGTACGTCTTCTTCAGCTTCTCATAATCTTCCACGAATTTCTTGCAATTTCTTTTCAAATGCCCATGACCATTACAATAATGGCACTTATCATCTTTAGAAGGACCAAGCTTAACCTTAGGAGCATGGTTAGACTCGCTTGGATTCACAATCGAGCTCGTCTTGCCATCACCTTTGGTCTTACCAAGTTTCTTAAACTTTTTACCCTTTTGTACCATAAGAACATTTGGGGTGTCCTTCTTGATGTTAGGTTCAGCAGTTTTGAGCGTCCCATGCAACTCAGTCAAAGTCTTTGTCAAGTTGTTCATGTTGTAGTTCATAACAAACTGATCATAGCTTGACGGCAGTGACTGCAGAATGATGTCAGTAGCCAACTCTTGGCTAATGGGACAATCCAGTTTCCTCAGGTTATCAATATAACCCATCATCTTAATGACATGAGGACTAACTGGTTCGTCCTTTGGTAGCTTGCACTCGATTAGAGACTTCCGTCTGGTATCTCTGAGTTCGTGCCTGCTCCTGAAACATGCTTTTCAGGCCAGTGATCATCTCTATTGGCGACTCCATGTACTCATATTGCTTCTGCAAGTCCGAGTGCATGGTAGCCAACATGAGACAACACACATCGACCACATCATTAGAATGTTTATCCCAAGCATCCTTATCTGACTGCCAGGCATTGGCTCGGTACTTTTTGGGGAGAACTTTCTCAAGGACATAGTCCTTCTTCTCCTATTTGAGAACAATTCTCAAGTTCCGATACCATTCAAGAAAGTTGGATCCATTTAACTTGTCATTCTCAAGGACGGATCGCAGGGAGAAATTGTTATGATGGTTTGCGCTAGACATAGCTGAAAACAAGAGAGGTTTAGTTGTGATGTTCAAGAAATGAGAAATCTTAACTATTAAGAAGACTCACATTATATTCAAGACAATGTTTCCTCAAATGAATATAATGATCCAAGACCCATACTTCACTGAAATTTGAGTGAGCCACTGACTATCACCCAAATTTTAGCTATCTAGGTAAGAAACAACTTTTCTAGTTATATCCAATATAACTCTTGGTTGTGGATTGACATCTCATGTCCAATCCACCTGATGTCTCTGAGCCCAAAACGATTTTGATGGCCCAGTCAAGTAAACCAATCTCTTAAGTCATGTAATTGTTGATACCTTGCACTGCAAGCCTATCAACACGATTACCTCTTGCCTTACTCATGTAATTGTGGACACCTTGCAATGCAAATCTATCGCACAATAAAAGGAGTCTTGACAGTTGACAAGATTGGAAAGACATCAAGGATTACTTGATATTTTAGTTTGAGGAACGGAACTTTTAATCTTGAATACATATCATATATGTACCCAAGAAGGTTTAGTTGATTAAAACATCTAGTTCGGATAAGTTTTAATTAAACTAAGAGCAAAGGAATAAATTGGTTTGGTCTTGCAAATTTTAGGTTCAACAACCAGATTCGCGAGTAGTGTGTCGATCGACATCAACCATTGGTGTCGGTCGACACGACCCTACTCAAACCCGACTTCAATAACCGGTCATACCGGAATCGAATCTCCTTAACCGGTTCAATTGAATTGAACCGGTCCGGTTATTGGTCCATGTCGATCGACACAACTCCTTGTGTCGGTCGTCATGACCTAACTAAAACCAAAATTGGGTTAACCGGTTCAATCTAATTGAACCGAGTCGATAACCGGTCAATCTAATTGAACCGGAATCAACCAGTTAAACCGGTTTTAAACCAATCTAGATAACCGGTCCAATCCAATTGAACCGATTCATCTAATTGAACCGATTTAACCATCTTAACCATGTGATATAACCGGTTCAATCCAATCGTATGGCATGTGTCGACCGACACAACATTTGTGTCGATCGACACAATGGGATATTCAGGAATCTTTGATCCGATGATCGAAACCCTAATATTTTAATTAGTTTCAATGCGTGTCGATCGACACCGGATTGGTGTCGATCGACACACTGCAAAACCCTTGAATCGTTTTTCCTAAAATCGATTCTAGCATGCCTTTCAATTCATCTTATGAATCCGATTTTAACCATTAAAATACTTAACATGCATCTAGATTCAAGAACAGAAACCCTAAGGCTCTGATACCACTGTTGGAACTTGGTGCTGATTAATCTCTATTAAACAACCTAGCCAGTTCATAGCTCGGATCTCGAGTTTACAATATTGCTTAAATCTAAAGAGTATCTCGTGTTTACCTCGAATACAGGCAGCGAAAATATGGTCAGGAACACGAGATCAAGAGCGCCTCAAGTGCTGCGCCTCTACTGGTATCCACACGCACACAAAATGGAACGGACGGGATGCTAGTGCCGTTTAGAGATCGGATCTCTCAGAGGGTTTCAGTTTCTTTCTGGTGGCTGTGAATTAGGTCTGATGCTTGTAAAAGTTGACCATATATCATATATATATTAACTTTTACCATGACCTGATTAACCAAGACTCAAAGCGTGGTTAATTAAGTCATAAACCAAATTCTGCAATTTGGTTCGCGATCTGTGTCGATCGACACACTTTCTGTGTCGATCGACACAACCTCAGAAACTTGTTATCGAATGCATATCATATATACATTCATTAGATCATTACACTAATGATCAACCCCAAATTAAATATCCAGTTTGCTTAGGTGTGTGACCATGTAGGATCATATAATACTAGCAATGAGTTCTAAACTCATATATCATAAGTGGCTTCTAGCAAAGCGTTATGATTACCCAGTATCATACGAATGTCTAATCTCGACAACACAACTATTTCTAGAGTGATTACAAGTGTGATTTCAGGACATTCCCAACATTGCTGACCTTTTTTCTAAACATAAAGTGCAGTAGCCGGCAGAGAGGTCGATGACTCAGCTGCAGATTGGATCGCGAGCTCACAATTTAAGAGTTTTTCATGTAACTCTGCAGAACCAATAGGTGTGTCACAATTCTGGACATAACCAATGACGGTTTGGTAATCATCAGAAAAACCATCAAAATCGCATCAGTTACGTCTTCATGATCCATCGGATTGCCTAGAAGAGCTAGAGAACCAGCCTTGTTTTTGATGGATTGTATATACTCATCAATAGACAAAATTCCTTTGGTGCAGAGACGCACTTTTTTCCAGAGCTGTTTTATGTGACCTCGTGTTGGTTTGGCGTATGTGGCAGCTAGTGTGAGCCACACATCACACGCAGTCGAGGTACTTGCAATTATAGGTTGAAGAGATATCTTGATAGCTCCCATGAGAGAAATATAAATGAGAGCATCTTGTCGGTTCCATTGCGCAGAAACCAGATTGGGCACTTCAACATTATTAACCACAATTTTTGCAAGAGGAGGTGGCATTAAATCTATGAATTTTAGGAGGTCATAGCCTTTGAGAAGTGCTTTCACTTGAATGTTCCATGTAAGGTAGTTCAAGGAGGAGAACTTGGTAACATTAGCCATGTTAACCATGTAGAGTGGATGAGCATCTTGTGGGTTGATAACAAGTGCTTGATGAGCTTGATTCGCCATTAAGAATGGTTTGTTGAATCGGTTTTATGAGAGATTTATTTGATCACATCCTCTTAAGAATTAAGGCTCTGATACCATATAGGAAGAGAATGAGTTAATGGAATTCCTTGATCATATTATTGAGGTTACTTTACAATATATAGACAACGAGAGAGAGAGCTATAAGCAGGAGATTTACAGAGATTTACAATATATTCTACAGTATATTCTCTAACAGAATTGTAACTGATTTGAGATATTCATGTAACCACATATACATGTCACCGTCCACTGATTCATATCACAATAAGTACAATATAAGGGACTTTGAAGAACCAGAGGGATGAATTAAGCGTATCTATTGTGTTAAGAAGTCTGGCCATGAGGAAGAAAATAGCAGAAGAGTCACGAAGAAGATGATCATAATAATCATGTGAGTTTTACTTTATTAAACATGGTCTTGGGCCTTCTTTTAATAATTAATGTTATTTAATATATCAATGTGTGAGTTATATTTTTAGATATCAATGTGTGGGTTTGGAGAAGAGGGCTTGAGGCTATTTTCTTATATGAGGAAAGAAGGTTTCGAGCCTTGCGATTACGCCTTCTCTGGAGCGATCAAGTCTTGTGATGTGCTGGGGCGGGGAGATTATGCCAACGGGTAACATTTCCATGTTCAATTGGTTAAAATAGGATTTGACTCGAGCCTCTCTACTGTTGCGAGATAAAATAGGGTTTGACTCGCAACAGTTCCATGTGAAATGCGGGGTTGTGGAGGAAGCTCGATATGTGTTTCTAACTATGCCTTGTCATGACTCAGTTTCTTGGAATGCTTTGATTGCTGCATTGGGATAGCATGGGCAAGGTGCTGAAGGAATAGATGTGTATGAGGATATCTTGAACGACGGGATATAACATGATTGAATTACATTTCTTACAGTTTTGACTGCAATAAGAACAAGGGTACGTAAACTAATATGGGTTCGAGGGTCAAAAAAGAACTGGCTTATATTTGCATTGAAGTGGAGACACAAGTGCATTCATTTGTTGTGGATGATACCTCACATCCAAAGGTAATAGCTGTTTACAATTATCTTCAAAAGTTAGGGAAGGGATGAGTAGGTTAGGGTATGTTCCATACACGAACTTTGTGTTGCACGACATAGAGATGGGCACAAGCAAGATATATTGACTACTCATAGTGAGAAAATTGTGGTTGCGTTTGGGCTAATGAAACTTCCTCCGGGGGCGGGAACAACTATTATGACTTGTGGTGATTGTCATAATTTCTTCAAGTTCTTGTCGCAACGTGACATTATCTTGAGAGACAGAAAGAGGTTTCATCATTTTCGGAATGGTGAGTTGTAGTGGCACTGGCCCAGCCCGTTTTAAATTTTTATAAAGAAAGAAGAAAAGTTCAGCCCAAGCCCATTAGCCTTTCAAAAACCCTAGGGTCCCCTCCTCATTCTCCTATTTAAGCAGTAGCCACCCAAAGGAAAAATCAGAAAAGAGATTCCCGGCGAAGCCCTGTTCCTTTTCGCGTCGCAGCCACAACCTCCAGAAGTCAGATCTGATAGTCCTTCTTCGTTTGGAGTTTAAGGTAATCCCGGAAAACCGTTTTCAGAACTGATTCTCTTTAGGCCGAACACTAAAACCTCCATATCTTTTTATTTGTGATGAATCTGGGAAATCCGAGACCACCATCACGTTCCTCTCGACGAGACCTAGCCATCAACCGTTCCTCCATAGCCGTCCGGATGCGCCCGCAATCACCAGAGGAAGATCGGCCGGTTCTCCACGCGCCGCCCACGCGCCGTCGCCGGAGTCACGCACCGCCGCAGTTCGCCGGAAGCCGCCGTCACCGGTCGCCGGAGCCGTCGCCGAGTCGACTCAGTTGACCGATTCATTGACCAGGTCGGGTCAGCGTTGACCGGGTCGGACCGTTGACCGTTGACCGGTTCGGTCTGGTTCGGTTTAATCCATTTTGGTTTCCAATTTCGGTTAGGTTTGGTTTAATCCCAATTACCGGTTTAAATCATTTTCAATTCGGTTTAATCCAGTTTCCAATTTAAACTCAATTTCAAATATAATCCTGGTTTAGTTCGGTTTAGGTCGGTTAGCTGGTTTGGGCTGGTTATTTTCAATTGATCTTAGCTAGCTCATCCTAAGCCCGATTTGAGCGAAACGAAAGCCTATCTCACTCGATTTTCCGTCCTCTTTCCAGATCTGACGTCTGTTTGGGCTGATGAAATTCCTAAATTACCGTTTTTCTCTTCTTTGGCCAAGGTGATGATCGGTGTGACCCCTTGCTTGCTCTATTCAATTCCGGATGATAGTCCTTCGTTAATACTATCTTTCCTAGGTAGCATAGGAATAGTTGAGTACTCGATGTGATTGACAGTGGTGAAGGATTATGTGAATTCATGGTGTAATTGCCAGTTACATCCTAGCACATAATCATCTAGGATCTAGGTGATTTGCAGTTGAATCATACAGATCATGATCATTACCTCTTTTAGAGTGCAGCGGATTGATTGGTAATGTCGAGATCACTTAGAGCAGATGATTACCGGCTCCTCCTTGGTATCCACACGCTTACAAGCTATGGATCAGGCTGCTAGACCAAGCTGGAATTAATCAGAGAGAGAGGAAGACGGCACAGGTAAAATCGCAGGGGGTGTGTGTTAATCAGCCCTAGGCGCCATTCCTCTTCCTTATATGGGCCCAAGTTATTAAACTAATGGCCTATTAGGATTTTGGGCCCAAGACACAAATCAGACAAAAGCCTGTATTTTGTCTGGCCCAATTCTCTGTACAAATACAGTAAATGCCTTGCATCTTACCGTATTAATTCCTTGTTAACTTTCCCGTTAGCTATGGTGTGTGACCCTTAGGGATCATACAATACTGGTAATAAGTCCTAAACTTATAGATCAAGAGCGGACTCTAGAAAGTCATCATGATCACCCAGTATTTATGACTTATGTCTGATCTCGACACTTATCATACTTTCTAGAGATAGTACGGTAGATTTCAGGACATTCCCAACAATCTCCCACTTGTACTGGAATCCTACATTCCCTAATCCTTTTGTCTCAATATCTCGATCTGGCATAAGGCAAGATGCGTGTCATCCTTATATAGCCAGACCATGTTCATCGGACCAGATTTGATACTGACAATGCAAACGACTTGGGCAAGTCCGTTTGGGAGTGGCCACTCTCTTACCAGCTATCAAGTCTCTGATTGGCCTAGAGATATTACCTCCGTTAAACGGCAGGGACAAATCCCATCTTGTTCCATCACTATGAACTACACACTTCATAATACACCCAACCAAGGTCCTTATAGCTCCCAGTTACGAAACAGCGTTAGACAATGATCAAAGCGCATCAATCCATGTGCAGCCACATGCATGCGAACTCAGGTCTAAGGACTATACTCTATAGTCGTATATGAGAACCTCTTATGACACAGATATTAATATCTTGTAGAGTTCTCATCAGCGGGCCATGTCCGGTCATATGCTCCCCTACATATACCTATGTGTCGACTTTGATGCCGCGCATCTATGACCCCTCGAAACTTGGTCATAAGTCTCAACACAATCTAGTCTCAAGTGGGTGTTGGTGTTCCAATTTCAACAACCTTCGACTATGGACACTATGATTTATGTCATTTCGTTAAATATGGGGTTTCAGGATCAAGTCTACTCATGTATTTCGATGGCCCATATATAATTACATGAATCATTTTGGAACGATTATTTTATATCACAGTTAAAAATAATCCAGAAATAAAATTTCATTAACATTAAAATGTTTACATGAACCAATCAAAATAACTAAAATAAAGCCCTCACAACTCCCACTCAAAAAGAGATTACATTTGAATATCTCTAATTCCTACAGCAGCAGTATGCAACTCGTGCTTAGGTCTCGGGAGTGGCTTTGTCAACGGGTCAGCCACGTTCTCATCAGTGGGAACTCTGCTGACCATCACTTCACCTCTATTCACTATATCACGAATCAGGTGATACCTTCTCATAATATGTTTGGATTTCTGATGATGTCTCGGTTCCTTGGCTTGAGCAATTGCACCATTGTTGTCACAATACAGTGCTAGAGGCTCAGTGGCATTTGGGAATACACCGAGTTCAATCAAGAAGTTCCTTATCCAAACTCCTTCCTTCGCAGCTTCTGAAGCAACGATGTATTCAGCTTCAGTTGTGGAATCTGCCACGGTGCTCTGCTTGGAGCTCTTCCAACTTACTGCACCGCCATTCAGACAGAAGATGTAACCAGACTGTGACCGGAAATCATCTTTATCTGTCTGAAAACTTGCATCCGTGAATCCACTCATTTCAAGCACTTCACTTCCTCCGTAAATCAAGAACTTATCCTTAGTATCCTCAAATACTTCAGGATATTCTTTACGGCAATCCAGTGACTCTCACCTGGATTAGACTGGTACCTACTCGTCATGCTTAGTGCATAAGCAACATCAGGACGAGTACAGATCATGGCATACATGATAGATCCTATAGCCGAAGCATAAGGAATTCTACTCATGCGCTTAAGCTCATCAGGTGTTTTAGGACACTGATCCTTGCTTAGTGTAACACCATGTATCATTGGCGTGAACCCCTTCTTGGAATTATCCATTCCGAATCGATGCAGGATTTTATCTATATAAGCATCTTGACAAAGTCCAATCAGCTTTTTAGATCTGTCTCTAAAGATTCGGATTCCAAGAACATACGCGGCTTCACCCATGTCCTTCATGGAAAAGCAACTTCCCAGCCAGTCTTTAACAGACTTCAGCATTGGAATATCATTCCCAAGAAGCAATATGTCATCGACATATAGGATAAGAAACGCCACTTTGCTCCCACTAGTTTTCTTATACACACATTGTTCTTCCTTGTTTCTGATGAAGTCAAAATTCTTTATTGCTTCATCAAAACGAAGATTCCAACTCCTCGATGCTTGCTTCAATCCATAAAAGGATTTGTGAAGCTTGCATACTTTCCCAGCATTCTTAGGATCAATGTAACCGTCAGGTTGTGTCATATACACATCCTCCTCCAAGATTCCATTTAGGAAGGCGGTTTTCACATCCATCTGCCAAATCTCATAATCATAATAAGCGGCAGTTGCTAGGAGAATCCGAATTGATTTCATCATGGCCACTGGTGAATAGGTTTCATCATAGTCTATACCATGAATTTGCTTGAAACCTTTTGCCACCAACCTGGCCTTGTAAATCTGGACATTCCCATCCATGTCAATCTTCTTCTTGAAGATCCATTTACACTCGATGGTTTTTGCACCAGCGGGTAAATCAACCAGTGAAAACACTCGGTTGAAAGACATGGAGTCCATCTCGGATTCAGTGGCTTCACGCCACCTTAAGGAGTCAGGGCCCATCATGGCTTCTGCAAAGTTCGAGGGTTCATCACCGTCAATGATCAAAAGATCATGGCAATTAGTCACGAGGAATCCCTGATATCTATCGGGTTCGTGACGGATCCTTCCGGATCTTCGAACTTCAGGTACTGCAGGTTCAGGTTCTATTACAACTTCATGTAATTCATCTTGTTGTTCTTCCTCATTAGGTTGAACAGGTTCCTGTCCTTCTTGAATTTCATCAAGTTGTACCTTACTCCCACTATCTTTCTTAGAGAGAAATTCCCTCTCAAGAAAAGTGCAATCCCGAGCAACAAAGATCTTGTTCTCGGATCGCAGATAGAAGTAATAAGCCTTGGTATCCCTAGGATAACCAATGAAGTAGCATTTGTCAGATTTTGGTGTAAGCTTGTCTGAGATTAATCTTTTGACATAGGCTTCACAACCCCAAATTCTGAGAAAAGACATTGTTGGAGCTTTTCCAGTCCATAACTCATATGGTGTCTTTGCTACTGATTTTGATGGCACTCTGTTCAGTGTGAACGTTGCGGTCAGCAAAGCATATCCCCAAAGGGATATAGGAAGGTCTGTGTGACTCATCATGGATCGGACCATATCTAACAATGTCCGATTCCTTCTCTCAGACACACCATTCCACTGAGGTGTTCCAGGAGGTGTGAGTTGGGAGATGATCCCACACTCACTCAGATGATCACGGAATTCCTGGCTCAAGTATTCTCCTCCTCGGTCCGACCGAAGAGCCTTAATACTTTTACCAAGCTGGTTTTGTACTTCATTCTGGAATTCTTTGAACTTTTCAAAGGTTTCCGACTTATGTTTCATCAAGTAGACATATCCATATCTACTGAAATCATCAGTGAATGTAATGAAGTACTGATAGTTTCCTCTAGCATTTGTGGACATTGGGCCACACACGTCAGTATGTATCAGGCCCAATAGTTCACTGGCCCTTTCTGTGGGTTTATTGAAAGGGGCCCGTGTCATTTTGCCCATTAGGCAAGATTCGCATTGCTCACAAGACTCAAAGTCAAATGAGCCCAAGAGTCCATTTGAATGGAGCCTCTTGACGCGTTTCTCACTAATGTGCCCCAAACGACAATGCCAGAGAAACGTTTCATTCTCTTCGTTAGATTTGAACCGTTTTGTATTAATGTTATATACTGGAGCAGATTGATCCAGCATGTACAGCCCATTAATAAGAGGGGCACAGCCATAGAACATATTATTGAGATTAAAGGAACACAATTTATTCTTAATAGAAAAATCAAATCCTTGCAAATCCAATAATGAAACTGAAATGATATTTATGCTTATAGCAGGTACAAAATAACAATTCTCAAGTTCTAAAATCAATCCAGAAGGTAAAGACAACAAGTAAGTGCCAACGGCCAGTGCTGGAACCTTCGCTCCATTGCCAACCCGCAACTCTACTTGCCCTTGCTTCAACCTTCTACTGTTGCTGAGCGCCTGCATATTAGTACAAATATGAGCCCCACATCCAGTATCTAATACCCAAGTGGTATTATCAGAAGTAGTAGTATTTACTTCAATAACAAAAATACCTGAAGCAGTAGTCTCCAAGGACTTCTTCTTCTTCTTCAGACTTTCCTGGTATTTCTTACAGTCCCTGCGATAATGCCCTGCCTCTTTGCAAAAGTGGCAGATATCAGAAGGCCCAGCTTTAGACACGGGCTTGGGCTTGGCCTTTTCGACTGCCTTGCCCTTTCCCTTGTCTGCAGCGGATTTCTTGAAACCCTTGCCCTTCTGCACCATGAGTACAGACGGCTCCTTGGCCTTCTTCAAATTAGGTTCTGCAGTCTTGAGCATACCATGTAGCTCAGGCAAAGTCTTTATCAACCCATGCATATTATAGTTCAAGATGAACTGGTCATATGCAGGAGTAAGAGACTGCAGAACGATATCACAAGCAAGCTCTTGGCTTATAGGACAGTCGAGTCTAGTCAAATGATCGAGATAACCCATCATTTTCAGAACATGTGGACTCACTGCTGCATCCTTAGCCATTTTACAGTCCAAGAGATTCTTTACAGTTTGGAATCTCTCTGTACGAGCCTGCTCCTGAAACAACGCTTTCAGGTTTGCCATCAGTTCCATGGGACAATTCAGGCCTTCCCACTGCATCTGCAGTTCGGGAGCCATTGTCGCCAACATTAGGCAAACCACGTCATTAGCATCTGAAGAATGCGTATCTCAAGCATTCTTCACAGCTTGTGCGGCATTATTCGCAGGTCTAGGGGGGAGAACTCTTTCAAGGACATAAGCCTTCTTCTCCTGCCTGAGCACAAGTCTCAGGTTCCTGGACCAGTTCAGGAAGTTTGATCCGTTCAGTTTGTCCTTCTCAAGGGCAGACCGGATCGAGAAAGTGTTTTGTGTTGTTGTGCTTGACATAGCTGAAATTATGAGACAATAGAGTTTTAGTTATTTAGTTCATAAAAGAGTAATCTTAACAACTTATAAGAAAACTCGCATTGCATTCATAATTTCTTTGTTTAACCTCATAAGAATGCAATGATTCCGAGACCCATGTTCAGCTAAAACCAAAGTGGGCCACTAGCCGTCACCCGGAATTAGCTTTACTTGGTAAGCATACACACAGCTAGTTATAACCATATAACTCTCGGTTGTGAATTGGGCCCAAGGCCCAATTCACCAGATGTCTCAAGGCCCGGGACTCCCGATGGCCCAGTCAAGGAAACCAATCTCTTACAGCCAAATAATCACAAAAATCTGGGACTTGATAGGTCGAGTTTTATCCCTATACTAACTGCAAGTGCACAGTGATGTAGTTGTAGTACTTAGGGTATCGAATCCACAGGGACTCTGGTCAACGATAGATAAAAACAGAAGTGATTAAACTAGGAGAAAGCAAAGATGATTAAACTAAAAGCAGAGCAGAAAACTAAATCAATAGCAGGCGAGTTTGTGAGCAAGGAAGCGAAGCGTTAGGTTTCAGGAGTTCTCAGGAAATCAGGAACGCAAGCAATCAATCTATCTAGATCTAATCAATAACTGTTCTAGAACTCAAACACTGATATAGAATTAACCAAATTCCTTTGCGATAATTCTCTAAGTCTAAGTGCAGCAAACCAAACTTCCGTTTGCGAGAACTAACAGATTAAACTAGCATTAATTCCAAGTTTGATATGTTCACAATTAACCTGAACCAAACTTCCGTTTGCGAACAGTTTAATTGCTTATCTAAGTTCTTTCTAGTTAAATTAATCAACTTCCGCTGAATTAATCAACCTAACATCATAACTCTGATTAGCTACTTCAGATTTAGCATTAAGAACAACTTAGATAAAGAACTAGCAGATATAAATCTCTACAGATTGATTTAAACTATAATTCTCTGAAATCCCTAATGAGAATCCTTCAACCTAACAGGTAAACTACTCAGACATATTCATCGAAACAGAAAACATCTTAAGTAGAAAACCAAATATCATAAAACAGAATAATCAACAGGGGTTCGAAATCCTCTCTCTTTCGAGAGCAAGATCAGCCCCTAAGGCTCTCTGAAATAAAATAAGACTTAAAAGTAAAGCGTAGCCTAAACAATGGCTTAAAAAACCCTTATATAATAGCTAAAACACGTTTTGGGCTTCTGTGTAAATATCTGGGCTTTTCTGCAAATTCAGCATTCTTCATTAAATCGGCGAGTCTGGCCCATTCGCATATGCAACGATCGATGCAGGTGTGCAACGATCGACGCAGTCTCCAAAACTGGGCAGTGAACTCTGTCTCTCGGACCAAATCTCCAAAATACACCAAAAAACTCCAAAATCTCCACTTCTGCTCCAAATGTGTCTAGACCTGTAAACATACTAAAAAGACTCCAAAACATAACATAAGACTCGATAAATAAGGCATATACCATGGTTAAAACCGGTAAAATCCATGGTATATCAACTCCCCCACACTTAGCTCTTGCTTGTCCTCAAGCAAGTAAAGAACCAAAGTATAAGCGAAGAGGTTTGAAAACACAGAAACTCATTTCGTCCTAGGAACTTTCACAATCACATTCACTTAGTAAGCCACTGAAAACTTTCCTACAGAACTCAAGACCACAATATACTTCCCCCACACTTAGCAACTGTCCTAAGTAAACTCCACAATCACATTCAAGCATTCAAATTCACTCTACTGACTTCTGCAAGTATTTAAGTGCGGTCTCACCTAAGGAGTATCGATCAAAGGGCACATGGATTCTTACCTTATCAGCTCTAGACCAGCATACTATCTTTCTCTAGTCCCTTTCTTCTCTTTCCCTTCTTTAACAACTGATTTTTCCCCACTGGGTATCATTTTATTTTTTTATCAGTGTTCTTCCCGTTATGGGGTGTACTTTGGACACATTCCATGGATCGCACAGGAGATAATAGGGGTCTCTACCACTCCTGTGACCACTTCGGAGTTACTAACTCATCCTCAGTTTATTATCTTTTTTTTTTTAAACTTTATAGAAGGGGAGAAGGGAACTAAATAGGACAGGTTTACAGGCTGTGTCAGAACTAACAGGGAATCCGACACAAAGTATACCAAGCCCTTAGGTGAGAAAATCTAAGTCAGTATTAAGGTTGAAGTCAGTAAAAGGATCCTCTGATACCTGAAGTGATGTGGGTGTCCTCAGTAGGCTGATCTGTGTCTGGGTTTTCTAACAGTCATAGAGGCTCTGCAAGTCTGTCCAATGGTCACTTAGTTCCTGTTCAAGCGAAAATTTTCCTCGAAAAATCATAGTTTCATACAAATTTTGACTCAATAAAACAAATTTTTGAAAAACTAAGAAAACAAAAGCGTGCGTCAGTAGCTTCCTCCCTCACACTTAAACTACACTGTCCTCAGTGTAATCGAAGCATGAGCTCGGTGAAAGAATAATCAAATTGAAGAACAAACCGAAAAGTTGCAGAATACTTACCTGTCGTCGCCCTGCGTCGATCGATGCCACAAGGGTGTCGATCGATGCAAGGTGATTATCGCTCGCGGTTATGTAGATAACCGATGTCTGAACCGCAATCAATTCGTTAAACCGTAAATCGCGACTGCATCGACCGATGTGCAATGTGTGTCGATCGATGCAATGCGATTATTCCTGTTTCCCTCAGCTCTGAACACACTTAAACAGAAAAATTAAAAATACCAAATCAAAACGAATGGAAACAAAAACAAAAACGAACCTAACAGTGGGTTGCCTCCCACTCAGCGCTTGTTTTTAGTCATTAGCTTGACTATTGGAAGAGATTTGATTCATGGCGGTTTCAACAGAGACTTTGAATGTCTCTGTGAGTATCTCTTCATCCAAGGAGGTGTATAGGCATTATGATCATGGGGCTTTCCAAGGAAAGAGAAATCAGAATCAGGGCGGGAGCGAAGCTTGGGCGGTCTACTGTGTTTCCCTGCATTCAAAACAATGCGGTCAGGAGGTTTAAGCTTATGTGATTTATATCTTACCTTTGGTGCAAATCTGATGTTTGGGGCTTTCTGCTTATGAGCAGTTGCAGGTACTGAAGATGTTAGAGCAGGTTCAAGAGGAACTGCCATCTTCTTCTTTCCACTATTAGATACTGTAGTTCCACCAATCTGAACTTCTTCTTTCAGATCACCTTCAGTGGAGATCATCTTCTTTGCATGAACTCGCAAAGTTTCAACTGGTGGTGTTTTATTCACCTTCTTATCCATCACTTTTATGCAGTTAACCACTTCTAGCTCTTGTCTGGAAGGTTTAGGAACCTTAGGATATGGTACCGGGGGCTTGTAAGTTTGTTCTGGTACTGTTGCAGGTTTCTGGACATGTGTGCGTTCTGTGTCGATCGTTGCATAATGTGTGTCGATCGATGCAAGGCGATTCTGTTTCTCGAAAGAACTCGAAATTGCCGTCAGAATGGCGTGTCGATCGTCACTAAGGGGGTGTCGATCGATGCATGTATCAGGCAGACAATATTCATCTAGAAAATCCGAGATTATGCTCTCTTCTTCACCTAGCAACTCAATCTCATCCCTTAAGGTCACAACTTTGATGGATCTACACTGTTCAGCTTTCCTAGCTTCATTACGCCTTTCTATTGCTCCAGCTGTTTGTTGAACTTGGACATCTAGCTTCTTCAAATGTGTGCTCAAGTATTCAAACTTCCCATTCAGATTTCCATGTATAGCTTCCAGCTTCCTGTCGAAGTTTGCAGCAATCTTAGCCTGATCCTCTAGCAACTGCTCCATCATGGATTCTATCTTGCTCTCATAAGCTCTGTTTCCTTGAAACCCAGGACCATTTATGTAGTTCCTCTCCTCTTCATATCTTTCCAGTAACTGCTCCATCATACTTATCAGCTTACCATATTGTTTATTTTGAGGAGGAACAGGCTGATATGATGGAGATTCATAATCTCTGGTGAATGAATAGGAACCATAGCCTCCGCAGAACGAGTTATTCTGCTGATTTTCCGACATCTGTTCCATCATTCCCATTATTCTTTCGCACTGTGCCGATCGATGCAGAGTAGCGTCGATCGATGCAAGCTCGAGAATGCAACGATCGACACACAGGACAGTGTCGATCGATGCAAAGCGATTACAGGCGTACCTGAAACGCAAGAACAGAAAAAGAAAAAAAATTAGTAGCAAAAATTAAAAACGAAAATCCTAGTCTAAACCCTAAGTTCAAATCTATCGAGGATTCAAAAGTGTCCCCGGCAACGGCGCCAAAAACTTGATAGGTCGAGTTTTATCCCTATACTAACTGCAAGTGCACAGTGATGTAGTTGTAGTACTTAGGGTATCGAATCCACAGGGACTCTGGTCAACGATAGATAAAAACAGAAGTGATTAAACTAGGAGAAAGCAAAGATGATTAAACTAAAAGCAGAGCAGAAAAGTAAATCTATAGCAGGCGAGTTTGTGAGCAAGGAAGCGAAGCGTTAGGTTTCAGGAGTTCTCAGGAAATCAGGAACGCAAGCAATCAATCTATCTAGATCTAATCAATAACTGTTCTAGAACTCAAACACTGATATAGAATTAACCAAATTCCTTTGCGATAATTCTCTAAGTCTAAGTGCAGCAAACCAAACTTCCGTTTGCGAGAACTAACAGATTAAACTAGCATTAATTCCAAGTTTGATATGTTCACAATTAACCTGAACCAAACTTCCGTTTGCGAACAGTTTAATTGCTTATCTAAGTTCTTTCTAGTTAAATTAATCAACTTCCGCTGAATTAATCAACCTAACATCATAACTCTGATTAGCTACTTCAGATTTAGCATTAAGAACAACTTAGATAAAGAACTAGCAGATATAAATCTCTACAGATTGATTTAAACTATAATTCTCTGAAATCCCTAATGAGAATCCTTCAACCTAACAGGTAAACTACTCAGACATATTCATCGAAACAGAAAACATCTTAAGTAGAAAACCAAATATCATAAAACAGAATAATCAACAGGGGTTCGAAATCCTCTCTCTTTCGAGAGCAAGATCAGCCCCTAAGGCTCTCTGAAATAAAATAAGACTTAAAAGTAAAGCGTAGCCTAAACAATGGCTTAAAAAACCCTTATATAATAGCTAAAACACGTTTTGGGCTTCTGTGTAAATATCTGGGCTTTTCTGCAAATTCAGCATTCTTCATTAAATCGGCGAGTCTGGCCCATTCGCATATGCAACGATCGATGCAGGTGTGCAACGATCGACGCAGTCTCTAAAACTGGGCAGTGAACTCTGTCTCTCGGACCAAATCTCCAAAATACACCAAAAAGCTCCAAAATCTCCACTTCTGCTCCAAATGTGTCTAGACCTGTAAACATACTAAAAAGACTCCAAAACATAACATAAGACTCGATAAATAAGGCATATACCATGGTTAAAACCGGTAAAATCCATGGTATATCCCCGGCAACGGCGCCAAAAACTTGATAGGTGTAGTTTTAACCCTATTCTAACTGCAAGTGCACAGTGATGTAGTTGTAGTACTTAGGGTATCGAATCCACAGGGACTCCGGTCAACGATAGAATTAAAACAGAAGAGATTAAACTAGGAGAAAGTAAATATGATGAGAAACCAGCAAATCAGACAGCAGAAAGTAAACAAAGCGAGTTGTGAGCAAGGAAGCGAAGCGTTAGGTTTCAGGAGTTCTCAGGAAATCAGGAACACAAGCAATCAATAAATCTGGATCTAATCAGAAACTGTTCTAGAACTCAAACACAGATATAGAACTAACCAAATTCCTTTGCGATAATTCTCTAAGTCTAAGTGCAGCAAACCAAACTTTCGTTTGCGAGAACTAACAGATTAAACCAGCTTTAATTCCAAGTTTGATATGTTCACAATCTAATTAAACCAAACTTTCGTTTGCGAGAAGTTAAATTGCTTATCTAGGTTTTTTCTAGCTAAATTAACCAACTTCCGCTGCATTAATCAGCCTAACATCATAATCTAAGTGGCCAGTTCAGATTAAGCATTAAGAACAACCTAAACAAAGAACTAGCAGATATGAATCCCTACAGATTGATTTAACTATAGTTCCATGAAATCCCTAATGAGAATCCTTCAACCTAACAGGTAATCTACTCAGACATAATCATCGAAACAGAAAACATCTTGAATAGAAAACCAAATATCATAAAACAAAGTAAAGATCTGGGTTCAAAATCCTCTCTCTTTCGAGAGCAGGATCAGCCCCTAACTCTCTCTGAAATAAAATAAGACTTAATGAAAAGCGTAGCCTAAACAATGGCTTAAAAACCATTATATAATAGCTAAAACACGTTTTGGGCTTCTGTGTAAATATCTGGGCTTTTCTGCAAAATCAGCATTCTTCATTAAATCGGCGAGTCTGGCCCATTCGCATATGCAACGATCGATGCAGGTGTGCAACGATCGACGCAGTCTCCAAAACTGGACAGTGAACTCTGTCTCTCGGACCAAATCTCCAAAATACACCAAACAGCTCCAAAATCTCCACTTCTGCTCCAAATGTGTCTAGACCTGAAAACATACTAAAAAGAACACAAAAGACACTAAAAACACATCTATATCATGGCATAAAATGGGTAAAAACCATGATATATCAACTCCCCCACACTTAGCTCTTGCTTGCCCTCAAGCAAGTAAAGAACCAAAGTATAAGCGAAGAGGTTTGAAAACACAGAAACTCATTTCGTCCTAGGAACTTTCACAATCACATTCACTTAGTAAGCCACTGAAAACTTTCCTACAGAACTCAAGACCACAATATACTTCCCCCACACTTAGCAACTGTCCTAAGTAAACTCCACAATCACATTCAAGCATTCAAATTCACCCTACTGACTTCTGCAAGTATTTAAGTGCGGTCTCACCTAAGGAGTATCGATCAAAGGGCACATGGATTCTTACCTTATCAGCTCTAGACCACCATACTATCTTTCTCTAGTCCCTTTCTTCTCTTTCCCTTCTTTAACAACTGATTTTTCCCCACTGGGTATCATTTTATTTTTTTATCAGTGTTCTTCCCGTTATGGGGTGTACTTTGGACACATTCCATGGATCACATGAGAGATAATAGTGTTTGCTACTATTCCCATGACCACTTCGGAGTTACTAACTCATCCTCAGTTTATTTTTTTTTTTTTACTTTATAGAAGGGGAGAAGGGAACTAAATAGGATAGGTTGACAGGCTGTGTCAGAGCTAACAAGGGAATCCGACACAAAGTATACCAAGCCCTTAGGTGAGAATTTAAGTCAGTATTAAATTGAAGTCAGTAAAAGGATCCTCTGATACCTGAAGTGATGTGGGTGTCCTCAGTAGGCTGATCTGTGTCTGAGTTTTCTAACAGTCATAGAGGCTCTGCAAGTCTGTCCAATGGTCACTTAGTTCCTGTTCAAGCGAAAATTTTCCTCGAAAAATCATAGTTTCATACAAATTTTGACTCAATAAAACAAATTTTTGAAAAACTAAGAAAACAAAAGTGTGCGTCAGTAGCTTCATCCCCCACACTTAAACTACACTGTCCTCAGTGTAATCGAAGCATGAGCTCGGTGAAAGAATAATCAAATTGAAGAACAAACCGAAAAGTTGCAGAATACTTACCTGTCGTCGCCCTGCGTCGATCGATGCCACAAGGGTCCTGATGGCCCAGTCAAGGAAACCAATCTCTTACAGCCAAATAATCACAAAAATCTGGGACTCCCAATGAAATTAGTGACTATATACTACTTTACTTACGCAAAAACAGACACCTCACACTGTAAGCCATATCTGTAATTGAATAAGCGTTAAGTAGCTGACAAGATTGAGCAAGACATCCAAGCTTGATATTGGTTTTGAGGATTTTAGGTTTTATTTCCAAAAATAGAATATTACTATTTTGGGAAACTTACTTATTTTAGAAACTTTCTAAATTTAGAAATATACTAAAAATAGAAATTTCTAATTTAATATCTTATTAAAGTTTTTCGGATGGGTCACAAATTATAGGCCCAATTCTTGGCCCAAGACCACAGAATTCCAATTGGCCCAATAATTTGACATAACCGAGTCGGTTCATTAATTCTGGTCCAAGACCAAATTAACTACTAAATCCAACTGGTTATTCACTAAACCAGACCAGCTCTAAATTATTTGGTCCAACCAAATCAAACTTAGACCAGCCTTCGGTTTAGGTTAAAATTCAATTTTGAATTTAAATCTGGTTTAACCAGAAATTAAATAATACGATTCTTGTGATTGTAACAACAAAGTCAATAAGCGATTGATTAAACAAAGTCAATAAGCGATTAAAAAAAAGGTTAACATGCGATTATCAAACAAAGCAAAGTCAATAATTGATTAACAAACGATCGTGACAATAACAAAAGACAAACACGATTTGACCTTTTTCCAATTCATCAAATGTTAACCTTAAACTTATTCAAATCGCTTGAACATTAACAAACCTAACACGTTTGTCTCATACATTAATAATCGACTTTTTCAATTCGCTTGTACCATGACTTTTTCCAAATCACTCAAAGATAAAAACGATTCTTTGATAATTAATGTTCCTTAAGTCAACAAGCGATTCCTTTGATAAATCAAAAACAAACCTTGCGATCGTAATTCACTAAAGACAAACACAATTTTGTCCTTTTTCAAACCTCATCGATCGCTTGTTACTTAACCATTCCCTCATCGAATGATAATTAATTTAACAATCTTATTCAAGCGATCAACAGCAAAGTTAAAGCAAAGTCAACAGCAAAGATCGACTCTAACAATAAGACGAAGTCAACATTAATTATCAAGCTTTCATATCGATTCATACAATTCTAGGTTTTCAAAGTTTCAATCAATTTTACTCATTAAAATTGATTCATCAAACTAATAAACAACCTAGTATGATCCAAAAAGCAAAAACCTAACAACCAGGCCCTGATACCACTGAAGGATTATGTGAATTCATGGTGTAATTGTCAGGTTACATCCTAGCACATAATCATCTAGGATCTAGGTGATTTGCAGTTGAATCATACAGATCAGGATCATTACCTCTTTTAGAGTGCAGCGGATTGATTGGTAATGTCGAGATCACTTAGAGCAGATGATTACCGGCTCCTCCTTGGTATCCACACGCTTACAAGCTATGGATCAGGCTGCTAGACCAAGCTGGAATTAATCAGAGAGAGAGGAAGACGGCACAGGTAAAATCGCAGGGGGTGTGTGTTAATCAGCCCTAGGCGCCATTCCTCTTCCTTATATGGGCCCAAGTTATTAAACTAATGGCCTATTAGGATTTTGGGCCCAAGACACAAATCAGACAAAAGCCTGTATTTTGTCTGGCCCAATTCTCTGTACAAATACAGTAAATGCCTTGCATCTTACCGTATTAATTCCTTGTTAACTTTCCCGTTAGCTATGGTGTGTGACCCTTAGGGATCATACAATACTGGTAATAAGTCCTAAACTTATAGATCAAGAGCGGACTCTAGCAAGTCATCATGATCACCCAGTATTTATGACTTATGTCTGATCTCGACACTTATCATACTTTCTAGAGATAGTACGGTAGATTTCAGGACATTCCCAACAAGTGGAACGTAGAACACTAGGTTATCGCTTAAACTGAAAACATTGATTATGCGTGATGGACTTGTATGAATTAGAACTGTGGTAGGGCCCCCAAAAGGGGGTTGTTTGGCGGCTCGCGTACCGAGGGATTTGGTTGAAAGGTACGCGATCCTTGTATCGTAGGAAGGGGGTTTTGGCGAGTCCCACAAGTGAGTTGTGTTGAGCATCGGGGCCAATGGCGGGCTTCGGGGCTGGTAATTGTTTGCGCTTCGGGTGGTAGAAGACCATTGGATATAGGTTGCGTGGTGAAAGCTTTCGGGGGATGATTGCAAGGTGATATTAGCCTAGGACTTGTGTTTCATTGTTGTGTGGCGTAAGCCGGATCGCGGGTTCCTTAAATCCGTCCTTGCTGGGTAATTGTGTTTTGAAAAAATTACTCAGTCCTCTTTCCCTTTCCTTGTCCCCGCTTTCTTGTAGGTCCACATGCGGGATTGATCGATCTTGTGGTATAATTGGTGGATTTGAATACGAAGAGAGCGTCGGGTTCTTGGGACCAGTTGCGAAGGTGTCCCGGTTGGATTGAAATGGGTTCAATGGGCGCCCTAATACCGCATCTCCGAAAAACCGGGAGACGGGTGTTACAATTTGGTATCAGAGCCTAGGTTAAGGTCTCCCAGTGCTATTCTGGGAGATCAGCTTTCGTTATTTTCTCAAACCCTTGTTTTCAAATCTTTTTCCAAAGTGTTTGCGAAAATTTTATAAAATGGTTACTTTGCCAAAGGCTTTTTCAAGCACCAACTATATCATAGATTGTTCTCCATGCCGGTCCTAGTCTAAATAGAATTTCTCTTTGCAGGTTGGGGTCAGTGTCTTTAAACCTCAATGGTTCTTTTGCCCATAATTGTGCGCCGAGATGTATGTCGTGATGTGTGCCATTGAGGTGTATGTTGTGGTGTGCGCCTACAAGGTAGTCGGTACTAATGAGGTGTGTATTGGGGGTCATCGTCTGTTCGGAGCATTTTTCGGTTCCGGTTCCAAGCAACTCAAGCAACTCTTGAAATCGGTTTGTGACATAGACTTCAGGAGTTGCTTGAGTTGCTTGGATCACAAGGAGCAACAAGAAACTGTCCAAACCTATTCTAAGTATGGAATCTTGGAATCGGTTTGTGACATCAACTTCAATGAGTTATGAACGGCTCGTTGAAGATTGATCAAGTTGGAAGCTGTAGAAGATCTTCGTGGTACGGCAGGCTCGAGATACAACGGTGAGTTCGGAAAGGAAATGGTCTGTCCTGGAGTTCTTTGTGGATTACTGGAGAAGCTAATGGAGTTCCTCAAGATGGAAAGAAGATCGCAAAAGCGTTTTGGGAAGTGGCGTTGTGGCATTTAGAATTTTCTGGCAAGCCGGACTTCTGTAATTGCAAGCTCAAGTGGACAAAGCTGGTTATTGGAATTGGAAATCAACGGAAGAGTGTTAGGAAAACAATATGGCAGATTGGCAAGAAGCTGCAAGGAATAGCAAGGGATGGCAAGTTTAATGGGGAAGGAAACCCAAAGGATGGTATTTGTAAAGCACTACATCTGGATCACAAGGTAGGAAACCTTGAGCAGGAAGTCAGAATGGGATCGGTTTGGAAATCAGAGTGCGCAGCGGAAGCGTGGCATGGGAGCATATCAGGAGTTAGTTGGTTCGTTCCCCATATGTCAGGTAGCCATAATGGACATGGTTGACTGCATCGTTCACGGAGGATAAGGAAGGATGTCTGCTTGGGCGACAGTCAACGCCATAGTGCACGGTAATGGAAAACCATCGAAGAGAATCCATTTGAAGTGGATGATGCATTGTGGCACGGTAATAGAAACCGTTGAGGAGAATGGGATTGGAAGCGGAGCATCACATTCAATACTTAGAATCACTCGAGGGATGAGTGTTGTTTCTAAATGTTGGAGACCAACCCTAATGGACATGGGCGGTAGCATGTGGCGTTTGTGTTGCATTCTGGAAGCTACTGTTGGATTGGTACCACGGAGAAGGACACTCCAGAGCGTGGTTTGAAATAAGGGGGGAGAAGCAGTCTTCAGAACTCAAGGGCAAGATATTTTCAAGCGGGCAAGTGATCAAGTTCAGTTTCGGTTCAGTAAAATTTGTGCAGTGCTGCTGGTAAGGAGTTGCAGTGGAGATCCCTCACCACAGAATTCAGGACGAATTCTTTTAAGGGGGGGGGGATAATTTCTAATGGCCCTGGCCCGACCTATTTTAAATTTTTATAAAGGAAGAACAAAAGCCCAGCCTAAGCCCATTAGCCTTTCTAAAACCCTAGGGTTCCCCTCCCCATTCTCCTATTTAAGGAGTAGCTACCCAAAAGAAAAATCAGAAGAAAAATATTCCCGGCGAAGCTCTGCTCCTTTCCCGTCGAAGCTCTGCTCCTTTCCCGTCGCAGCCACAACCTCCAGAAGTCAGATCTGATAGTCCTTCATCGTTTGGAGTTTAAAGTAATCCCGGAAAACTATTTTCAGATCTGATTTTCTTTAGGACGAAAACTAAAACCTCCATATCTTTTTATACGTGATGAATCTGGGAAAACCGAGACCACCATCGGGTTCCACAAGACGAAGTTGTAGCCGTCAACCATTCCTCCATAGCCGTCCGGATGCGCCCGCAATCACCAGAGGAAGATCAGTCGGTTCTCCACGCGCCGTCCACGCTCCATCGCCGGAGTCACGCGCCGCCACCGTTCGCCGGAAGCCGCTGCCGTCCGCCGCCGTTCGCCGGAAGCCGCTGTCGTCTGCCGTCGCCAGTCGCCGAAGCCGCCGCCGAGTCAAATCATCCAACGGCCGAGTCAACTCGGTTGACTGAGTCGTTGACCGGGTCGGGTCAACGTTGACCGGGTCAGACCGTTGACCGTAGACCGGTTCGGTTTGGTTCGGTTTAATCCGGTTTGGTTTCCAATTTTGGTTAGGTTCGGTTCAATCCCAATTACCGGTTTAAATCAATTTTAATTTGGTTTAATCCGGTTTCCAATTTGAACTCAATTTCAATTCTAATCCTGGTTTAGTTCGGTTTAGGTCGGTTAGCTGGTTTGGGCTGGTTATTTTCAATTGATCATAACTAGCTCATCCTAAGCCCGATTTGAGCGAAACAAAAGCCTATCTCACTCGATTTTCCGTCTTCTTTCCAGATCTGATGTCCGTTCGGGCTGATGAGTTCCTAAATTACCGTTTTCCCTTCTTTGGCCAAGGTGAAGATCGATTTGACCCCTTGCTTGCCCGTCGGAAGGGGGTTTTGGCGAGCCCCCCCCCCCAAGTGAGTTGTGTTGAGAACCGAGGCCAATGGTAGGCTTCGGGGCTGGGAATTGTTTGCGCTTCGGGCGGTAGAAGTCCATCGGACATAGATTGCGTGGTGAAAGCCTTTGGGTGATGACTGCAAGGTGATATTAGTCTAGGACTTGTGTTTCGTAGTTATGTGGCGTAAGACGGGATTGCGGGTTCCTTAAATCCGCCCTCGCTGGGTAATTGTGTTTTGAAACAATTACTCAGTCCTCTTTCCCTTTCCCTGTCTTCATTTTCTTGCAAGTCCAGATGCGGGATTGATCGATCGTGTGGTATAATTGGTGGATTTGAATACGAAGAGAGCGCCGGGTTCATGGGACCAATTGTGAAGGTGTCTCGGTTGGATCGAAATGGGTTCAACGGGCGCCCTAATACCGCATCTCCGGGAGACGGATGTTACACGAGTGCTTTTGCGGTAACTTCTGGTAGACAAGGCTTCGCTTTTGGTGCCAATTCATTTAGACTTCATTCTTACATATTTTTGTCGTTCATTAACACTTGCCAAACTTTCTTTATATATAGCTACATTTTAGAATCTGAAAAGAATTAAGAAGAATCTTCAGCTCTAGTTTCTAAATAAATTTTTTCCCTGTTGAATCCGAAGAACATGTCTCTCTCTTGTTACAGTATGACTTACTGGACACTTAGACTTGATAGTTTATTGACCAGTAAGATCCAATAAGAACAATGGTGTTGAAATAAAGGGCTAAGCAGTTTGCTGCATTTCTCTTAACAAAGCCCTAAACACTAGTTATAACTTGCTTCGCAAGGAAACCAGTTCCGCTAGCAACATTAACTGGAATGATTTATTCATATGGATTTCAGTCTAAAATTAGTATTTAAATGGGAAAAAAAAAACTTATTTCATTTCATTGGGTCCAACATATTGAAAAAATAAAAGGAATGTAAGAAAACATTCCGAATCTAAAAAGTGCATGATAGAGGGCCAACCAGAGGCCACTTTCGAAGAGTAAGGTCAAGCACGGCGACTGCTTAACCAGATTTTTATCTTGTTAAACCAAACCAGGAAGACGTGCCAGAACGAGTCAAACAAAAGCACTAAAAACTCCGGAAATCGGAAACGAAGCCGACGCGGGGAAAAAGTTAAGTCCCCACACTAAACAAATCGGTACTCTCCAACTTTTCCTAGGAATCAAAAATGCTTGCAGCCTTTTCAAGTTTAACGATCTTTGTTTTCATCATAGCATAAAAGCCAAAGGAAACTTCTTGTACAGACTCAATGACAAAGAACATTGAGCCAGAAAACTCTCTTCTCAACACATTAAGCTGTTCCTAGATCTGTAACTGAAGTTCCATGCCATAAGTAGATGAAAAAGACGAGCCTTTTTCTTGACGTAATCTCCAAAACGATTTTTGTGTTTTCCACTGTCGGTGCCATCAATGTTTTTCACTCAGAGCATAATAGAAGATGCTACGCGATAGATTAAGCATGTGAGAAATGTGAGATCTACAGAGAACGCACAGAATACAAAGAGAACAAACTCTTAACAACAGTTAAAACATCTCTGAAGCTAGTGTTTCTTGGTCTAAAATGTTGCAGTGTAATCATTCTGAAAGAAAGAAGCTTTGTGAAATGTAACTTTATTATGTATTTAATCAACCGGAACCTACACGTCTTCCATAGCCTGTTCGTACAGTTTATTCAGAACAATTTGGTAAGAAGGAATTACTGAGAAAACGAAAAATTAGCAGAGCAGGGTTGAAGAAGCTTCAAGACTTGACCCAATTTCAAATATTTGACAAATCTTTGAAACTTCAACGGCAACTGAATTACACAATCATCAAATTGTTTTCATCATCTCTGCATACTCAGTAAAAGCAAAGAGATTCAGAACTTTTTCAAAAAAAAAACTATAAAAAGGCTGATGATTTTCAAAAGATAACAACAAAGCCGTGATGATGAAGATGATGATTATACCTTTGTTTCTTCTGGGACCTTGTATTCATCAAGCGTCACTTCAGTCAAATAAAACGCAGGATGCAAGCTCTGTACCATTGAAAACAATAAAGAGAATAACTTTCAGTCAGATCAGATCAATTGAATAAAAAAATTTCATCGAATTTGCGATATCCGAAGACTTACATCGAGTTTTTTCTGAACGATCCTTGGCCGTTTCTTCGGCCGGCGCGGTGGTCGGTTACCTAGAACCGCCATGAAATCCTCATCGATTTCCTTCTTCGACAGCTTCACGGAGAACTTGGGCCTCATCATCTCCTTGGTCGTCTCGGCTTCGACCACTCCGCCTCTTTCCTTCATCACCCTCGTCGAATCGTTTCTCGACGGCGACGGATTCACTATCTTCTCCTCAGTTGCAACCAATCCGTTTTTTATTTGACTCAAGTGGTTCGCCGACATCGGTTCCTTGCACGCAGCTCTTCTTTTTCTTAGATTCCATGGCTTCACAGGAGAAATCTCCTTCTCTTTCTCATGGCCGGACTCGTTGGTTTTCCGTTCTTCTTCTTGCTCCTCCTCGGGAGCCTCTCTCCTAAACATCGATTGTGTGATCTTATCCCTCACCGTCTTCAGATCCGACATAATCTTCACCCTGAACTCCTCGATCCCTTCTTCATCGCCGCCGTTTTCCACAGATTTGAACGGTGCGTTACTCAACCGGCGATGTTGGTTGTTGTTGCTTAGGTGTTCAGACTCGCCGAATCGAAACGGGATCGAGACAGAGGAAGCAGCGAATTTCAGAGGCGGAGATCGGCGTCGGAGTCGATGATCGCTGCTTCGACTTCCGCTTCCGCTGCTCGTAGATTCGATCTTCATGCACTTGAGATGTCGCTGACTCCCCCACTTCAAGTCCGGGAGAGCGAAATTATGGAGAGTCTTTGGTCGTTCAGGTCTCGTCGTCGTCATCTCACCGCGCAATACCATTGATTGGTGCACTCTTCTCTATAAATCGATCCAGAAACCCCCAAACGAAATCTCTTCTCTTTCCCGCCGTAACTCGAAGATTTTCTCGACTCTTTCGGAGATCGCCGGGAAATTTTACCGGCGATGATGTTTTTTTCGTTTTGGTTTTGGTAACGATACTGAGAGAAAGGCCAAAGCTTTTGTTTATATAGATGGTGAAGGAAGGATGCCAAGAATTCAGAGAATTCTTTTTTGTAAAATCAATGGTGGATCGGAGGGTACTTTCGGAAATTCAAATGATGGCTCGCTAAAATGCGCATGTGCTCGGGGTTTACATTTTCCCGGGTTCAGAATATTTTCAAGTGAGTGATGATGACTTATTAGCCGTCAGATTTAGTTGATCATTTCATCTTAACCGTTTATCTGAACTCACCGCACAATCTCAGTCGGAATGTTTCCATTTTCTCTTCTCCTCCGTATCCAAAATCAAATCGGGCTAATCCACTTTTACTAGGTCAATTTTAAAATTTAATGTATACCAATCTTTTTATTATAATTAAAACAAAATAGGATTCTATAATTTAGCTACCCTCGAATCTTAGGGTCTTTTAATCACACTAATTTTATTTTCTTTTTAGTTGAATTAATTTCTTCTATGAGACTGGTTCTACGAAAAAAAAAAAAAATATTAGAAACTGAATATAGTTCTTAAGAAATGAATATATGCATAACTTGAAAATAAAATGTTACAAGCACAACTTTTTAATGAAAATCCAAATTTAGCTCTATCCTTACGCGTCGATGAGTTTTATATCGTTTTTTTCTCTCGAATGAATGGTCTCTATTTGACAAATGCTTCTTCAGTTTAATGTATCATCATCAGGTTTCCTAAGCTGGGACATGTCTTGCTCGAGAAACAAATCTCGAAGCACCTCATAAATCTGTACTAAAAATATATTTAATTAAAAAATTGTAAAGTTTACATATGTATCCAAAAGTCTGTTTAGAATTCTAACTACTTAACAATTAGAGAGATATTAAAGTCAACCTTCCATTTTTTTGGAGTGTTTGTATTAACTCAAATAACGAAGTAGAAGGCTAATAAAGCTCATAAAAAGGGTATATTACCTAAACTACTAACTATTTTCGAACTTTTCATAGGGTTGGGCATTTTACCCAAAATCTGAATCTGAACCCGAATTCAATCCGAAAAATCCGATTCGGATCCGAACTGATTTAAAAAAAAATATTCGAGTAAGGTTTAAATCAAAATATTTCAGATATCGGGTAATATCCGAATCCAAATCCAAACCCGAAAAAGTATTCGAAATAATCCGACATTTTATCTAACTTCGGTTAATTCTAATACTTTAGAGTATTTTGAGATAATTTGAATAATTTTTGTTTTTATATTTTGGATAATACATATATTTTGAATAAATTTAAATATTTTTAAGTAATTTAAGTATATTTGTTTACAGATTTTTTGTGTAATTTAAATATTTTTAAATATTTTCAAGTAAGTTTTTCAAGTTTTCAAAAAAAGTTATTAATAATTTCGGATATCCGAATCGACCTAAACTCGATAAATCTCAAACTAAATCCGACCCGATATATAAAAATATTCCAACAAGTTTTGTAGCTCTAAATCCGAATAACTCGACCCAAATCTAAACGGATATCCAAACGCCCAAACCTACATCTCACAGATAAAAATGTGAATTTGAAGATGATCTTTTTGTATAACATAAAGTACATCTGATTGCGTTGGCAAAAATAAATATATAAATAAATAAAGTACATTTCATTGGTATTTGATATTTCATAGGACTTTCTGATTCTGTTACAGTAACACGGATAAAGAAGCTGTATTCGCTGGCCTTCACTAATCAAGATTCAATATTGTTCTTCCTTTTGGATACGTACAGAAGAAAATATCCAGCTCCTGCAGCTATCAGTGACATAATTAAACCTGGCTTATCGGTTTTGAATGGAATATGGCTACCGATATAACCCGCTATCCACCGTATCTTAAAACGAAATCCACAACTTGCTTTGAACTTCTGGATTGAGAAGCCCTGAATCAAAATCAAAATAAGAAGCAGTAGTAGTACGGTTAAGGATGCACATTTTTTTATGTATTGAAGAAGAGAGTTATACCTCTGGTAATTTATTTTCTACAGCCAGTTTGTCTATATGCAGCCTTACGTTTGATGCTGCAGCCAACCAGAACTTGCGATCCACTCTTGAATACACATTAGAAACTATGTCATACAACGTCTGAGCTCCATCCTCAGTCGCCTCTAGGATGGATTCTTCTCTGCTTCTCCGATTTCTGCAAAACAAGATCACTCCTCCATTCAAAATTCATGTATACGTATTTAAGTATCAATATCTTATTAAGTTTTCCCCTATTATATCCCATAAACAAAAAGTCAGATTTTATCTACACCAGCATATTCTTATTCATACTTGAGATATCCACAAAGCATGTGTTTAGGCCACAGACTGACCCTTCCATGCATGGGAATCACCACATGTGGAGAAAGCTCCAGGAATTTGTACGTCGTTTGAAAGTATTCCTGCAAAATAAAAATGGAAATTGAGGAACTTGCGGTACTTACATTGAAGTATTCGAAACCGAAAAACAGAAAACAGTGTGAGCATACTACCAAGCTTCCAAGGCTACTTAGCACTTACCGTCATGTTCCCACCTGACCTGATGTCCAAGAATGCACTTCCTTTACTGAAACAACACAAATTGGTGCATTAACATTTTGTTGCGTCACTCTATTTTCGTTGATTTCAACTGGCCTATAGCAACAGAGATTTACTGAAGTTGCTCGTCTTACCCAACACAATGATCACCAACAATCAGAGAACGAGTGGAGTTAGAAAGTAATGCCATATGGCCATCTGTGTGTCCCTGGGAGTATATTTCCTTGGTTAATAGTTTCCGTGAGGGTTATCCAATGACTTAAAATAGCAGGATGGGTACCGGAGCAAAAATGACGGTCAATCTCTGACCATTGACATAGATGTTTTCTCCTCCAGAAACTGGGGTATAGTTACCAGACCAGCCCTCTAAAATCACACAGAATTCAAACATAAGACGAAGTTAGGTTTTTAAAAATGGAACAAGATACTAAAGAGATACCAATGCGGTTCCTAGTATTGACATGTGCCACTAGAATAGCATCAGGGTTGCTCTCTTGTATAGCAGAAAGACCTGAAACATGGATGAAGGGGAAAATCATAGGCATAAAGATATATGAGTTAGATTTTCAAGAGAAAGTAGACACCAAAGTAGGGCAGAAAATCACAGATCAATACCATCAATGTGATCAGGATGGTGGTGTGTAACAAAGACAATTAGCTTTCTAGGTAAAGCATCAACAATATTCTTGAGCTGGTTCAGGACAAACCAATGCAGTTGTGAATAATTTGAAATGATAAACGTACAGACCAAATCTTTGAAGATGGTCAGAAGATTGTTTGTATCCATTCTTAGAGAAAGGATAATACGAAGAGCGAAAACTACACATGACTAGTGACAAACCTCAATGTGGAGTTTGTAGTGGCATCCAGGATCCACTAACAACGCATCCCCATAAGCTACAAAATCTGTCCCTAGGTGGTGGTCCCCTGAACCATTTTCTGGAGCAAATACAACCAAATTTGTTGTCTTGAAAGGTTTCAGTGTCCTGCTACGCATTGGCACAACCATAACACCAGGTGGATATTCCTGAGATACACAAAAAAAACGAGAAAGTAGGATTCCAAACTCAGATAAACCACATAAGATGAAGAACACTATAGATAGTCTGTTAACAACAGACCTGGATAGGCAGAGAAGTTGACAACTTGTGCTTCATGGAACCATCCCCAAGTCCGAGTAGTACTAATGGTCCAACACGATCACTGTCCGGTTTGACATCTACAAGACAGTCAAA
Organism: Orychophragmus violaceus; assembly: GCA_030180135.1. NCBI lineage: Eukaryota > Viridiplantae > Streptophyta > Magnoliopsida > Brassicales > Brassicaceae > Orychophragmus > Orychophragmus violaceus. The sequence continues at coordinate 17,449,742 of CM058229.1, read as the reverse complement.
GCATGCTTCCATGGACATCCACTTATGGTTGTCTGCACTAGATAACAATAAAAGAGTGAGTTTACTTGTTCAGATTCCAGTTTCTCTATGTTTCTTCGTATTGCAGAACCAGAGTGAAGCCATTTCCTGAAAACCTCTGGAAAAATGGAAATCAAGAAAGAAACAAAACACTATACTATCGAGATTAATGACAACCTTGAAAACTTCGATCTGTATCCAAAAGCTTTCCGGCGATGAAACAAGTAGGGACGGAGGAGTCAGGTCCAAACTCAGGCTCCTCCACATACCTGACGAAACTCCACTCTCCCACATCGTTAAACTCAATCCCTAAATTCGCCAACAGCTGAATTTACTCGGAAGCATTAGAACAATGAGTAAACGCGAGAAAGAGGGAGTGTACAGAAATTCACGTAGCTTACCCGTTTCAGGGTCGATTCTAAGTCGAAATTCTTCAAATCGACATCTTCTGAGCATGATTCAACTATGGAGAGAGCATTTCCGGACCTGATTCCGCCTTGTAGAATCGGTAAATCTGTTGATGGCAAGTCCCACAGATCGGAATCGACGAAGGAATCGTAAGCTTCATCCCCAAATTCTGCAGGGCGTTTTTGCTTCTCGAGCAGGAATTCGGCGTCGTCTTTGTCTTTGGGGTTCTTGATGATCAGCGCAAGATTGAGACTGACCATTTCTGAATCCAAAAGGGGTTAGGTGGAGGTAATATGTAAATGATGACCGTTTTATACTTCACTGTTAACAGTTTTGATTTTCAACTTTCATTAACAGTTGGTGATGTTTCTCTTTCATTTTGGAAGCTTTAGCTTAGCTGTCTTAATTTTCGGCTAACAAAGACGGGCAACAGACATAGAAGAGAGGATGTGTAATGAAAATCTGACATTAGAAAATTAGGAAATGATAACATGTTTGAGCCAAAAACATCTCACCATGATTCCTAAGAGAGACGTAGGAAAAGACAGTTATTAGTTAGCCATTAAGGTTCAAATTTCAAACAGAAGGTATAAAGAAAAAAAATCATGTGAAGAGAAGAAGATTATAAAGTAGTAGTGATGCAGCACTAACCTGCTTTTGCTCACATCTTTCGTCTTGTGTCGGCTGTGTTACATTCCTCCTTGTCATTAAGTTGATTGCAAACCTCAGGCCCACACTCAGTCAAATGATAAAATATAATGCAAAGGGTACAAAAAAGGAACAGCATTTAGCTTAAATGACATAATAAGAAGAAGAACAATGAACCAAGGATCAATTTGAGATGATGTTTTGGATATAGAGGAGTGATATTGATATTCTAATTTCTTGTTGATTAAAAAAAAATCCACTCTTTACTTTTTATGGTATAAACATGGAAAGTGTTCAACGAATTTAGCAGAGGCCAAAGTGTTCAACTTTCTTCTTGGGTTGTGTGTTGATGTGTGACGACACCACAAACCAACTGCGAAACTTTTTTCTTCTTTGCGGAATCAAATCTCATATTTTTTTTTTTTCAAAAAGATCAACCCTTTCGAACGCCTAAATCGTACGCGACCCTGTTTTAGGAGAGAAGGCGCAAAGTCTCTTCCTTTCACCATCCCACACGTTCCGCCCCGACAATTTCAATTTTCTCCCGGTCGGGTCAATGTCAAGAACGACGGGAACTGTATATTATCTTCAAATCACGCTGCCGAGTTTATCACTTGCTGGATCTCATATTGAATTTTTGGGATAAACTTTCCGGAAATTTTCCCCGCTCGAGAGATTTTAGGGTTTAATCAATCCTGTGGAGATGATTGAAAATGGGAGCTCTTCCTTGGATTACCGGAGCATTAGAGAAGCCGCATGCAACGCCGGCGCCGGAGCCACCGCAGGTTCAGTTCGATTATTTTGTTATTCAATTTCTTTCTCCTGAGTCTCGCTGGTGGGTTGATTTGATCTGGGAAACTTTTCTAGGGGCAATCGCGGCGACTTTCGTTTGCCCATTAGATGTGATCAAAACAAGGTTACAGGTTATTGGTCTCCCTGAAACTCCAGCCACGGGAAAAAGAGGTACTTTGAAGCGTAATTTGCTTAACAATGTAACTAGTAGATGTAGCTGTAGAACTTATGTGATGTTCATATGTAATGCAAGTTTTGTTTTTGTTGAAGTTTGTTGCATGTTTGATCAAAGACACTCCCTGGAGCTATGTTTATAGGTGCTGACTGCTGACAAACTGCATCTGTTGAAATATTAGGTAGTGTGATCATTACAAGCTTGCAGAATATAGTAAAGAAAGAAGGTGTTAGAGGAATGTATCGAGGGCTTTCACCAACCATCATAGCTCTCCTCCCAAATTGGGCTGTAAGCACCACTTTTCTCTGCAGACCTTCGTTTCTTCAGTACTTGCCCATCTTTCTCCTAGGGATCTGCTATTGGCAATCTGTTTTGGCTTTCCTTGTAATCGAGTTATTCTGGTAACATGCGCAGGTTTACTTCTCAGTTTATGGGAAGCTAAAGGATGTGCTTCAGTCAAGTGGTTGGTTCTCATTATTTACAAACTACAAATCTTTACTTTTGCTTAAGCTTACCTGGCGGAGTATAACATACCTTCGCTCAAATAATCTAGTCCAGTGATTTGCGTTTTCTTTTTACCAAAATCTTTTGGATCATTCGGTCTAATCAACTGTTTCATATTTTCCTGATAGATGGCAAGCTTAGTGTTGGGGCAAACATGGTAGCTGCTGCTGGTGCCGGAGCTGCCACTTCTATTGCAACTAATCCACTTTGGGTTGTCAAGACAAGATTAATGGTAACTTTTGTCCTCTTTCTTTGGTTTCAGATTACTATTCAATCGGTTTTTTTCTTTCTTATTGTGTTTTCTCCTCGACTTTTTTCAGACGCAAGGAATTAGGTCGGATGTGGTACCTTACAAAAGCGTTATGTCTGCATTTAGTAGGATTTGTCATGAAGAAGGATTGCGAGGGCTTTACAGGTCAGTATTTGCAATGTAATTCAGTCATTCTGAACACCTTCTTTCTGGTGACAATTTCACGCTTATATATTTCATGTGTTGAATCAGTGGCATATTACCTTCTTTGGCGGGAATAAGCCATGTTGCCATCCAGTTTCCAGCATACGAAAAGATCAAGCAATACATGGCAAACATGGGTAAAACATGTTTCCTCCACTAAATTACATATTCAATCTTCATGTGCTGTTTCCAAATCCCAACTAGTTTCTGATCATAGCTAGTTAAAGCTCTCAGATAATACATCCGTCGAGAATCTTAGTCCTGGGAATGTTGCTATTGCCTCTTCGATTGCGAAAGTACTCGCCTCTGTTTTGACTTACCCACACGAGGTCTTCTCTTCTTCCTCTAACCTCTATATACCTCACTCTTAAGCTCATAACTTATTGATCCGGCACTAAAATGGGTTATTTTGCATCCACAGGTAATTAGAGCTAAGCTTCAAGAACAAGGGCAAATAAGAAACGCTGAGACTAAGTATTTGGGAGTCATTGATTGCATCAAGAAGGTGTTTAGAAGCGAAGGGATTCCTGGAATGTACCGTGGATGTGCCACTAATCTACTGAGGACAACTCCATCAGCAGTTATTACATTTACAACCTATGAGATGATGCTTAGATTTTTCCGACAAGTTGTGCCACCAGAGACTAATAAGTCGGACGGCCACAATAGAGAAGAAGAAAGAAAGAGTTTAGTTAGTCGACGAGGAGCAGAAGAAGAGAGAGAGTCGAGCTTGAGAGAATCACAAGCTCAGTCTAATAAGATCAACACTACCCCTATCCCTCTTGGAAGCAAATAAAGCTTATTCCAGACTCGAGACATGCTCCTAGATTTTCTTTTTCGTAAAGCCATGTTCCAATTGAGTGATTTTTTCCCTTGCGGTGATCAAGTTGTAAACTTCTTTTCTCGTCGTTCTAACATATATGTAACCTATCAATAAATCTTTGGCCCTTTTGAGTTTTGATGAATGATGATAAGCGAATGTTTGAAGATCACACTCTGTGTTTGAAAAATTGCAGGTTGTGGGACATATGGAAAGCGATTTGTGTTACAAAAAAAAAGGAAAGCGATTTGAGTATTTCAGATCTAATGATAGAGGCTGCAAAAAGGAAATCGTTTTGTTTGGTTTCTCAATATTGGCGCTTCACCAACCACAAGGTAACAGAATCATCCTCTCAGGACATTAGCTTTTAGCACTTGTTGAAGGAACTAATGGAAGCCATTTGTTAGAGAGATTTTTCTTGGCGGCCTTTGGAATGTTTTCCTTTAATAACAATGATTCAAGCAAATAGTTTCTGGTTTTAGACTCGGTGATTAACAAGATGTATAGGCCTGAAATTAGTAGTTACTATTGAGATCTTAGTCAAGCAAACCCTTTGAGTCATTTTTTTTGTTGTTTTCTTTTGATTAGTAGGACCTTTTAGTGAATAGTACATACAGTTACATAAGTTGAGTATGACAGACAAAGTTAGACATAGAAAATTGGTGATTAGTAGTGCAAGTTATGTCACTATGTACATTCTCCCAGTACCTAACAGCTTCATCTTATACCTTTCCATTGACACAAATGAGAAGAAACCAAAACCTGATGAGATCTTAGCAGTCGTAGGCACTGGTGTTTGGTGTGGTTGATTTACTGGTCCATTGGTCAGTCACAGAGATCGGTGACCGTGGGAATTTCACATTCTTTATGAGCGAAGCCTCACCCCAATCCGGTGGCGAAGGATGCGGAGTTGTTGTCTCTTCTTTGTAGTTGTAGTATTGACATTTTTGCTCCTCGTTCTTGATTCCCTTTAGCTCTTTCACAACCTGTTCCATTGTCGGTCTCATTGTACTGTCTTGCTGCAAGCACTGAAAAGCCAACTCTGCCACCATTGTAGTCATTTTTCTAACTCCTTCGTTCGTCCCATATCCAAGACTCTGATCAATCAGCTCGTGTGTCGCATGGTTCTGTATCTTGTTTATAGCTAAGCTTGATAGATTGATCTCACTCTTGCACCTGTTTATATCAACAGCAGGCTTCGACGATATCAGCTCGACAAGAACCACTCCAAAGCTGTATACATCACTCTTATCGGTTAGTTGATAGCAGCGATGATATTCGGGATCCACATATCCCGGAGTCCCCTGAGGAGCAGTTGAAACATGTGTTACATCACTCGGGCACAACCTCGATAACCCGAAATCCGCAACTTTAACTCCGAAGTTCTGGTCGAGGAGGATGTTTGTAGTCTTGACATCGCGGTGTATGATGTCTGAAGCGTGAAGGTAAGCCAATGCACTTGCTGTTTCAATGGCGATGCTCATGCGCATTGACCATGTTAAATAGCCTCGGTTTGTTGAGTTTTCAGTTTCACCATAGAGATGATCTGCAACTGTGCCGTTTGGAACAAACTCATAGACAAGGAGAAGTTCTCGGCTGCGGCGTGAAGTGCATCCGTAGAGAGAGACTAGATTCTTGTGATGCAGACGTGTAAGGATTTCTATCTCGTTCATGAATTGCTCAAGTCTTCTGTAATTGTGCTCATAGAGACGCTTCACTGCAACTTCCCGTCCATCACGCACTTTTCCTGAGATCAGAAAAGGAAGAAAACAATGAGATCTCACTTTCTATAATGGTTAGTGTATTTGATCATCTTACCATAGTAGACAGTTCCAAAGCCTCCATCTCCTAGTAATCTGTCTTTACTGAAGTTGTCTGTTGCTTCTTGAAGTTCTTTGTAGGAGAAGATTGGTATCTTAAAGAAGACATGACTAAACTCTATGTCAGAATTCAAGTCGTCTCTTGAGATAAGGTCTGAACTGGCTTTCCTTCTGCAAATCCTATGGATGATGATAAAGAGTGCCACCATGATGATTATCAAGATGACAGATCCTCCGATTCCTGGACAGTTAGGGATGAAATTGGTTCAGATTGGATGTTGTGTGGAGAAAGTTTAAGAAACTAAGTGGGCTAAACAGAACATCTCAGTCTCTTTTTACCTAATCCTAGCTTGAACTTCTCATCTTGGTAGTTGTTTGTTTTTCTTTGTTCTTTTGGTTCTACAACAAAGAAGAGGGAAATTGAATTATTGTCATCTCCAAATATTTCATTCATCATTCATGGTTCATTGTGGCCATACCTTCGGTTCCTCCTTTGCAGTCAAACTTGTCTTTGATCATCGTACATTCTCCTCCTCGGTTATGGCAGCTATAGCAGCCTCGAGGCAGTTCTATATGGAGAGAGAAAGTAGCATTGAGATTAAACTGGTTGTTGTTTCTTGGAATCACCCAGCTCTCTGGAGTTTTAATATCTGAGCACCCTGTCTTATCATCACCATCTCCCAATTTGTAGTACAAGCTGCTTCCTCTTTCTTTGCAATTCGCATAAGTGAAACCATTCTTCCTACTGTTGTTGCATTTGTACAAAGTAGTCAAGTTGAGCCATGGAGAACTTGGAAGAGAGAAGCTTGACAAGTTACTGCAGGACCCTGTATCCAAGCTTTGTTTAAGCCTTGGGTCGGTGATGGTTATGGTGTTGGCTTGAGAGACGCTCGTGACTTTATACCATTCCCCTTTTTCCTCAAGCTGTATCTCTGAAATCTGGTGATCACTGCAGTTCAGCTTGAGCAGACCGCATCGAGACGGCATGGTTGTGTTGAAGAAAGGGAACGTGAAGTCGAGGCTTCCGCAGGAAAATGTTCCGCAACCTCTCTGGTTCTTGCTCCTGGCTTCTGCCATGAGAACAAAGAGGAAGAAGAAGAAGAGCAACACAGAGATAGTCTTCATCGGTGTTGTGGTTACAAACTTGTGTTTCTTGATATCTAGATCTACAAAATATCAAGACTTTAGTTCCATTTTCTGAAGAAATTTGATTATATAATTCTCCTCCCTACCCTTTTGTGTATGGTCCTTCCTTTCAATGGTATTACGACAGGAAAGTTGACTTTTTGCGGGGAATTCAGACAGAGCTATAGAGGAAGAAGAGTTTTGATGTTTTGGTTTCGTTACAAGTGAAGATGAAGATATGTGGATGCAGCTTGTGTCAATAGTCGTTGAAGCTTGCTGCTTTATTGGAACGTTTGAGATGGATATTGACCGGAGACTCTGGTGGAATTGGAAACTTTCAATTCAATAGAAATTTGCGTTTAACTTGGGTCGAACTTGCATGTTTAATATTTGACCACACGACGCTTATCTTTGTCTTTTCATCCTCCTCCTCTTGAGTCTTCTTCCATTATTACAGCGTTTTAAGCACTGAAAGTGAGACCTTTGGTTTTGTTTGATCTTTAAAGGTCTTCGTTTGAGTCTACTTTCCTTTGATATTACATGAGAAATAATGCACTAAAAATGAGGCAAGTGATATAATTAATTAATATAAATATTTGATAATGATGGCTCGATAGATACCAAAGAAGAGAAGAGCTTGATCATGATATTATTAAAGATAAGAGTGGCGAGCAACTTGCGGAAAAAAAGAATCTATATTAAAAACAAAAAGATTTGTAGTTGATGAAACACGTTGTGTGTAGAATAAAGCCGCCACGAGGTCTACTGGATGTTCATGTTTGGACTAATTTTATTGCATAGAGTTATAAAAATACATAATTAACATCTCCGAAATTTTTAGAGATTTGGGTTAATTATAGATTAAAAAAAATATTCACTGACGATGAATCTAGGCGGTTATACTTTAAATCAATGATGAAAATGATCATAAATTACATAATATGTGCAAAGATATCAAGTTCAACGACTAATCTTCGAACCAGTTTGTGGATACCATATTGGAAGAAAATAATAATAAATGATAGAGAAAAGTGAGATTCTAAATGCAATTTTGGTATGTGATCATGATTCATGACGTCCCCACTTGTCGGTTGGAAGTCAATTTTGGGATGTTGAATTTGGGGAGGCTCGTTTCATAAACTCAAGTTGGCCAACTCTCTTTCAATACTTGGAGCTGGAGCTGGTTTGGTTTAGTTTAAAACTGATTCAAGTTTTGTGAAGATTTAAAGGAAAACAATTACACTGTAGCAAATCACCTTTTTTTTTAACATAAGCAATTCTTTTTGTCAACAAATATTTTATAAATGTTTAGCTTCCAATATAAGAAGAATAAATGTTTTCGAGATCATATCAGCAAATCGTCACCACGTTAGCCCTAGTTTGAAATCGCTTACAGGTACTGTCCCCGAGGAGCTTCTTCTTCTTCAACCCAGTTTCCTCTCCGGCGGTCGACGGCCCATGATGTCGCCGCCGGGAGAGGCCCAGTGTCCAGAGCCGTGGCTACTTATTAATTTTTGACAAATTCGCCTACGACCACTAATTTTGTTTAAAATTCAAAAAGCCAAATTTATAACTATTTTAATTTATTTTATATAGGTTTTCTGTATTAAGTTTGATAATTTTTTCTACTATATTAAAACCCACCAAAATTTGAACTTTTACATCCATTATCCAAATATATGTCATATTTGTTTTTCTTTTCAATCACATTATTGCATCATTTTTTCTCTCTTTTTTTTTTCTTTGTTTGTTTGTAAAATCTAATTAAGAGAATATCATCTCTGTTAGTTTCCTTCTTTTTTATTTATACTTATTTTATAGATTTTTAGAAACATACTTTATATATATAATATGAAATTTTAATATTAGATTTTTCATACCTATCACTTTTATCAAAAAATTATTTTATAAGTTAAATTTTGTGTCTATTTTTTTTTGCTTAATTGTTTTTGGTAATATATTTACTTTAATATCTAAATAAGTGCATATATTTTTATGTATTATATTTATTATATTTTTATTCGTTGAACAATAATTTTTATTTTGCTTACGGTCATCAAATCTGTTGCCACGGCTCTGCCAGTATCTAGTCTCGCGTTAGTGTATCGTCGCCGGCTGTTGGTTACTCTGGCGGAGCTCGTCGTCTTTCTCCATGGATCTGCTTGGCGGAGCTCGTCTCTGGTTGTCGCAGGCGAGGTTCATGGTGGTGCGTCTCTTCGTGATGCATCCTCCCCGGATATGGTGTTTGTCGCCGGATTTGGGTGGTTCGAAGGCGGTTCGAAGGCGGTGTCTGTGATCTGAGTCCACCTGCGCGTTGGTCCTGTGGTGCGAGGTCGGAGAGCTGGTGCCGTTCGTCTTCCTCCGGTCGTCTCATGGCGGAGGTTTAGTTCTTCTGGTTTGCTTTCCCATTTACTCTATCGCTTCTGTTATGCTCCGTTTGGTTATACCTACGGTTTAGGTGGTTTTTCAGTGTAAATGTTTGGTTTTATTAGGCAGGTTGGTTTAGCTTCTTCTGTGGGCTTGGTTAGGTTAGATCTATGGTTTGAGCTTCAGATTCGGGGTTGGGAGCCCTCTGGTTAGCGATTTCGATTGTTAGGTGGGCTGTTTGCTTTCGGGTTGTCTATGTTAGCTTGTTTTAGTAGGCTTCGGGTGGTATTGTTGTTGGGCTTTGGGAGTGTGCTTTTCCTTTCTGGTAGATGCATCGGTATAGTTCCTGCTGTTATCCTTCGTATCTTCTGCCTCTGGTCTTCTACCCTTGGCAAGGGTTCTCCGGCCCATCCTTAAGGAATTGAGGATTTGGCCTTCTTCGCATCTAGTCGTTCGGTGGCGAATGGTAAAAAGTGTGGTCCTTCGTTTGCCATGGATCGATCTGCTTACGAATTGCTCGTGGCTCCTATTGGTGGTGCAATATAATGAGTGTCGGTGGGTCTTCCTCAATAAATCTCGGCTTCAGGTGTTATGCTCCTTTTCTCTCTCGCTGCTTGGTGCTCGCCGCTTCTTCGTTGCCTCGTCTGCTTCATATCGATCTGCCTTGGACGGCCTTATAGTTGTTGTTAGCTAGTCTTGCCTAGTGTTTTATGATAGTTTGGTTGTATTTTGTTTTCTTTGTCTCCCTTTTGTGGGCTGTTGGCTCCGGTATCGTGTTAGATAGCCGGCTTTGTCTTATTTAAATCCGCATCCGATCCATGTATCCGATCATGTATTCTCCCTTTGTATAATTAATGGAAAATCTTCTAGTGAAAAAAAAATGTTTTCGAGATACAATGTCATTTTAAACATACCACTACAAGAAAATCGGTTTATAGCCACGGCAAAATTCGTGGCTATAAATCATTTCGTGGCTATTTGATTCACGGCCACGAATAGCTACGAAATCTGATTTGTGGTTTTGTGCTCGTGGCTATTTTGAATTCGTGACTATTCTCAATAAATCCTTCTATGACTTGCCACGAACAATTTCGTGGCTAATAACTACGAATATCTACGACATGAATTTGTGGTCATAATTACTACGAATAACCACAACAGAACTCGTAGATAATACCATGATTTTAGCTACGAATAAGATCGTAGCTATTCCGTAGATATTATTAAAAAAATAACTTATTTAATTTATTATTTATAATGAAAATATTTACAAAAACTAATTATGTAATTAATATTAAAATACAATTAAAAATACAACAGGAAAATGGGTTTGGTGTCTTCTGTAAGATAGAGAAACTCCGATGATCCGGAGATGGTATATTGATTGACTTATATAGATTACAAATGTATCGTATCGTATCTTGGAGAATATCGTTAGAGATATACACAATATTTGATTTGGTAATATCCATATTCTAACACCCCCCCCCCCCCGCAGTCCGAACAGGAGGTTCCCGAACGTTCCGACTGGTTCGAAAATCAAGGAAGACCGATGTGGGCAATCATTTGGTGAAGATATTTGTGTATTGTGGGGATGTTGGAACATGTAATACCTTGACTTGTCCAAGAGCGACGCGTTCACGAACAAAGTGGATGTCTATCTCGATGTGCTTAGTTCGTTGGTGTTGAACTGGATTGGACGAGAGGTAGACTGCACCACTTATGTTGTCACAGTACACAATGGACGCCTTGGAGATTGGGATGCGCAACTCAAGAAGTAAGTTCCGAAGCCATGTGAGTTCAGCCACAATGTTTGCGACACCCTTGTATTCAGATTCGGCACTTGAGCGGGAGATCGTCGGTTGGCGCTTGGCGGACCAAGAGACGAGATTGTCACCGAGGAAGATGCCAAAACCAGAGGTGGAACGCCGTGTGTCAGGACATCCTGCCCAATCCGAATCAGTGTACGCTACTGGGGCCGTGGAGGAGTTTGAGTGCAGACGGAGGCCATGTGTGATGGTACCCTTGAGGTAACGCAGAATCCGTTTGAGGGCGAGGAAGTGATGCTCTCTCGGATCATGCATAAGGAGGCACACCTGTTGCACTGCGTAAGAGATGTCCGGACGGGAGAACTTGAGGTACTGGAGAGCACCGGCTAGACTTCGATAGAGCGTAGGATCCGAGAAACGCTGACCGTCCGCTGCATTGAGCTTGGGCTTGGTGTCGACAGGCGTGAGGCAGGGTTTGCATTCGGTCATCTGAGATCGATGAAGTATATCAGCAATGTAATTTTACTGATGTAAAAACAGACCTTTAGTGTCTCGTGTTACTGAAATGCCGAGAAAGTGATGAAGAGGACCGAGGTCGGACATCGGAAATTACGAGGATAGCGAAGCAATGATGGAGCGAAGAAGAGCCGTAGACGATGCTGTAAGGATGATTACGTCGACGTACAAAAATAGGTAAGCGAAATCCCTGCCACGCGATAAGACAAAGAGAGAGGTGTCCATGATGCTTTGGATGAATCCAATGCGTTTGGCAAAAGTGGCAAAACGAGAAAACCAAGTGCGAGGTGCCTGCTTGAGGCCGTATAAAGAGCGGTGGAGCAAGCAAACATGATTGGGACGTGTTGCATCTTTGAAGCCGGGAGGCTGGTGCATGTAAACGGTTTCCTTGAGGTCACCATGGAGGAAAGCGTTTTTGATATCAAGCTGATGCATCGGCCAGTTCTTGGTGATGGCAACGTGCAGGACAGTCCGGATAGTAGCCGGTTTGATTACCGGGCTAAAAGTCTCCTCACAGTCAATACCGAGCTGCTGCGATTTCCCATTCGCCACGAGCCTTGCCTTATAGCGTGCCAGCTTTCCTGTAGCGTCAAATTTGTGCCTGAAAAGCCACATAGAGCGAACGACATTAGTAGACTTGGGCCGTGGTACTAAAGACCATGTTCCCATTTTAATAAGTGCACCATATTCCTCTCCCATGGCAGTGGTCCAGTTCGGGTCGGTCGCAGCCTGAACATGGGTGAGAGGGAGTGGAGAGACGGCACATGTGTGAAGGCAGAGGCGTTGTATTGGTTTCTTAATGCCATCTTTTCCTCGCGTAACCATGTTGTGAGCCGGAGCTGGTCGGGCTGGAGGCCGAGTAACTGGTGGAGCAGGGGATATGGGAGGTGGTGAGGCTGCAGGTGGCGTAGCTGTAGGAACCGGAAAAGGAGCAGGAGCGTGAGTCACTGGTACCTGATAGATAATCCGAGGAGCAGGGGCGATAGGTGGAGTATCACGAGGTACAGGTGAGGATGCTGAGACGTTAGCCATGGGAAATACGTCTTCATCGAAGATCACATTAATTATCTGGTTCGTCGAGAGATCTAGGCAGCGGTAGCCACGGTGTTCAGACGGGTAGCCCAAAAAGATGCACGGAGTGGAGCGCTTGGCGAGCTTATGTGGGCTGGTGGGAAGCAAGTTCGGATAGCAAAGTGAGCCAAAGACACGAAGGTGATCATATTGGACAGGTTGTTTCAGCAACTTTGTGTACGGAATCTCATTGTGAATCGCCTTAGATGGGAGAATGTTGGTGATGTAGGCCGCCGTATGAAGTGCTTTGACCCAATAGACATGAGGCATGTGAGCTTGAAATAGTAGTGTACGAACCAGATTATTCAGAGTGCGAAGCATGCGCTCAGCCTTCCCATTCTGTTGGGAGGTAATAGGTATAGGGACACGAGAACCGGTATGTCGTGCCCGTGGAAGCAAGCCGGTTGCGGAATAGTTTGTTGTCGAATTCGCGGCCATTGTCACATTGCAATGATCCGATTCCCGGTGAAAGTGTGTGTGAAACATGGCAGTGAAGTGAAGAAACCGACTGAAGGTGTCACTTTTTTGCCGAAGCGGATATATCCATACGAAGTGACTGAAATCATCAAGGAAAATCACGTAATATTTGATGCCAGAGATGCTAGAAATAGGTGATGTCCATAAATCAGAATGAATAATATCAAATGGTCGTAAAGTGACTGTTTTTGAACTAGAGAAAGGTAAACGAACATGTTTTCCTAGTTGACATGCATGACACAAGTTTGTCATGTCAGTCGGTTTAAAAGGTAAAACACCAGAAGATGATAAAAACTTTATTGTAGTTTGGCCTAAGTGACCAAGACGACGATGCCAAAGAATGTTAGGAGATGCAGTGGTCATGAATGCAAGCGGAGGAGAGGAGTGAGGTGTGACGGTGTACAGCGGTCCGGGACTGTCACATCGGAGAAGAAGCTGCCGGGTGCGAAGATCCTTGACACAGAAACCAAACGGGTCAAATTCTACGGAACATGAGTTATATGTTACGAACCGTCGGACCGAGACAAGGTTCTTGATGATGGTGGGAAACACGAGAACATTGCGGAGTTGTAATGGGCGAGAGGATGATGGGAGAGAGGTATGTCCCGTGTGTGTGACCCGAACACATGAACCATTGCCTACGGTAACAGGTAAATGATCGCACTTATTAAAAAGAGAACGTAGCGTACCTGGCTGCGTGCTAATGTGATTCGTAGCTCCAGTGTCCATGTACCACGACGCCTCAGAGGGGTCTTGGAGGCTCATTGTGCTGAAGGCACTTGGAAGAGAAGATGGCATGGGGCTGTGTGACGGAGACACATGCGTGTAATGCGCTTCATGTTGCGGAGATGGTCCTAGGAGCCCGGAAGAATGATTGCTTGGAGCAGTCGATGGTGCCGCATAGGACATTGGCGAGTATGAGGCGTACAGTGGTGGATAGTACGGAGGTGGAGGACCGTAGTTGTAGTGTTGCCACAGAGAAGGTGAGTATCCCCATGGAGGCTGCTGGTATGAATGGTTGGACCAGTTGTTGTGGTAACGTCCACGTCCACGGTTGTTGCGGCCTCCTCGTCCTCGTCCACCGCGAGAGCGTCCACCTTGGTGCTGCGATGCTGATCGAGTAGTGGTTTGTTCGGTTTGAGCCGTGTACAAAACACTGGAAGAGGACGCATCAGGAGTCGTCTGAGGCGTGTGTTTGGGCTGCTTAGACAGACAAAGTTCCTCCATGAGTAGCATTGAGCGAGCCTTCGTGAAGGAAGGGAATGGTTTTTGATGTTGAATGACGTTGATGATGTTGTCAAATTTGTCGGAGAGACCATTGAGAAGATGCATCACCAATGATCTATCCGAGACAGGAGAGTCCAAGTTCTCAAGTAAATCCGCCAACGATTTCATCTTGTGGCAATAATCAGTGATCGACATGTCGCCGATTTCAAGGGTTCGAAGCTCATTGTCATATTGAATGGCTTGAATCTCCTTATTGTCGCGGAACAGATTTTCTAGCGTGAGCCAGAGATCGCGAGCCGTGGATCGGGCTTTGAGAATCGTGTCTAAGAGTTTCTCTGACACGGTGCCATAGATCCACATCTTAACAAGACCATCACGTTCTTTCCACTGTTGGTCATCGGCCGACGTAGGGAGAGTAGCGCCGGTGATGTGACCGTGGACGCCGAAGCTGATACAGTGGGTTTCAAAAAGTTCGCACCAGACATCGTAATTCAGCTTCTCAAGGTCGAGCTGAATTGGAATGGATGCACGAATCTGAGTGATGGTGTACGGCTTATCGTTAGGAGCGATAACAGCCGAGGCGTTAGCCATGAGAGAAGATCGAAGGAGAAGACAAGAGAGAAGAAGAAGAAAGGAAAAGGAAGGAAGAAGAAGGTCGGAGGTAGTGATCGAGTATAGCTTTTAGGGTTTTGCTATAGGCTCTGATACCATGTAAGATAGAGAAACTCCGATGATCCGGAGATGGTATATTGATTGACTTATATAGATTACAAATGTATCGTATCGTATCTTGGAGAATATCGTAAGAGATATACACAATATTTGATTTGGTAATATCCATATTCTAACATCTTCTTCGACGACACCTAAACCAGATCTAAACGCCAAAGCTAACCAAAATGGCCGGAGATCGAGCAACCTCGACGACTGAAGGTAAAGCGACGATAAGAGAGCTGAGGCCGAGCAAAAACCAGATCGGAACAGGAAGATGAAGCTCACTGCAACCCAAAACTGCCGGAGACCGAGCAAAAAGCAGATCCACGGAGGTGTATTACGTCGCGTTCGTGGTGGATGCGTATTACGCCGCGTTCCGAAGGCCATCGATTTGGCGTCTCCGGTGACGAGACCGCCTTCACCACATTTGTCTTCTCTCCGAGCTTGACACAAATATCTTCCTTAGCAAACGTCTCCAGCTACCCAAAACGCCTCAAATACGCCTCCCAATCCCATGTACTGCCATAATCCGCCTCGTCACTGACCATCATCCCTTCGTTGGAACACCGGAGCCGTTAACCGCACGAGTCTTCATGACTTAATCTGATAAAAAACAAAAAAAAAGGACATTTCTTCGTCGTTGTACTCGATTACGCCGGTGTAGGATGATGGAGGAGGAGCGGTTATGGTGGTGAAGGAGCTCCATCAGGAGATGAAGGAGATACTGAAGAAATTGTTATGGAGATGAAAGAAAAACTGAAGAATCGTGAAGGAGAAGAAGGAAGGAGAGAAGGAGAGAAGAAAAAAAGAAAAAAATTAATGGTCCAGATTTGATTTCAGATATTGATCTAACGGTTCAAAAACTGATCCATATGATGCAACTATTGACCAATAAAAAATTCTTTAATTTTAATTGATATATCATAATCAAAAATTGTTTAAAAATAATACAAAGAGTTAAAATGCACAATTTTAAAAGTGATAATTTTAAATTATAATAGATTAAAATTTTAAAAGTGTTAATTTTTTAAAAAAATTACCAAAATATTAAAAATGAGCATATATAATAAGTAAAATGATTTAGAAAATAATAAAATGATAAAAAGATTATAATTTTCTTTTACATTATTATTTAATTTTAAAATTTTATTTATAAATACTTTTTAGTTTATTAGATTATTAGATTTCAAAAAAAAAAATCATAAGACTTTTTTAGCTTATTAGCTTTGTGATTAAGAGTTTAAGGTTTATAGTGTAATTTTAGGATATAGGGTTTGAAGGGCAATGTTTAAAATTACTAGTGATATATCTTTATTTTTTATATATATATATATATATATATATATATATTATAGTAATTGGAGTTTTAGTTATTAGATTTTTGTTTATACTTTAGAGTTTTAGGGTTTGTTTACGATTTATGGTATATGATTTGAATGCTAATATTTTAAGTTTTAACTTTGTACTTAATTTTATATATTATATAGTAGTTGGGGGTTTTAGTTGTTAGATTTTGTTTATAATTTAGAGTTTTAGGGTTTATTTAGGGTTTAAGGTATAGGGTTTGAAGGGTATGTTTAAAGTTTTAAATGTTGTACTTAATTTTATATATTATATAGCAATTGGAGTTTTAGTTATTAGATTTTGTTTATAATTTAAAGTTTTAGGGTTTATTTAGGGTTTAGGGTATATGGTTTGAAGGGTAATGTTTAACCTTTTAAGTATTGTACTTAATTTTATATATTATATAGTAATTTGAGTTTTACTTATTAATTTTTTGTTTATAATTTAGATTTTTTGGAGTTTATTTAGGGTTTAGGGTATAGGATTTGAAAGGTAATATTTAATGTTTTAAGTTAGTGTTTGGAAAAAGTAATTTTGATTTTTTTTTTATAATTGTTGAACTTAACTCTATACATATTATAAGAATTAGATTTTTGTTTATATTTTAGGGTTTTAAGATTTATTTTGAGTTTAAGTTATATTATAGCTATGAATTTATTCGTGGCTATTCATGGCTATCTCATAAAGCCACGGATCGCTAATAATAAAGTCGTAGTTATACTATATATATTTATATAGTCGCTAAGATAGCTATGAATAGCCACAAAAGTATATTTTGGCTATTTTTCCACGTTTTATGTCGTAGTTATTCGTGGTATCTTTTTCAATGAATTTGTTAGTAGCTATTTAGCCTTGAATAGCAACAAGTTAGCCACGAAACGTGATTTTCTAGATTTGTGGCTCATTCGTGGCACATTCGGGGCTCATAAAATTGAGCCACAAACAATTCGTGGCTAATTCGCGGCTTAAACACAGATTTCTTGTAGTAGTGTACATACCATCTTTAAAACAAAGCAAATTAAACAACATAGAAGGATAAGGGGTATAAAGCATTTAGATAAATAAAAATCATGTAAGTCATCTGAATTCAATGACGATGGAGTTGGTAAGTGAGACGAAGTCATGAGAATTGGAGAATACATTTAGTTATCTATCATCCGAGATTTAAACAAGTGCACAATTAACAATCTCCAAAGCGGCTGCAAAGCCTTTGATTAAACTCGAGATCAAAGTCCTTATAATCTTCACCATAACATTCTCTGCACCAAACTCACTTGAAGAAGAAATTGAACAAAAGAAGAAAGTCATCTTCGACATGGAAGCAAATGGACAATTAATGTCCAAAAAGATATGACTAACGGGAAGAAAGAAAATAACATCCTCATGAAGAGGCAATTGGGTAATATCCTCTTAAAGAGGTAATTGAATATCATCCTCATGAAGAAGTAATTGGGTAGCATCCTCATAAAAACGTAATTGGGTAACATCCTTATGAAGAGGCAAATGAGTAACATCTTCATAAAAAGGTAAATGGATTAACCGAGACTCAACTCTAAGGAAATTAAGAATACCTAACATTCCAGGGGGGCGTAACGAGTGAAACTAGTGAAGCAAATACTTGGACGGAAAGCACAAGAAAGCAAAAGCCAGTCTGAGAAGATAAATACACATCCATAGATGGTGGACTTCTTATTAGTGGGATTTTCTTCAAGGACCAACCCAAATGTCTAGGTACAAAGCCCATGTCCAAAATGAACCTCAACCAATTGAAAATCATGATGATAAAAGCACTGGAGCTCAGTTTTTGGCTAAACACAGAACAAAACTGAGGAGAATGCCGAAGAAGCAAGATCTTTTGAATATTTACCGGCGAGGGCTTCATTGAAGACGGCAAAGAGGGAAGAGAAGGCGATTCAGACAACCCAAATATAGTTAAAGATGGTGTATCCGGCAGATCCGGCGGTAGACAAGCTTCTTCGGCAAATGAGAGATCTTCCTCCGGCGGTGGTTGATAGGTGTGAGCAGACACGTTAAGATCTGGATGACATCGCCGGAAAAGAGCAGACAACGTCAGCATCCATAACCATGGAGGGAAAGCAGCACAAACACACCAGAGAAGAAGATTCACTTCGGCGAAAACACACCGCGCATAGAGACACAAAAACTATTCCAGCTGTCGTTGAATGGGACAGTGGAGAGGCAAGGCAGGCGTCGTTAGCGGATACGAAGCGTTGAAAGGTGGAGGCAGATGTGTTGTTAACAGCGAGGAAGATCATCTTCGGTTTGTGGAGGTCCTCGTACTTCTAGCCTAGGAGAATTTGAAACCTAGGGTGAACTCCTATTTTCGTTTCTTCATCTTCCCCATTGCTACAACACAAGCAAATCACAAATTCAAGTTTTACAAAGTTTAGATATTTACTCGGATTCATGTACAACATTCAAAGTTTAATGTGTCTTACTAAAATCTTATACATTATATAATTCTAACTTTGAAATTTATATAATAAAATTTTGTGGAAAAGATTATTGTTTTTTCTGTTGTGGAAAATTTGTGGGTAAGGGTGTCAAAATGGATAATATTTAATAGATCAATCCAATTCAATCTAAACCATGGAATCTAATGAATACAAATATCGGGTAGCATGGACTAGTGGATAAAATGAAAAATGAGTTTAATAAAATGGGTTGAAATGGTTTAGATTTAAATGGATAATGAGTTATCCATATTCAAACAAACAAAAATTTATAACCAAAATAAATTTAAATTAAATGCATAAACCAAAAATAACTATGAAAAATTCCAAACCAATTTTACTAAACCAAATCTAACATACTTTTTTTATCTCACATTTTGACCTTTTCACTAATCTATTTGTTTCCTTCAAAACCACAAATCATTTTTTTTTTATCAAAACCACAAAACAATAAAAAAATTAATTTCTCGCCAAACCGTAAAATCATGTTTTTCGCCAAAATTATAAATTCATGTTTAATCCCAAAACCGTAAAATTATGTTTTCTGTCAAAAAAATTAAAATATTTTTTTTTCCGCCAAGTTCGTAAAATCGTGTTTCCCTCCCAAAACCGTAAAATCGTGTTTCTCAACAAAACCGCAAATCATGTTTTTCCGCCAAAACCGTCAAACCTTTTTTCCGCCAAAGTTTAAAATCAAGTTTTTCCGTCAAATCCGTAAATCTTGTTTCCCCGCTAATACTCTAAAATTGTGTTTCTCCCCTAAAACCGTAAAATCATCTTTTCTTGCCAAAATTTGAAGTCGTGTTTTCCGCCAAAACCATAAATTATGTTTTCTCGCCAAAACTTTTAAATCATGTTTTGGACCAAAACCGTAAAATCATGTTTTGGACCAAAACCATAATTTAACGTTTTTCTTCCAAAATCATAAAATTTTGTTTTCTCGCCAAAATCGTAAAATCTTGTTTTCTCCCCAAAACTTTAAAGTCGTGTCTAAATTTTTACTATGATTAACTCGATAAAAAAATCTTATTTGGTCGAAATCTTAAAAATTTGAGAAACATGAGAAGATAAGAAAGGTGTCTTTTCGTGATGTCGGTCAGGACAAAAAATAAGTGATGTAGCCTTTTACTCCCTCCGTTTCACAAAGATACAATTTTTAGATTTTTCACATATATTAAGAAAACAATTAATACTTAATCATAAATATATCAATTTTTGTTATTTTACAATTTCCAATATCTCTAAACCAATAGTAGTTCAATAAATTTAATTAATCTTCTTAAAGTTTTCAAAACATCATCATTAATTAATAAAGTATGCATAGGAAAGCTAAAAAATATATCTTTATGAAACAAATTTTTTTTCTAAAACATGCATCTTTGTGAAACGGAGGGAGTATTTACATAACCGTTCGCATGAAAGATAAGAAATATACTGTTTTTAAGAAAAAAAAGAAAATCATTAGATAATATGGTTCGCCTTAATTAACTCACTCTCAGATATGAAAATCGAGGGCCGCCCACTTTCGTTCGAGTTTTAGATATGGTTCCCCGGGGTCGTCACCTGGGAGTGGTCCGTGAGTTTATAAATTTTCCTTTTTGGTGTGTCCCTGCTATATTCCGCTTTTTCTCCTCCGGCTTGGTGCCTCCGGTGTTTTGGTTGACTGTGGTGTCTCTCTTCAGCGATTGCAGAGGTTTCGGGTGGTTGAAGCACCGTCTTCTTGCGCCGGCTTCTCGGCATTGATCTACTTTGTGGGTCTGCTCTTTATGGTGACACGGCTCATCCTATATAGCTTTTTATGGTCCTCATACGGTGGCTCCTTGATGGGTTGCAGTTTTTGTCGCTCGTCCGGGATCTTCTGCCGATTGATTCTGCTCTCGTCCTAGTCGCCGGTTTGGTCGTACTTTGTGTCAATTTTGGTTAGGTTTTGGTTTAGAGGTATGATGTTTGGGTTTAGTCTGGTCTAGTCTAAATTAGTGTGGGTAGTTCTCTTTAGTTTTCTTTTGCATCTGGTTTTGGAGGCCGGTCCTGCCCATCTTGTGTGGTTAGGATGGTTTTGCTTATCATTAGTGTACTTTGTAGTGGTTTGACTCTTTATCGGTTAGGCTTCGTCGTGGCTCTGGTTTCGGGTTTCTAATCAACAGTTCAGCCATTTTTGGTTGATAGTACCTAGGGTTATGTGTGTTTATCCTCATCGAGATTGGGTTTGTTTTAAGACTTAGTCTTGGGGCATACTCATTTGTTTTGGTATGATTGGAATTCTAGCAGGGGGAATCTGAAACCCACTCTCGGGTTATAACGATTTTTGAGAGGTATGTGCTATTAAGTGTTCTCTTGGCTTCATTAGATTGGAAGCAGTATAATGAGGCATTGTAGATAGCCATGCCAAGTTGTTATTTGTGCTAGTTGGTTGCTTTCAATGATATTTTTAACTTATTGACTCGCTCTTGTTTTTTTTAGTTTTCGTGGTTCAATGGCTTTCGCTTTTGTTGTGTGTAAGATTTTATTCCATCTTCGTCTCTGGGAGGTTTGATATGTGAACTCGCTGATTCTGTCTCTGGAAGGACTGTGGTCTTTGTCAGCCTTGTGTATTTCATGTTTGAATCTCAATATATAATCCACCAATTAACAAAAAAAAAAAAGAATCGAATTGAGGCAATGAAAAATTATACTAAAATTTTGATAAATAGGGTTTACTCCTATAGGTAAATCATTTTGTCCACTATTTTTTTATAGCTAATCGACTTAAAATATTTAATACTGAAATTAAATTAATTTACAAAATTTAGATTAAACAAACAAAACTTTCCAAAATTGAAAAAGAAAAACATTGTTAAAAACTTAATATCGTTAAACAAAAAGTAATATGTTTGAGTTTATGAATGAAGAATTAGGGTTTAGATTACTTCACTGATAAATATTTTGTTTGATTTTTTTTAGATTTCTATGCAAAAGATAAATTTAGATAATGATACTAAAAATTTAAAATAGATTTTGTTAAAGAAACTCAAAATCAATAATGTCATAAATTTCAATTCCCGTGCTATCAGTAGTCAAAGATGTTAGTTCCATTGTAAACCTTTCAACTTTTATTTTAATTTGATTATTTAAATTATGCTCTAAATTAATTGTTTTAATGTTGATAATAGCTCTAGGCAAAATTAAAAAAAACGTACAACTTTAACGTTTTATAATTTACTTGCAACACCCAAATATAGGTTTGGGCATTTACCCGAAATCCAAACCCGAACCCGATCTAAAAATCCGATTATGATCCGAACCGATTCTACAAAAATATCCGAATTTTATCTAATTACAAGTAATTCTACTATTTTCGAGTATTTTTGGATAGTTATAGTAGTTCTTTTATCGGATTTTTTTGTAGCACATATATTTTGTGTTACTTTTGGATACTTAAAGGTAGTTTAGATATATATTTTTACGAGATTTTCGAGTATTTTCAAATTCTTTTGCATATTTTTTTCGAGTTTTCGGAAATTTTTTGTAGTTTCGGGTACCCGAATCCGACCCGAACCCGATAAGTCCCGACCGAACCCGATCCGATATATAGAAATATCCGAACGGAGTCTATAGTCCTAAATCGAAAAACACGAAAATCCGAAAAAACCCGATCTGAACCCGAATAGGTACCCGAACGCCATGCCTACCCAAATATATAAGACTCATGCACATAACCTGGCAGACATCCAGATGGAAGGCCCAAATCAATTATTTCTCCAAAAAATTACAGATGCACATAGCGTAGGTATGTAAAAAAACATACTTACAAAAAATCGTGCCACCTCCGCGTATGCGCGGAGGTACAATACCTAGTGAGGTAAATTATAGACTAATTATACCATTTCAATACGTAGACATGTCATCGTATCAAAAATATCATTCAACAAGCCTCACTTTTTTTCCCAGTTCAAATTTTTCAGAAAACCAAACACAACCAAGAATGGAGAACAATATTACGACAACAAAAAACAAGCAAACATTTCAAAAACCGATCTTCCACTTTTTAAAATTTGTTAAAACCAAAAAGGTAGACCAAAGAAAAACGCTGCTCAATCCTCTCAGAAAATAGGAAAACAACACATAGTTTTCGAACCAGTAGCACTTATTGTACCAGCTTGACCTTCTTCTTCACCATTATCATCAAACACAGACCAAAACCCTTTCTTACAACCAGTGACTCTTCGACGATTCTCAGGTAGTCACTTGACTAGCATGTATCTCGAAGTCCTCCATGGTAGTCTAGTCATTCCTTCTTTCTTCATCGACTTTTCCATCTTAGCACAAACCAACGAAACAACTCTTTTGAGTTTCTTCTCTGTCGCCACAAAAAGTGTAGAAAGCATCTGAATCAAGTCTTTGTAACTTTTTGTCTGTTTCGCTAACTCAAACTGAGATTTAAAATCAAGAACAATTATCAAACGTTTCAGCTTGCGTATGTCATCACTGCCGTGATCACTCTCCACCATGGCGTCAATGTACTCATACTTCCTTGTGCACTTAAACACTCTACACCCTGTGACATTTTCACAAAACCCACAAGTTATAATCTTGTATTTATTAATATAGTTGAACAGTGAAGGAAAAACTCTTCAACTTCTACAAAGATTAATTGGTAACACAGATGTTTCTAGATTTTCAACTATATTATTACAATGATCAAAAAAAAGGTCTCATGAGGTTTATTATTTACCTTCACGATGGTTAAAAGAGGAATCCCATGAGTTTTTGGACAGAGAAACATCGTAGCCATCAGATCTGAGCTTAGATACAATTTTCTTCATCACATCTCTCTTCTCATCATCTCCTTCATATGATAACCTTCTTCTATTCATAAACGATCATATCTTCTCTTCTATCTCATTCTCCTCATCTTTTTTTGTTCCAAGAATCTCTTATAAATATTAATATGTATGTATGTAAGATTCAGTTTTTTTAACCAAGAATAGAGGAGAAAACGCATTGATGAAGAATTAAAGGATGATATTGTGCTACAAGCCTACAATATATCTATTTCTAACTTTCTGTTGATCTTGTGCTTATATTTTGCTTATATTTTGCCAGTATTTTTATCAGCAAATTATGATATGATAGTTAATCTACTTATAGTGAGATTGCACATCTGGTTCAATTACATGTTACGCTAAACTTGAGAGGCTGGTTTCATATATAACTAGGGTCTAATCCGCACTGAGCGTGCAAGTATTTTTTTCATTTTGATTTAGAGTGAAAAATTATTGATATTTTTATTTATGTTTTTACCAGTTTTCGTTTTGATATGCAGTAGTTAAATTTTTATTTTTTTCTATTTAAGTTTTAGATGTCTAACTACAATGATTTACTTTGATTTTTAATTTTTTTGGCTTTATATTCTGAGTTTTTGATAACATTCAAGCAATATAGACAATGAAATACAAATTAATGTTGAACAAACTAATATTATTTTCAAGATTAAATAATATTAATAATAATAAATAAATATTTTTTTTGTAAAAACTAATATTATATTCAAAATAGTTTCTGTAAATTTGGGATTACGTGATATTCATCAAAATTATAAAGAATATATTCATCAACATTACATATTTCAGTTTCCTAAAATATAAGCTACGAAAATAAATATAAATGGTAAGTCTTCTGGAAAAAAAAATAAAAATAAATAAATGGTAGGATTAATAAAACAAACTAATATGACGGATAATATTAAATATACGAAATGAACGATCATAAATAATAAAATTTCCTAATAAACTCAATGACATTCTTCGTAACATAACACGTAAATACAAGGTTATTTTCTAAAGAGGTCCCCTGCTTTATAAGATATGACTTCTAACAAACATTTCTTCCTTTTTTCTATTTGCCTTACATTTATACCAACCACAACTATAAATTCTATAACCTACTTTCTGCTGAAATTGTCAGATTAAAAAGTTGTCGAGATTAATTAGAATAATTAATTACCAGCACTAAGAAGTAAAAGATCTTTGTCGGAAAGCCCTTTTTCTCGGAATTTTGATTTCAAAGTGTTTATGGAATCTTCAAGATCTGGCAAGTTCGCAGCGTTACTCTTAATTGCTTTCCGGCCATCTCTTCGACCGGTTGGAACCTCGTAAAAAAGGTCCTTTTGCTTGTTAATGTAACAGTCATGTTTAGTCCAAAAAGAGACAACACAATCACTTTTTATTATTTTTGAAAGTATTATTTTCATTGGTCGGAACTAGTTAAGTGTTACCGCAACGACAACGTCTCTAGCAGCAAGAGCAACGATGTCAGCGCAAGACACTACGCCCTGACAAAAACGTTCCAGCTCTGATTTGGCATCATCTATAATATCGAAACCACCCAACCCAGCGTTACCCGCATTAAACCTCTCGTCATCATTTACGTCGTGTTTGATTAGAATAGACCCATCACAACCCTCCAACATATAACCAAACATATTTATTATGTCGGTAAACTCGGAACAAAAATATCATAAATAATAGTTAAAATATGGTCATTTAATTTACGTCGTACCTCAACAAAGCAATCTTGGAAGTGGAGACGGAGTAAGACAGCAACATTTCCCGGGTCGCGGGTCACTGCTTGTATCTAAAAATGTTTTAAAAAAAAAATATTTGTTATTCAAAAGCACCACCTTTTTTTTTACAAAAGCTAAACCTATCTAAAAATCCATGTACAACCAAGTTAAAAAGGCTTCTAAATCTTGTTAAACGTTTCTCCAAACATTTTTGTTATTTTAGAGTAAATGATGTTGGTGAATGCTCCCAATTTTTTCATATCTTATATATATGTGGTTTCTTTCATCAACTGGTTTTTAATATATATCCAGTCCGAAAATCATTACAATCCATCAACACATTCATGTTTTTTAACAAGAGAATGGAGGAAAACCACGTAAACACTAAATAAACAATGACAATTAAACTAGCCTAAAAATCACCAATAGCGCAACAAAATAGCAAAAGAGATTGTTGCGAGCAGAAGCATTAGTGTCTTATATACCAAAAATGGGGTTAATCGAGTGTTTGAAGAGGGAGGACAACTCTCATCAACAAGGTGTTGTTGTAGCCACGGCGATGGTCCTTCAGCTGCGTATGATTGTGCAAGGTTGTATCGAGTCACACTTTGTGCAATGAGTGATGTCCCTTTGTTTGAAGCTCTGTTTTCTAAAACAAATTTCCATTCCAAAAATTAATTTAGTCTAGACCGAATCTCGTGATCTTGATAAAACAAAGAAGGCTACGCATTCAGTCTATTGATCACTCCCATCAGCTCACTCATCATTGTGCCGAAGATGATTTTCAGGATTCCACGGCTTGACATGTTGTCTATGAACCAGAGAAGTGGGAGCAGTTTTACCTCGTTTAGAGACTTGAAGATCAGAAAACGATCTTTGGCTATGCATTATACCCGTCCATAATCGTCTCGAAATACCCAAGCATTCGCACCTAATCCTCTGCGCTTGCACCAAAAGAAAGCAGTTTTACATTTCATCCAATTTTTAGGTGGTTTCTTCCACTTTCCTACCCTGATACAATTGCTATTGATCTCTGCATCTAGGTCTCTATGGTCAAGGATTGCAGCAGTGAACAATTCCACACTCTCAGTGTTGATCCTTTCTATCAAATCCAAGGATGATAGGAGTTTACCTTCGAAGAAGAAGTTGTTTTTGTTCTTCCAAAGGTTCCATAGGATCCAAGGGATTCATATCTTGATGTCATTAGCAATGTTGTTGTTTTTCAGAGAGTTTAAGAGGTACTGAACATTCTGAAAATAATTATAATTTCAAAACCACCCTGAGGAGTAGAAAAATCTGAGATACTCAAGCTTGTCTAGCTACCGTACATGAGAATATGACTTGGTTAACAGATTGTCCTTCGAGGCCAAATATTTGGCCTCATGAGTCTGTCTTGACTCCACAATGGAAAATAAGATCTGATATGAGCAAGGCACTACTTAACATCCTCTACAAGAAGGAACTAATTTTTTGAGGACATTTAAGCGACCAAATCTACTCCTTAAGATTGTTTAGTGCATATGACAACTTGGCTTGTTTGATAAAGCTTGAATTATTTGTCTGAAAATCCACCCAATAACCTAAACGAAAAGTCTACTCTCCATTTTTGTTGTGAAGCCAAATACAATAATAATTCTTGTTAATGACTGGAGGTTGTCTCATTATCAGAGTGACATCGTTTGGGAAGATGAGTTCATCAAGAAGCTCCTTATTCCAGAACTTATTTTGCATATCAATAAGATCCTTGACCAACATATCAATATTCACTAATGAGTTTCTTATCCAGGGCATGCACATCCTTCCATCATATACCCTAGGATCCATCTAAACTCGAAGAGAATTCTTGTTACCAATTGACCTTTTCAGACCTTTAATCAGAAGATCTCTCTCCAAACAAATACCTCTCCAAGCGAACGATGGTCGGGAACCAAGAGGTGCATCAAGAAATTCATCGTCGTTGAAGAATTTTCTTTTGTACAGTAGTGCAAATAGACTTTCAGGAAGTTGAAGCAAACTCCAAGCCCGTTTCGCCAAAATAATTGAATGTTTGGATGTCCTTGAACCCGAGGCCTCCCATCTTTTTAGAAAGACATAACTTGTCCCAATTGATCCATTGAATCTTCTTATTTTTCTCCAGTGAATTCCAACAGAAGTCTGCCATTGCACTGATAAACTTAGCACAAGTAGCAGCCGGTAATTTGAATAACGGCATCACTTATACTAGTAGAGCAATAATGACCGCCTTTATCAGAATTTCCTTACCTCATAAGGATAAACATTTAGCAAACCATCATGTGAGACGGCCTTTGAGTTTGTCTTGAATGAATCCTAACATTTCAATCTTTGAGCCACTAAAGCATTCTGGAAATCCGAGATATGGTCATGTTCCTCCCTCGTCCAAGATTTCATATACTTCTTTGATTTTAAATTGTCCTCTTTCATTACCTTGTCTCCAAAAGTAATGGCAGATTTGGTCAGATTGATGTACTTCCCTGATGCGTCTTCTATCTCTTAAGGATTTCCATGATATATTTGCATTTATCCTTATTAGCTTTGAAGACAAACAAACAGTATTCTACAAAAAAACATATGATGAATGGAAAGACCCTCAACAAACAAACATTCTTAGGGCATGAAGCACTTCATGGGAAACTAAAATGTTATAAAAAAACCAGTCTTTCTAAGATGAAAGCCGGTTGAGTTTCTGAAACAATGTTTAGAAGCAAAGATTTAAACCGCGTGACCATGATTCTGGATATAATCTTGTACAAGACAGTGCGCAAGCTAATTGGCCGGAGCACTGACATCTGAATGGGAGGTACGACCTTTGGAAGAAGGAATATGTGGGTAAATTTCCATTCTTTTGGGATGATGCCTGAGACAAAGAAGTTCTGATCTTCTAAGTTAATTGATCTCCCCTCATCTCCCATTATATTTAATGAAACAGTCATGTCATCCCATATGGATCAGGGGCGCTTGAAGGTTTTATCGAGGAAACTACTTCCTTTACTTCAATTTTGTAACCGATCAATCAGCTCGTTATTCCATGCTTCAGAAACCTGTGGCTGAAACCCTTCAAAGGGCGTATCAAACTCCACTTACCTCATAATTTTTGAATAGATTGGTAAAATACTGCATATCAACATGGCCCTTAGCTGCTTATGATCTATGAATCTGTCCAGGTTCATCCGTTAAAAAGTCTAGATGCTTCTCAGATCTGTTGCCTTTTACATATTCATGGAAGAGCTTTTTATTTCTATCCCTACTTGTGATTGTATTTCTATAGTTTTTTGCCTCCAAAAGGTTTCTTCGTCTTTATAAGCTTCAACCAAAGGGATTTTGAGGCTCATTATTCTTGCAACTTTAGGAAGATTAGCTGATTTCTCTTCCCAAGGTCAGCCTATATTTGATGCATTCTATCCAGAGAGTGTAGAAGATTGGCCTTTTTAAGCGGCTTGAGGCTTTACGATAGTCTCTGATCTTGTCAGAAACCGATGCCCTTCTTCTAATTAGATTGTTTGACCATACTTTAGAAATAACCTACATTACATCAGGCTTATTTGAAAACTTGTTATAAAATATGAAGCTTCCTTTGTACTGCTCTTTTGAAGCTAATAACCTCATAAGCACTGAACGATGGTCGGACCTTTGCTTGTCCAAGAAAGTTTTGTTTAAAACCGGGAAGCTCCTTTATTGCCAAAACTCCGATCTAGACGACATTGTACATAGTCGTCACCTCTCATAACACCCTAGGTCATGTTGTTACTATAAGAAGGAGGTTCATGGATTTTACAGTTTTTGATCATGACGACATTTTACGGTTCACCATATACACAAGTAACCCAAGAGATTTCATTACCAAACTGTACATTCATGTCAAGCATGTTTTATCTGCATAATTTACATCCAAAGCAATACTACTCTTTCAAAGAAGGGCTAACCTGCTATTTGTACCAATAGGCTCAATAGTATATATTCTATCGTAGCCCAACCAAACACCATCAAGCCATCCCTACTATTCATAGTTTCCATAACAAAAATAATCTCCAGGAAATGTTCTTTACACATCTCCCTGAGACATTGAATTCTTAAGCCTTAGACACGGTCTAATCCGTAAAATTCCAAGCTAAAATGCTCACTAAAGATTGGACATCATTTGTGGGTTTGCGCTTTTCTATAAGACCTACTTCCCTTCCATTGTTCACAACAAGTACAACATCATAATTTGTTGCTTCTTTCGACTTTAGATTTCTTCGGCTGACATATGTCATCTTCCTTTGCTTAGGTTTTTTCAGTTTTGTCCCAGAAGAACCTGCTTTAGAGAAGCCATTTCAGTAAGCCGTTGAACAATCATGACTCAACACAAAGGATGACCCAAAATTCCCAACAACTCCTTCATAAGGAAACGGGGTGGGGTCGGTAATACGAGCCAAGGAATTTATTGCTTGGATAGCTGAAGATAACAACTTAACCCTTTTATTTAAGGCTGACTCTTTTAAAATGATGTCTTGGTTAGAGTAATCGAACATTTGACCCTTCCCTTTGTCTACATCCATCATTACTAGAGGTGAAATTTCCAATCGCAAGATGGTGTTCTGCCCTATAGGATTCTGCCATATAGGATCATTATCCTAGTTAGCTATTGATGATTTCACTCTTTCCTCTCTGATGATACGTCTAGGGCCATTTTCCACCATTAGGTAATGTCTCATTCCTTCTTAAAATTTTGAACAAATTCTTGGTCGACCAGTCAAAGGATTGACACCAACCTGACTTTATTTAAGAACCTCAAAGAGCGGACCATTGGGCTCAAGACAAGGCGGTTGGGAAAGTTTAGATGCTTGCTTATCTTGAATAGCTTCTTTTCTCCAAGTTGCTTCATTCTTTCGTCTTATAGGACACACCTCCTGAGAACGAGTGAAGCGATGGCAGGAGAAGCATAGCTTATGATTTTTTCGTATTCATACATAACCACTATTGTTTTACCATCCAACAGATTGACTGGTTTAGGTCTTTGTAATGGTTTTAAGACATCAAACTGAATTTGAACACTGGAAAATTCATTGCTTTGAGCTTAGTTGGGTTCAAAGCTACTTCCTTCACTACACCAGCAAACTACCGAGCATTGTTATTGAGTGTAAGGTGTTGTAGTTAACCGAGATATTTCGCAGCTAAACCCAGACGAGGATGTGTTGAAGATAATCTGGTGGGGCCTAGGAACCCATTTATTGATGACGACACACCACTGATTATAAGTCTGGACCTCTTTCTTTAGCACCATTTCCTGATCATGTTCATATTTGAAAATGAACTGAAACTTTTCTCGAGTGGAAGTAATACCCTCTAACCATGTCATAAAGCTGCCACTGCTTTGGCATATTTAGGATAAATCAGATATACTATGAGAATATGGGTTGAGTAGCCTCCCATTAGACTAAGCTTGTTGCCTTCACTGGAAGAGAACTGAGGCATGTCAAGTAGATTGAATGGCTCATCTTCTTCTTCTTCAAGGTTCATATCCAACATCGCTCAGTCAAGAGTAGACGACATCTAGAATAGAAAAGCAGTGAATAGAGTCTGTCAACTGAAGAAAAGATCTAAACAAGAGGAGAAGAACGAGACGACGCCAATGAAATATTTTGAAAAATAAGAACACTCTAAAACACTAAAAATTGCAGACTAAAAGTAAAGAAGCCTGAAAAGCCCCAAAATCAATAAAGTGAAAGACTAATTGAGATACTGTGTTAAGCGAAAAAAGGGAAAAATCATGATTTATTTGGAATCAAAATTAGATTTAAAAGATCAGAAAAATAAGATCCATATCCATGGTTTCTAACGAGGCAATTAAAATAAGTTTTTAACACATTTTTAATGAAAAACAAAATACAATATGGCAAAATATTTACATAAAAATTTGTCATATACATTTTGCGTTGAATCTTTGGTCTTTATTAGACCGGAACCGGACTACGCCAATCATCAATACTATTAAAACAGGAAGGTTTGCCATGGTACATAAATGTTGTTCCCGAAATTTGCCCTTGATATTATTAAGATTTGTAACCTTCATTAAGGGTAAAACTGTAAAACAATTTATATTTGATTTATTATCTCTACAATCCATGTTTCCAAACAAGACAATTATTAAACATGTAGCCAAACAACCAAAATCTAATGGGTCCCACTTTCCTAATTAATTAAAATCAAAACAAATTAATTGATAAATATAATTAATAATTTATACATCAACTATTATATATAAATTAAGATTCTCTAATTTATGATTTAATTCAAAATTTTATGATTTAATTCAAAATATATTTATAATATATTTTAATATCTCTTTATTTTGTTTCAAATATATATATATATATATACACACATATTACGATTGATGTTTTTACGATTGTACTTTTTAGCAGGTTTTTCCATCAAACTGAAAAATATTTAATTAATTAAACGGGTTGAAAAATTAATTAGCCAATCTCGATTATAAATTTTCTAAAAAAAAAATCGCATATAGTAAATAATTTCAGTTGATATATTTTAAAATTAATAAAATATTAAAATGATTTCATACTTATATTATTCAAATATTTGAAGCGTCAAATTATGCTTTATGTTTGAATGAATTTTTTAACGGATAGTTCCACCGGCTCTTTCCATCAAATTTGCAAATTGTATATACGACTACAACATGTATTTTATAAAATAATATTTTAGATAAATAAAATAACAATTAAACATATACCACATAACTTTTACAATAGTTGTTTTCATATATATATTTTTCCAAACTATGATCTTACGATACAACACAGATTAAAATATAATGCGAAATCGTTATATTAATCTCTTAATCCTTACGATATATCTCCTCCAAATAACACATAATTCATTTTAAAAAACTAAATTGATAACTCACTGTTTATAATGTTGGTTAAACAATTATAATCAAAATTAGATTACATAATTAAAAATCTAAACTACTATTAACAAAATGAATAAAAAGTAAAATCTGTAAAGAAAATTATACCCGCACTTAGAAGTGCGGGTCAAAATCTAGTTTGTCATTAATACAATTACAAACTAGCCAATCGAAATCGTCAGCCTCAGTAACGGCGTCTGCGTCTCACCATTGTAACAACATCTGATTCCGTCAGTTCCGTTATCGCACCGTTAACCATCCTCATATCTCCCACGGCCGTGATCTCCCCGCTGACTTCATCCCCAACGTAGATCTTGTACACGTCACCAGCGTTGACTCTGACGATTTTCTTGAGTAACCGTCCCGGCTGCCTCCATTCTGCGAGCAAAGCGGGCATCCGGAACCCGGCACGTGCATCCCACGCACTAACCTCCACGGCGTCGGTACCTTTCTTCTCCGCCGCTAATAAAACCGCCGGCGAAAACGACGAGGAAGCCCCGCATTTGTTGAAGAAAGAAGCCACCGTGTTATGACTTCCTTCTATGTCGAGATGGTCCCATAACTTCACGACTCCGTTTGAGCCGAACCCACAAAGATCTGGCCAGGACAACAAGTCGCCAAAGCTACCACTGCACCGCCGCATCCAAGGGATATTTCCATTTATACCCTTCTCCTCATGGCCCTTGTAATAACCAGATCTTTTAACGCGTGAATCGCCATTGACCGAGTCGTCTTCTTTGTCATCGTCATAATCTTCGTCTTCTTCGTCGTCTGAGGAGTCTGACGAACAAGATGAGTCGGAGTCGCTGTTGTAGTCATAGATAAGGGTTGGGGAAGGTAGAGACACGTCTACATTTCTAAATCTAAGGACTAAACTTTTGATTCTAGTCGTTAAGGTGGTGAATGAAGCAAAAAATGTAATAAGAAACAAAGCGCCCCATTTCCAGAAACTATAAGCATGATGTAACTTTCCCACGCCGGAGACTGAAAAAGCTCGAGACAATAAGGACGGGTCGTTGATCGAGTTTATCCCCACGTCTAAATCGCTTATTCTGTTAATCATCGGAACCTCCATCACTCGAGGGTTTTTCTTGGGTGGATATATTATTGGTTTCTTTTCTTTTGTTGCAAAGTTAAAAAAGAGTTTGAAGAAGTCGGAGAGGAGATTTTGGGTTTAGGGGTCGTGCGGGTATTTATAGAGATATAGAGAGAGATGACGTGCCAGATAACTAGAGGATATGTATGATTCAAGAACACGTACGAAAAAGGTGGCGGCGGAGGGTTTCGAGGAAGTACGGAAGCAGAAAGATAAGCACGCAAGTTTAATGAGTCAGCCTCATGCCACATGTGACCAACAATTATGTAAAAGCATTAGTTTTGGTTCTCATTTTGTTAACATAACTATGCTAAAATTACTAAAAAAACCTCTACCTTTAAAGTAATCAAATACTAATACATGAAACTTTTTTGAATTAATTTTAAACTTTTGACAAAAAAATATAAAAACGTTTTTCTCTCTCTAACACATATTGATAAAGAGTTC
Organism: Orychophragmus violaceus; assembly: GCA_030180135.1. Lineage (NCBI taxonomy): Eukaryota > Viridiplantae > Streptophyta > Magnoliopsida > Brassicales > Brassicaceae > Orychophragmus > Orychophragmus violaceus. The sequence goes on along the minus strand of CM058229.1, from coordinate 17,416,007 downwards.
GCCCTAATAATTTCGCGGCCGCCATCGTCTTTACAACAGTTCCAGCTCTCTTCTGCATTCTTCCTAGTGGATGGCGCTCCTCGATGGCACCAGGAAGAGCCCCCTTCTCTTCGTTATTCTTTTGCGTCTCTTTCCTTGGCTCTCTCGCTCGCTTTTTCTGATTTTCAGCGACGAAGGTTTCTCTTCTTTAGGGTCATTGGAGGCTCGACGGTGTGGCTACCAGCTGGTCCTTGCGGTGGATCATTCGTGGTGTGGTGTGCGGCGCTTGCTTCTCGCTCCATTGGGATTTGCGTTTGGGCTTTCGTCATGGATTTGCGTCTTCGCGGTTCGTCGACGGCGGTGCTTTGAAGTTCAAGTAGCTTTAGTCCTCCTCGCCGGTGTGGTTTTGGAACCTTGGGGACGGGTTTCAGGTTCCAAAGATGATGTACGGTATCTCGTCTTCAAGCTTTGTTTGCGTAATGGTCTGGCTAGCTTCTGTGGGCTTTTGTCGGATTCAGTGGTGGAGGCGAGTGGTCGAATTTCCCTCTCCATTGGCCACTCCGTGGTGGATCTTTGTTTGTCTATTCGGTGGTTTCCTCTGCACTATTTTGGTGTCGATATGCTTCTCGAGGAGTTGCAAATCCTTGGTTCCGGTACAAGTATGAGCTTGTTCACTCTAGTCTTGTTTGTTCTGGAAGGTTCTAGTTTGGTCCTATTTTCTGATTAGGGATTTCGTATGTGGCTCTAGTCTTCTCTTGCCGTAGTGTGTGTGTGTGTGTGTGTCTCGGCTTCCCAACAAGTTTCATCTAGTTCAAGTTCGGATTTTTAGTAACGAATTTAGATTAACTCCGAATTCAGTTCAGTGTGTTGTAGGTCTTTGTTGGAGTGAAATAGAGGCGGCGAATTTGTTTGGTCGACTATTTTGTTTCCATGGGAGATGGTTTCTGAGGTTGCTCTTGTGATTTCTGGAACGGTCGTCGGAGGCGGCTTTTCCGACTGCCCATAGAGGCTCTTGTGCCGCCAGAACCGAGGTAGACTGTTTATCGTTTTTGGAGATCGCGTTAGTTCTCGGAGAAGCTGTAGGTTTTCCTGTCTCGAGATTTGAAGGCTGACCTCGTAGGATGCTCGTGGCAACAACGATGAGAATTCCAGTTCTTTGAACTAGGCCTGAGAATCATAACTGAACCAAAGTGTCCGAACCGAACCGAACCGTTGTTAATAGAGTTCGGTTTGGAACTGGTTATAAGCAGTAAACCGATCGGCAGGATGTTATATTTTTTTCGGTTAACGGTTAAATCGGTTCGGTTTAACTGAACCGAATGGTTAACCGATTAAAAATCCCCCACTTCAAAACCTGATCTAACCCGGTCTTATCCCTTGCTAAACCTAACTATAAAATCGACTTCTCCTAATATGTGTGCTTTGTGTTCTCTCTCTAGCGGCACACATCTTTGTTTCTTCGTCTGTTCTTCTTCAACGTCTCCTAGTCCTTCTATAGTTCCATCGTTTAACATCAAGCCTTTGCAGGTAAATTGATGTTTCATCTTCCTCGTTTGAATGATTGTTTGTTTGAGTTAGAGAATCATTTGGGTTTTGTGTCTGTAGTAATAATGAATCACTTGGGTCTTGTCTCTAAAGGATTGTTTGAGTTACAGATTTGTTTTGAGTTGTGTCACTGAAGTAGATGAATTTTTTTTGAGTTAAAGAAACGTTTAGGTTTTCTGTCTGTAGTAACAATGAATCGTTTGTGTCTTGGCTTTCGTAGATGGCTTCCGTTTCTTCTCACGATCCAAATGATGTTACGCTTGATGATGAGATGCTAGGAGAAGAAGTTCCAGAACCCAAAGTTGGAAAGAAAAGAGCAGAGACAGAAGGATCCGGTTTTGTTCTTCCACCAGAAGGTCCAAAACAAAGGAAGAAGATTGCTCATAGGGCAGAGGTGTGGCAATACTTTACTCAGAAAGAAGATGATCTTTCACAATGCAACTGTCGGTTTTGTGGTTTAGAGATAGGATGTGATAGTAAGATTGTTGGAACTAGTCCTATGTGGAATCATATAGCTCGTTGCAAGTTGTACAAAGCACATCAAGAAAGTGGTAAGAAAAAAGTGTTGAGTACGGATAGTAATGGTGGGGTAGTCACTGCTCTGAGATTTGATAAAGGTATCTTCAGAAAATCAGTAAATGAGATGATAGTTCTCAACGAGCTGCCGTTTGCTTTTGTGGAATCAGAGGGGTTTAGGCGTTTTTTTCATAACGTCATTCCGATGTACACTGTACATTGTAGAAAGACAGCAACTGAAGACATTTTAGAATGTTTATGCAAGAGAATTCATCATTGAAGAAGTTGTTTGGTTGTGATAAGAAAAGGGTGTCACTCACAACTGATAGATGGACAGCTCCTACAACCTCTATCAGTTATATGGTGGTAACATCTCACTGGATTAATGATGATTGGGAGTTGCAGAAAAGGATCCTCAGCTTCAAGCCTGTAACAGATCACAAAGGAGATACCATTGCTGCACATCTGATCGCATGCTTGGAAGAGTGGGGAATTCAGAAAGTATTTACTATGACTGTGGATAATGCTAAGGGGAATGACAAGGCTCTTAGGTTATTCACAGAATGTCTGAAGCTGAAGGGAGATACTGCTTTAATTAGAGATGGCAAGTATTTGCACATGCGTTGCTGCGCTCACATCCTAAATCTGATTGTAAGAGACGGTTTGGCACATATGAGGCAAAGTATCATTGCTATACGCAACGCAGTGAAGTATGTGCGATCTTCTGGTACTAGATTGCAATCATTTCAGTTAAGGGTAGAGACGGGAAAGGTTTCAAGAGGCAGCTTGTCCATGGATTGTATAACTCGATGGAACTCTACCTATCTCATGTTAGCAGCTGCGACTAAGTTAAAAGTTGGTTTGAGAAGATGTTAGCTGAGGACAAGCTTTACAATGAATACTTTTTAGAACCAGAAGAGAATGGAGTGAAGAGGGTTGGACCGCCAACAACTTCTGATTGGGATGAAGTTAAAAGGTTACTGAAACTTCTCAGAATCTTTTCAACTGCACTTTGGTATTTTTAGCATCTAAGACCGTAACGTCCTCCATCTGCTACAATGAGATTGTCACGATTGAAAGAAATCTGATTTCTTTGGGTAACAACAAAGACAAGCTAGTTAGGCAGGAAGCTACAAGTATGAGGGATAAGTTTGAGAAATATTGGGATGGTCTTCTTAACATGAATCCACTAGTTATTATTGCCAGTGTTTTTGATCCAAGAAACAAGATGAAGTTTGCTTCGGTTTGCTTTGACAAGCTCTATGGTAAGGATAGTCTAGAAAGTAATCACCTCAAATCATCTATACTGAGTGTTATACACAAGCTTTATGAAGAGTATGCATTGATATACTCGCTGGCTCATAATGAAAGTGGTGGAAACGACCATGCTGATTCTGAGCAACCTAGTGTTGTTTACGATTTATCAGATGATGAGTATGAGCGGATGGATTCTTTATACTGTGAGATGGTTAATGAGACTGCACATGAGGAAGCAAGCAGTGAATTAGACATATACTTGCTGGAAAAAGCTGTGCCACGAGTTGATAATGGTTTAGGAATGAATTATGATGTTTTTCATGGTAGAAACGCAACAATTCTAAGTATCCGATCTTATCAGAGTTAGCTAGAGACGTTCTTGCAATTCAGGTTTCTTCGGTTGCTTCAGAATCTGCTTTTAGTACCAGTGGTCGGATATTAGATCCTTACAGAAGTTGTTTGAGTCCTCACATGGTTGAAGCTTTGGTATGTACTCAACAATGGCTGCGAAATTCGATTCAGTCTGAAGCAACGCTTGCTTCCTTAGCTCAGATGTTTGAAGAACTAGATTTCCAGGAATCTCTTGTTTAAGGTACAACAGACTTGGTCGTTTCTTCTTGTTTCTCTCTATTTTTTGTTTGTTTATTGTTCACTAATGTTATGAAATTGTCTGTGATTTTGCAAATTTTGCTAGGAGTATTTGATGCATAAAGATTGCACAAGGAAAGAGTCTTCATTCATCCTCCATGATTCCCTTCGGTTGCTAGGAGTATTTTTAATGATGAATGTTGTTTTGGCTTGATGATAAGAATATCTTTCAGCTTTTTGTTTGTAGTAGGAAATCCTGTATGAACATCATTTGCATGATTATTTTGGATTTGGAAGTCTCTTTGGGTTTAAGACATTTGTTTTGGTTTGGACCAAACTTTTCAATTTATCTGGTCCATTTTGTGTTCTGTTTTTTTTTTAAAAAAAAATTGGCCCATTAACTCACAATAGCCGAAGTAATCAGTTAATAATAATTTCCGAGATAACCGAAATTTCTGAATTATCCGAAAATAAACCGAACTTAGTTATTATATGTTTAAGTTCGGTCGAAAACGGCAGGAAAAATTAAATCCGAATTACCCGAAAATAAACCGAAATGAACCGATCTATAATTCGGTTAGTTTCGGCATGTATCTCATTTTCCGAATTAACCGAATTACCCGACCCGAAAAACCCAAACTAACCGAACTCGCAGGCCTACTTTGAACTGTGGCAAAAAGGGGTGGTTAGCATTTCGGCGTTGATTGCTATTTTCTCGTTTTGTGTTGATCTATCCTATCATCTCTTAGCTTTCTTTTTGTATCTTTAATTTGATTTTGTATCCATGTGATTTTTTGTTGGTACTTAGTCGTTGTTGTAGTTTTTCAATTTTCTGTTTTTCTTTGTTGTTGTATCTCTGTAATCGCTGTCACAATTTAAAAATTAGTATAAAATTTAACATTTTACAACAAAAAAAAAACTTTTTTGAAATCATTTTATTCTGATAAACATAAAAGTTGGGCTGTATTGTGGGGAATTATAGTGTGATGCTTGAATAATGATATTTTAGCAATGTTCAGTGTTTCCTTTAATTAAGGTATAATGTTATAAAACTAGCACTTAAAAGGCCTTTGAGCGGCAACTTTTTTCTTTTTCTCTCTTTAACATGCGATTTCCGGCAAACATTGATGATAGACTTTTTTTAGGATCCAACTCAATTCCTCAAGTCTACTCCTATCATTGTAGTACTTAAGGTATCAATCCAGGGAGGCAAGAAGAATAACACACCAAGAATGCAAGAAACTACTCAAGCTAAGCAAATCAAATAAGAAGGGTTTATCTAACAACCTAAACAATCTAGAAAGGAAATAAAGCGAGAAAGAAACAAAGCAAAACACTAAACAAGAATCAAATAAGCTAAAAGAGGGGTCCTAGGATGAGGCTATGGAGACTAGGTGGTTTAGAGACAATCAATGATGCTTCAATCAATCAAACATTGCTAAACAAGGCTAATGATCATAATTAAGCTAATCACATTCTCATGTTCATAACTCCTATGCTAATCAAGCAATCATTCAATTCTCATTTGCAAATTACAAGACAAGCATGCATTAATATCCATCAAATACCTTTTAGCAAAGCTAATCCTTAGGCTAAGAACACTAATCATTAGACTAATCCAATCTCTTAGCACTAATCCCTTTGTCTAATCCCTAATCAAGATCAAATTCTCATTTGTGAATAAGAATCAAGCAAGCATTAATTTCGAGTTCTCATTACCAATAATCACCTTAGACAACTAATCTCTTAGGCTAAGATATAAAAATCCTCTAAAAAGTTCATTCAAGCATTTCATCGAACACCTTTCGGGCATGAAAAAGCCTAACATCTAGATTCAACAATTCCTTGCAACCTAGCATAGAGATCAACTAATTAGAGAAGGATTATTCAAATTCAAGTCCTAAACATCACATAAACCACCTAAATCAACCTCATCCACAAAACCCAAAAACTCTACTCTCTAATCTTCATTGTTCCCACAAAACCCATAAAGATAGTATGAGATAACAAGATTAAAGAGAGATTAAGAGAAGAAATTAAGAAGATATAAAGAAGTACTTAAATTAAACTCCAAATCAAAGATTACAAGACTCAAATCCTAAAACAAAACTAAGGCTTAGGTAGCTTAGGGTTCTAAAGACCCATAAAAGAGTATTTATACAAGAAAGGGTCGAAAATGGCAAAACGGTAATTTTTGGCAAGATGTTCGGTTGCGGTTGCGGTTTGAGTAAGCCCGCAAGCTAAACCGCAAGACTAACCGGCCAAGTTTCTTCTCCGTCCCGCGGTCTCGTCTTCACCGCGGTGCTAACCGCATGGCGTCACGGTCGGGAAGAAGCCCATGCTCGCGGTTGGTGTGTAGCCGCAACGTGAACCGCGAGACGGGCGGCTTCGCGCTGGCTCGTCGTCGGCGGGGGGGGGGGGGGGGGGGGGGGGGGGCTTTGCGTGCTTCAGCTCCGGGGGGCAAAGGCTTATGGGTTACGTCTCGTGCATGGAAGTCCAGCCCATCATGGTTGACTTTGCTGACGATGGCACACCATTTTTGACCTTGGATTTTTGTTTCCTTCTTTGGATTATAAAGCTCATCTCCAATTCCACTTCTTTGCAAATCTTTCTTGTGAATATTCAAGTTCCTACAAAATCAAGTAAAACACTCCCAAAAACACCAAAATTTCAAAGCCTAATTCTAAATGATATCTAACTCCTAAATGCAATAAAAGACTCAAGAAAACAATATGACTAAATCAAATTTGTAACTAAAACATGAGTATTTACCAAACTAAAATGCCTAAAATGAGATAACATCAAACATCATCGCCTTTCTAGTATTCTCTTTTCACTGGAGAGGGTTTTCGTTTTTTTGAGAGCTTCATGCATCAACCAGGTTCACGAGTAATCAGAAGATGCATCGGCTCTCTCCTCCGTCAGCGAGTGGTGGCTCTCTTCTCGGCAACGTAAGCGGCGATTTAAGGCTCGATCCGTCATATCTGAGTAAGTCGTGGGTCCATAAGCTGCTTAGGGACGGCCGCGGGTCAGATTTCGCGCAAGGAAAGATGGGGTTTTTTTAGATCTATGTTTTTCGTCTGCGGCGGCGTCGAGAAGTTTGATGGTTGGCGTTGTGAGCGGAGAGATTTCGCGGAGGTTTAGCTAGCCGAAACAACTCCGGATAGGCGGGATGGCGGCGTTTGGTGAGGTGTCTCGTCTGCCTCTTGTCGTCTCGGAGCCCATCCTCTTCGACGGAGGGTGGAGTCTCTAGGTGCCAGTGGAGATAGGTTTCGGACCGGATCGAGCTTTCGTGGAGGAGACGGCAAGGAGACTCAGCTACGGCTGGTCTTGTCGGAAAGTCCGTGGGAATAAGCAGAGAAAGCAACTTCGTCGCCGGGAGAAGGAGAATGGGTTTCTGTCCTCTGGAGGTTGGAAAGGCGGACGGGGTCGGCCCCCTTTTATGCTCGGAAGACCATCAGATGTGGCTGCGATTCTCGACGGATCGTGCCGCCGGCGACGTACGAGAATATCCTGCCGATCATACTTAGATGTCGACATTCTCTTTTTTCACGCGTGTTTGGTCTTTTTAGACTTTTTCCGGTTTAGTAAGTTATAATAGGTTTGGTTTTACTTTAGTTTTTGTTGTTAATCCGGTTGACCCCTGGTTTAGATCGGTATATAAATATAAATATTATATTAAAAAGGTATAATATTATGGTTGACTTACTCATCCAAACTTAGAGCTTAGAATATTACATGAAAAACAAACATGATAATTACATGCATATCTTGTACGTGTTTAGTTTGTAATAGTTCCATGAAAAAAAAAAAAATTATCAAAACTATTTTCCACAAATCAGCAGTCCAAAAATATTCTCGTTGTCACCAGTGAGTTTCACGCGCGTTTATTACTGGATATTGTTGTGCCGTATTGTAATATCCGTGTTCCGCGTAGCAGATAATTACTTGCACTACATTCGTTTCCTCTGGCTTTTTCCTAGATCAAACGATCGATCGCCATTGAAAGACATCACCCACCGGTGGATTCATCCGATCCGATCCGATCAATGTCGCTGTTAAACCAACTCTTCAACCGTGGGATCTTTGGCGCGAAATGGTTTCTCCTTTTTTCTTCTTCGTTCCCTTTCCCACTTTCCCGCTTCAAATTCTGCTCTTTCGATGTTGCCTTAAACGTTTTCTAGCTGAGATTCTGGGTTTTGAGGCTAGGATTCTTACAAAAAAAATTCGATTGATACCTTCGATTACTCTTTCCTTCACTGAAACTTGACAAATTGTTTAATCCAATTTACTTTTTTCGTCTGCTAAATTCTGGCAGCAAGACATGTTTGAACTTGGCGATAGCGCGGATGAAATTGCTTCAAAACAAGAGAGATATGCAGCTCAAACATATGAAGAAGGAAATAGCTCAGTTCTTGCAAGCTGGACAAGAACCCATCGCTCGAATCAGGGTCCTTCCTTTTTCCATCAGTTTATGATATCACATTCCAATTGTGTGATTCAGTTTGTTAATTTCTTACAATAAAAAACCTATTTTTCTTGTCTGAGATTAGGTGGAGCATGTGATCAGAGAAATGAATCTATGGGCAGCCTATGAGATATTGGAGTTGTTCTGCGAGTTTGTACTTGCCCGTGTTCCAATTCTTGAAAGTCAAAAGTGAGTCTTTGGAATTTCATCTGTGATGGAGTTTACAAAACGGATTACATTCTGTGTGTTTATCGAATAGGGAATGTCCGAGAGAGTTGAGAGAAGCTGTTGCTAGCATCATCTTTGCTGCTCCAAGGTGCTCAGAAGTGCCTGATCTTCTTCAAATGAAGAACCTTTTTGGTACAAAATATGGAAAAGAATTTATCATGGTTTCTTCTGAGCTCCGTCCTGATTCTGGTGTCAATCGTACAGTTAGTAAACCACTTTGGAACTAGCTTCTTCTGAATTCTAGAGAATGTTGTCTTGAATGAAGTGCTTCAACTAGTTGGATTGTTTTGCTTTTTTTTTTGTGCAGATCATTGAAAAGCTTTCTCCCGCAAGTCCGTCGGGAGAGACAAGGCTCAAGATTTTGAAGGAAATTGCCAAGGAGTACCATTTGAATTGGGATTCTTCTGCTACAGAAGCAGAGTTCATGAAGAGCCATGAAGACTTATTGGTACCTCTTGTTGAACACAGATTTTTTCAGTTTTTTAAGGAAAGCTAGTTGGTAATATTCACAATGTTATGATTTCCCCAATATGGAAGTAGCATGACATTGAATTGGAAAACACAACTCCAATATTAAACACTACTTTGAAGAAAGTTGTTGTCCAATATTTCTATACTCGTCCAACCATCATTGCTTTGTCTTGTAGATACTAGATCATTTCAATAGGGCAAAAACAAAGATAAATATATGTCTGCACAACAATAGAATGATGATAATCTTTCCAGTCTAGCGGTTACTGTAAATGTCGAGTTTGGTTCCATATAGCTTCTCTTTCATGGGCTTCAATGATTTTGAAAATGCTTTAAACCAAATGGATTCCCTTTATAAAGTTGATAGTTTGGTTCAAATGTCATTTGTAGGGTGGAGCTAAGCATATACATCGTCAAGATGGTGTCTCTGAATCTAGACCGTCCCAACAAGGCTACACTCAGCCTTCGGTTTCTAGGGAAGCTGAGACTCTACCTGCGGAGGCCACACAGAGATTCCAGAAGCTTCAAACTCAAAACCCAGTGAGCAAAAACATGTCATTATCTAAGCTGCATGTAGCTTCTCATCAAGCGCCTCCTGATACAAGGCGGGATCAGGGTGATGTAATGGAGAGAGCTCGGGCTGCTATAGCTAGCGCTGATCGTGCAACAGCAGCTGCTCGTGCTGCAGCGCAACTAGTGAATGTCTCTTATGGGGCTGCACCGCTGGTAGCAGCAGAAGGTAAGCCGTCAAACTTGATGTAGTTGCCACGTTATCATTTGTGAAAGAAGGATAACGATGTTTCGTTGGGTTTGGAAACTACATGTAGTATATATGATTGACTCCTAACTATATAGCATTTTGATCTCTTTCAACTTCTATAAATCATTTGTAAACTACACTACATCTACTATTGAAACTCAGTATCAGACGTTTCCGTTTAAAAAAATCTAAAACCGTTTTATTAAACCATGAATATCTAAATCTGACCCAATAATTTGGTTAATATGAATTAGCCATATGGGAATATAAACCGAACTGAATCTACCGAATCAAACCGAATTAAAATTTTGGTTTATGTTCGGTTATGAGTTTGGTTTGATCTGAAATATGTAAAAATCGACTATCGGTTTGTTAGTCGGTTAGTTTTATTTATTCATTTTTAAATAAACCAAATCACTGATATACTAAACCAAACCGAATAATATGAAGTAGCTAAAATTAACCAATATAACCGAGTTTAACCGTTATCCAATTTTAAACTATTTTAAATTAAAATTTAACTGAAATTTGAAAATTTTGGTTCACTTTAGTAGAAATATTACTCTGACTAAATTAACCGAAAACTGAACCAAGCTAACCAAAATAAAATTTTGTACAGTTTAATTCACCTGAATTTTATATAAAAAAAAATTGAACGAATTGGAAATCGAATTACATGACCGGAATTAACCAAAGTAACTGAACTCTGTGGCTTAATTTTTTTTTTGCCAACATTTTTATTCAGAAAAATCCAATGAACAAAAGAGTACAACATGGATTACACATAGAAGCCCAGAAGAGAAGGAAAATGACCGAACAATGGCCCAACAAAAGTCCAATCTTATCCCGAAAGTGATAAGGTTGGACAAACCACGTGGCAGTCAAAAGAGACATCCCGACATGCAAACCGCCGTAGGAACACCGAACAGGGAAGGATCGCCGGAAACCATCACCGAGAAACTGCCGCTCTGCACGAAGGAAATCCACGCTGCCGATCAACCGCTCCGCCAAGACGAACCGCCAAAGGAGGCCTGCAAAAAAAAGAAAGCACCGCCACAAGAATCACACCGAAAGAACTTGACACCGAGGAAGCTCCACGCCGGCCGAATACAATGAGTCGATTCAGCCTATTAATTCCCAGGCAAGAGGGGAGAAGCAGTGAAGATATTAATCCACGAGTGGGAAGATCCCGAGAGAGACACCGCAGAAGATCAGGCAGCTCAGCAGGAGGAAGAACCGGGAGCGGAGATCTAGACGAGCTCCGATGTTAATTGAAAAAGGCCAGACGAACTCCGATACGAAATCAGAAAATCAAAACAAAACAAAGCCGATAGATTACAACCGGAGAGCCGACAAATACAATCTAACCAAACAACGAGAAAAAATGTGAAGGCGAGAAAAGGCGGAGCTCAGAAAAAAAACTCGAGGGCGAAAAGGAGAGAAAAATCGTTCGGAGGATCGGCCGGAACCGAAAATCGCTTTCTCTCTCGCAAAGATAAGAGAGAGAAACAAGAGAGAAAGCTTACTGTGGCCTAGTTTGAATAGTCGTTCCTTTGCCACCAGATCTTTTAATATACTCTTGCAGCAGCAGTCAATTATGGAAACAACAAGTAATGATTTTTTTTTATATTTATGCATAAGATTTTGCACTATTTTTTATCGTGAAAGCACCGAGTACTTGTTCACCGGCCATTAGGATAAATGTGCTAATGCGGAAACATTTATGTATTCCAAAACAAAAGAAAGAAAGAAGAAAAAGGAAGAATATAATGGCGATTCACATGGTCATGGTCGTGTGCGTGTGAGGTCCACTTATGACTTGCCCCTTCGTTTACACACAGACAACCTCATCTCGTCCTTTCCAAATTACAATTTTGTCTCTTTCTCATGAACGTATTTGGTCTATTCCGGTCCAGGTGGGACTTCCACTATACTTTTTCATTCACATCATATGGAGCAACATAAGAAAATAATAAAAAAAGAATTATATAACAATTGGTATGTGCGGGGAATTCAGTTTCCTCTAGGCGGCATTTTGATTTATTTAACACATTAAAAAATAAAATAAATGAAAAATTCCTTGTTAATATTCTGGTTAACCACTCTCAAATAAATTTGTAGCAAAAGGTAATGGAGGACACGTAGGGCCTAAGGAACAGACAGATGGTGTGTGGTTAAGCAACTGTAGTCCCTCTCTCTCCTCCATGTCCTAAACCCATGTCTCGATACACATTCTCTTCAAAACTCGTTTTCATCTTCTGATCCTTCCTTTAAATACATCCTCTCTTTACCTTCACTCTTACATGCATTGATCATTCACATGAAGAGGGAGAGAAAGAAACAGAAAGTGGAGGAAACGGAGGAGAGGAAAATGGAGGTGGTGGTGGTGGAGCAAGTTGATGCATTGGCTGCAGCAGCGACCGTGGCTGCGGCTGCGGCCGTGGAGGAGGAGGAGGTCTTGTGGGGGATGAGGCTCAAGGATGGAGACGTTGTGGTCGATGAGCTGATGACATGGAGCACTGTTTTGCCTTCATGTTGGGACGTGGAGTTTGTTGAGAAAAACTATGGAGTTTTGTTCGAAGATGTTGTGTGGGACGATGATCTTTGGAATCTGAACACTACTACTCAGCTTCCTCCTTTAGATAAATAACATAAAGACAAGACTGAAGTCGGGAGATTCGAGGTTTTTTCAGTCTGTTCGGTTATTCTATTTTTCCGTTTTAGTATGAACCATGTATTGCAATCAAAATTAATTAGTTGTTTTCGTTTGGTATGGTTTCATTTTATAAGTTTATATAATGATTTTTTTTTCTTATATTTGAGGATTTTTATAAAGAAAAATCAAGTTGGTTTTGGGTTTGGTTTTTTCTTGGTTCAGTATACGTTTCGGGGGTTTTTCGGTTAAGAAAATACTCGGTACCAAACTTTTTTTGTCGGCTGTAAACCGAACTTAGTTTGTTTTGGGTGATCGATTTTTTATCAGAAAAAAAAATATGTACCCTACTGACATCTAGAAATCCAAAATTAACTTATCTTTTGCCGAATCTGATTATAGAAAGTAAAACTATTATATTTGCCCGAGATGAATCCATTGTTGGTTCTTGGAAACCTAGCCAAACCGTTCTAACTCTAATCCATCTTTGTTCGGTTTAGATTTTCCATTGCCTAGACCTTCTTCTATGGCTAAACAATTAACAGTATAATAATGAACAGGTTGTTTATTTTTCCTGTTGAAAATAGGAAATAGTATTTGATTTTTCCCATGGCTGCGTTAGTATATTTAGAAAACATGAAACGATAAGTTTCCAGTGGAGTTGGAAAATCCCTTATAAACATGCACGTTAGCTCTGGTAAGGGGTTAATACCGGCGAGAACAAGACAAAATGTTCAGATTAGGTCTCTATATATGCAACCGAACATCTATACATAAAAAGTCATACTGATAAACTGTCTCGTAACACGCATCTGAAAGATGACGTTCTTTTTCAGATGTATGCAGTGCCGTGCCAACTTGGATGCCCCTCCAACATATGTATAGTTTCCATACATTATTTGATAGAAAAAAATGTACACTAGCGGTTGATACATTTGTAAATGGATAACTTATTATGAATTTGACAGGATGCAAAACCAAAGAATGAAAGTAAAGAGTTATATTAGATTTGCAAAGAGCTTGTATAAAATATATAAAAATATTTTTTACTATAGTGATTTTGAGAATCTAAAGGTTATAGTTTGAAAATTTTGTTCTATGAGTTACTGTTTAAAATTCATTTTCCAATAATACAAGATTTTAATAGAATTGCTAAAAAACCAAACTGGATTTTGTATGGGTTTTTTAAATCATAAAAACATTATTTTAGTAAAAATCACTACAAAAAAACAGGGGAAAAGAGACTACAAAAACAGTCACGAATCAGTCGCAAATCATGTTTTTGCGACTGATTCAAATAGTTGCAAATCTTGCGTCGCAAATTGGAATAGTCGTAAATCAGTCCTAATTTTACGACTGATTTGTGACTGCTTTATACAGTCATAAATCAGTCACAATGTAGTTACAAAAAATTGCGACTGATTTACGACGAACCCGTTAAATAGTAGTCGCTAATCAATCATAAACTAATTACAAAAATCAAAAAAAAAATATTACTGGCTATATAATAAAATATTCATAAAGAATAAATAAAAATAAAAATAATTTTATTTATATTCTGTATTAATTAATTATAAAATAAATAAATAACAAAAACAAAACAAAAAAAATAGCAAAGCCGATGAAGAGCCGGCGAAGCAAAGTCGGAGGAGCCACCGTCCACATGCCGGCGACTACACCACACCGCCGCTGCACCGCCTCAGCATCACCGCCGCTGCACCGCCTCAGCATCACCGCCGCTGGACAGTCTCTGCACCACCGTCTCTGCATCGGTGACGACCCGCCTCGACGAACCCGCCTCCACCGCAAGCCATGTCCGAAGACGCCACCGCAAGCCGTGACCCGAACTCGCCTCGACGCGTCTTCTTCACAGCCACCGTCGCACCACGTCGAATCGACCGTAGCACCATGGACCGCCTTCGCCGAACATCACCACCGTCGTCTTCAACACCTTCGTCTGTGGCGTCTCTGGTTATATCATCGGCTGTCTTCTTCCATCGATCGATGTGGCGTCTCAGGTGACGAGGCCGCCATCACTACCTGCGACGGAGATGCCAGATCTGTAACTCTCACCGCGGCTCCGGCGACGAGGGGTGACGAGAGACTTGACCCGAATCGTCTCCGTCTCTGTCTCACCGCAAATCGTCTTCGTCTCTGACCACGACTCCACCGCAAATCATCTTCGTCTCAGTCTGACAGCCTCTCTCCATGTTTCATCAACCTCACATAACAACAATTCCTTGATTCTTTTGTTGATTCAGAAACAAAAAAAGAAGTGAAGAGAAGCTTTCAGACGGCGCACGCTGGAGAAGAAGAGGTGAAGAGACAATTAATTAAGTAGGTTAAAAATCAATGGCTGGGATTTAAAAGGATTGGAGATCTAACGGTTGAAAATTGATGGTCTTGGTGATCTGTGTGACAGACTTTTGACCAATAGAAATTTTTAAAGTATAATCACTATATAATAATCCAAAAATAATTTAAAAATAATATAAATGACTAAAATAAAATATTAATAACTTTAAAATTTAAAATTGTAAGTTATAAAACATTTAATTTTTTTGAATTTTAAAAATAATTTTAAAAATTTTAGGGTTTGTTTAGGGTTTAGGATATGTTTAGGGTTTAGAGTTATGAAATTTGTAAGTATTGAATTTTTAGTTGTGGATATATGGTTTAGGGTTTAGAGTTTGATTATGGTTTAGTGTATATGGTTTGAAGAGTTATGTTTAACGTTATAAGTTAATGTTTTAAAATAAAGATTTGTAAAATATTTTTATTTTATAAATGTTGAATCTTAGGTTTGAATATGTTATAGTAATTGGAATTTTATTAATTAGAGTTTTGTTTATACTTTAGAGTTTTAGGGTTTGTTTAGGGTTTTGTGAATTAGTTTTATGTATGAATTGGTTTATAGTATGTTAATGGTTTAGGGTTTAAAGTTTGGAGGGTAAGGTTTGAAAATTTTAAATTTAAAAATAATAATTCTTTTTATAATTAATGTTTATATTTTGATTTAATAGTTTATGATTAAGAATATGATTTATAGTATGATAATGGTTTAGGGTTTAGGGTTTGGAGGGTAAGGATTTAGAAATAATAATTCTTTTAATAATTAATTTTTTTATATTTTGATTTAATAGTTTATGATTAAAAATATGATTTATAGTATGATAATGGTTTAGGGTTTAGGGTTTGGAGGGTAAGGTTTGGAAATTTTAGATTTAAAAATAATAATTCTTTTTATAATTAATGTTTTCGCGACTGATTTGATTATGGTTTAGTGTTATATGGTTTGAAGAGTTATGTTTAACGTTATAAAATAATGTTTTAAAATAAAGATTTGTAAAATATTTTTATTTTATAAATATTTTAGTTTTATGTATATATAACCTAAACCCTAACCCTAAATAAACCTTAAATCCTAAAACCCTAAACCATATAAAACCCTAAACACCAAACCCTACCCTAAATCACGAACCCTAAATACTAAATCCAAAAACACAAAAATCCGATTTAGAAAACCGATCCAGATTTGAAACGATTCTGCTAAACAAAAAGACCCTAAATCATTAACTCTAAATCATAAACTAAACCCTTAACTATAAACTCCTTAACTCTAAACTCGTAACCCCTTATCCTTATATCCTAAATTTGATGAAAACACAAATTCTACAAAACTCATAACGATAAACCCTAAACCTCAAACTTTAAACCCTAAACTCCGATTGCATAAAACGTGCTTTTTCTTCACCGACATTCCTCTTAGTCGCATAACAGTCGCTATTTAGCGACTGTTATGCGACTACAATTTAGCGACTTATTAATAGCCGCATATCAGTCGCTAAATAGCAACTGTTTTGCGACTACCATTTAGCGATTTATTAATAGTCGCATATCAGTCGCTAAATAGTGACTGTTATGCGACTGATTAATTTGGTCGCAAAATAGCGACTGATGTGCGACTAATATTTGAATAGTCGCAAAGCAGTTGCAGTTTAGTCGCGAAATTTCGCAACTACGAAATCAGTCGCAAACTTCAATTGCTAATTTCCTGTTTTCTTGTAGTGAATGTTCATAAACTAATAACAATAGATTTTGAAAATTTTACCAATAAAAACGAATAATTAAGAGTGAGGGGTGGTAGCCTTAGTAGGGCTTGAACCTACAATAAACTATTAGCGGTATATTTCAACCAATTAAACGATAAACCCTTGTGATCAAACTTTTAATATGTTTACTAAAGAAGTGGTAATCTAGTGGTAAGACAAGGGGTTAGTTGTTGTGTACCTCGAATTCAAATGTCTTTTAATATGAAAGAATAATCTTTAAATTGAATTATCTAAAAATTAACTTCGAATTCGTAAGAAATTATGGAATTCAAGCTTGGAACTTCCACGGTATTAAAAAAAAAAACTTTTTGTATACACGAACGTGCTTGACTTGTTAAGAAAATACATTTGTCCAAAGCACATTTTTCTCTCATATAACATTATAGGCCTCCAAACCCAAAAAATTCAACATAGCGTATCAGTCAAATTATCATTTCTTTAGTTATGAAATGGATTCAAAGTCTTTGCATACTATTTACGTGTTTTAATTTTATTTTTTCGTTTTTCGGTCTAAAAGATACTTATATTAAAAATAAACAGAAACCAAAAATATAAAAAAGTAGGATAACAGTCCGCAAGTTAACATGACACTATGCCCAAGGAATCTCAAACCTGCAGGCAACACACCCCCGGAATCAACAAGAAAACAATTAAGAACCTTTACAAACGAAACTAAAAACCTAGAGTAAACTGTAAAACCAAATAAAACTCTAAATCATCAGGGAAGGGAAGACAGAAAAACAGCGTCGCAACGCTATAAAATTTCCAAGTCACAACGAAAAACTCCATATAAAAACAGAAGAAGACCGAGACAAAGAAAACACGCAAAAAACCACAAACAACGATTAGTAAATGAGGCAAAGCGAACAAAAATCTATCACTTTAGCACATAATCATCAATATAACCAGCCTAAATCGAAAGCTATACATCTTCATATTAAGTTAGCCTTACTACCATCGAAATGAAACATACTAAAAGAAGAAACTAATTATTCAAAGAAATTACTTGGCGGCAAAATGGGAGTAGGAAATATCCAACAAACTTAAGAAAAGAGCTAATCAAAGCAAGTCTAAATCCAGATAAAGCCCACATTTCCCCCAAATATTAAGAGAAAAACCCCATGAACATTACTCGAATGGGCCATTTTCTATTAATAATCTAAGGCCTTATAAATTATAAACACATCACTGTATATACGATACACTACCCTAGGAGTAAGGTTTAGAGGAACGTAGAAATTAAACAATGTTGGGCTCAGATGGAAGGCGTAGAGAGTAAGAACAAAAAAAAGACAAAAAGAAATTGAGACAATGACAAGGAGAAAATGGCAAGTAAAGTTGAAAAGAAACAAATTTGGGTTTTTGTATTTTTCTTCTTTCCTGATTATTTAATTTTTTTTATTGCTTTTTAAAATAAACATGCATCAAATCTTCACGCTCTTAGTTTGATAAGATCACAAGAGTGATAAAGGAAGGATGGGGCGCTCGGGTTGTAGCCCCACCAATACTATGGTTTAAGTCTGTAACTACACGGTTTTTGAAACTCATTGTTTAGCCACACAAATTAATTTTCTCGAGTTATAACCACAAAATGTTGACTTTTAGTTGACTTTTAACGATTTCATTAAACAGACGTTAAATTGAAAGTTAAACCGTTTAATTGATTTAGAAATAGGACAAATTAAGATTTGAACCAAAACAAAGAATTAAACCAAATTAAACCCAGATCCCCATTTCCAAACCGTAACCCGATTAAAATCAATCCTCTCTCTCTCTTTCTCTCTCGATCGAGACAAATTCATCCCCAAATCAATTGAACTCAAACCCTATCTCCATAACTCTCTTTCGACAAATCCCAGTCACTCACAGAATCATGAGTAACAATTCAGCTTCATCGAGTTCTGTTTCTAGAGGCGAAAATCGCGTTCATGGGATCCCAAGGATGTGTTGGTGTGGTGATTCTGTCGCAGAATTTGTTTCCAAAACTGAGCTTAACCCAGGTCGGAGATTCTATCGGTGTCGATTTGCTGCGGATCGGAAGCTAAAGAGTGATGGTTCACATGTATTCAAATGGGTTGATGAAGCCTTGGTTGAAGAAAGAGAAAAGGTTGAAGAGAAAGCAAAAACAATTGAGGAAGAGTTAAAGATGATGAATGAGTTCATCGTGGAGAGCATAGAAAATGGGAAAAAAACTGTTCGAGAAGATGGAAATTGATTTAGAGGAAAGGTGTTTGACTAAGATTGAAGATGCAATGTTGGATGCCAAGTCGAGTTTAAGGAAGAATCTTTGTTTTCTTGTTGTCATTGGATGCATCACCATCATTGGATTTAACAAACTTTTTGATGTGTGAGAGTTTATTTGTGAGAGTAGTAATCTGGTTGTTCTCTTTGTTTATGTAATCTTGTTATTGCTATCTTTATGAATCTTGGTTTAATCTAAGGTCGATGCTTGATTGAGTTCCAAAAAACACAGTCAACATGAGTTTACATAAGTCTGCCAAATAGATAACATGACCAAACATCTAACACAAGAAAACAACAAACCGACCAGACTCTAACTCGACCAAATGACCAGACATCGACTCGACCAGACAACAACTTGACCAAACTCTTAACTCGACCAAACTAGCAGACAACAACTCGACGCCTACACCATTCTTCATGCTAATCAACCACTTGGGACATTGGCTGAGTCCCTACACCATCATTGTGTTCCTGAGCCTGAAACCATAAGAAAAACCATCATATACAAGCTCACACACAGACACTAATAAAGACAATTTTGATATCCAGTACCTTCTTCAATCTTTTCGCGCATAACCTTGCATTATGACCAGCTTGTCCGCATTTTTTGCAATGCATTATCCTCTTCTTTGTACCTGCTAAGTCACCACCTTCTGAATTTCCCTGTTTCTTAGTCTTTTTCTGTTTGTTCTTCTTCTTCTTCTTCGATGGAGATTCGTTTATTCCTTTCATACGTTTCTGTTTTTTGCTTCGCTTCTTCTTCTTCTTCTTTTTGTCCTGTGGATCAGCATCATCATCAACTGGTGGAACATATGGAGTCACCAATGCAACATCTCCTGTCTCAGAAGCCCAATGTCCTGGTCCTCTAACCGGATTAATGTTCGCAGCATATAACACCCTTAGCCGCTCTGTTAGAAACCAATCAGATACGTAGTCTTTGGGATTCAGTTTCCTCTTCAAGATAACCCCGTAGGCATGTTCACATGGGATCCCACGTATTTGCCACTTGCAACATGTACAAGTTCTCTTGTTTAAATCCACCCTCTCATAATCAAAACCGAATTGAACCTCAAAAACTCCACTAGTACCCGGAAAGAGAATGCAAGCTGAGGCATCTTCATGTTGTTCATCAAGGGCCCGTTGAACATATGCCGTACACGTCCCTGCATACCTAGTAGCAGCAGCCAAGCGCTCATTTATACGAACCATTGCAAGTCTTCTAATCATCTCCAACATTGGCATGAAAGGCTTCTCTCTTGCTGTGACAACTGATGAGTTGAATGACTCAACTGAGTTGTTTTCCACATCCTCACAACATTTACCATCAATCTTGTAAAAGGCTCTGCACCAACTCTCTGGATTCCTCTTCATCACATCATTGTAGACTCCAATATCATATTCCTCAAGCTTTTTCAGGTTCTTCTGATACTGATCCTTATTGTAGCTCCATGCCAAACGCCATATAAAAGCCTTTAGCTCCATTTTTTGCCATGAAGCTTCTTTATGTTGCCGTAGATGTGTTGAACGCAATTGCGATGCTCAATGCGTGGGAGCTCTTTTGCCACAACATTGCATAAACCCTGAAATATCAATCTCAATTTAGTTCATGAAGTCAATAATAAAACCGAAACCAAAATGAAGATGTAAACACATACCTTTTGTCTGTCCGAGACCAAAGCATATCCATCTCCATCTTTCAAATCCAAGTCCTTCTTCACTTGCTTGACAAACCACAACCAATTGATCTCATTTTCAACCTTCACTACAGCCCAAGCTAAAGGGTATATCCGGTTCTCAGCATCTCGTCCCTGAGCAACAAGCAACTGACCTGAAAACGAGTTCCTAAGAAATGTACCATCGACTCCAATTATTGGACGACATGTCTGCTTCCAAGCGTTTTTGAGTTTGTGAAAGCATACATAAAATCTATCAAACACATTCTCGCCATTTGGCCCAGCAGTAGTCTCAAGTAGGACAGTGGATTGATGTTTTGAGTCCATGATCTCCTCGCAATATCCACGGATATGAGCAAACTGAACTTCATGCTCTTTTGCGATCCATTTAAGAGCTTTCTTCCTTGCTTCTTGACACTGATTTCTCGTTACACTAAACTTCCACTGGTCTTGAATTAAAGACTGAATCCTCAAAGGCATCATTAAACTCGGTTCTTGTCTTATCCTGTCCAAGAACAATATAGCAATCACAGGATCTGTTAACATGTCACAAGAACCACTGCGGCCACATGAATGATGATCATTGTAACGAGTCACCTCCCATACATTCCTTTTTTTTCTGCAAACCACACTAAATACGCCACTCGCATGATTTTTTGTTTCCACACCTATACTCTAGCTTAGTACGATCCCATCTAGTCTGCTTGATATTGCGAGTGTTTTTGATAGCATAATCAAGGACCGCTTCTTTGAATGCTGCACCAGTCAAGAACACTTGATGAATATGCAATCTTCCATCTCCTCTTTGTCTAATCTTGTGCCCTCGAGTGCGAGCCACAGGTTGAACTTCATCATCCGCATCCTCTTCTTCACTATCACTAACAGGAACAGAATTGTGATTCAATGCAGGTTCATCCATAAACTCAGCAACATCAGCCTCTATATCTAACTGAAACTTATCCATTAACTGTTCTTCAACACCATCCTCAACGTCTTCTTCCTCAGCATCTTCAACACCTTCCTCTACATCAGCTGAATCATCTTCTTCCTGTTCGACGTCATCCGTCACAGCTCCCTCTACGAATTCAGATTGGTCGTCTACATAGCCATGCTCTGCAGCTTCTTCAGACTCGTCTTCTACATTCGCTTCCTCACCATCTTCTTCAATTTCGTTTTCATCCGACCCATCATCATCTTCTTCCTGTCCGACTTCTTCCCCTTCCTCCCTTTCTTCTTCCTCTTCTTCATCACTGGTCGAGGAGTCTGATTCATCTGAATCATCCGGGTCAGACATCTTACGAGGAAGAGATATCAATCTTTCTCTCTCACGATCTGCTGCATCAGGATTCGTTTCTTCGCTACTAGTAATTTCCAAATAAAAATCGAAAATTTCTCAGCTCATTACATAAACGAAAACGAAATTAAAAACAGAAACAACAATGCACATGATCCGAACTCATATTTCTTACCTCATTTCTCAAATCGAAGTTGAATCACGACACTAATTCGAAAACCTAATTTTGGGATTTTGGGATTTCTCTCCAGAACACGACGCACAAGAGAGAGATAGAGAATTGGGGCTTTTTTTAGGGATTTGGTCTGGGTTAAATTTGTTTTTTTTTTATTAATTTGGGTTTTATGGGTCTAATCGGGTTTAGTGCTTAATTTGGTTTGCTTTTAAGATTACTTTCGGTTTGACCAATCGATTAACGGTTTAACTTTCAATTTAACGTCTGTTTAACGAAGTCGTTAAAAGTCAACTAAAAGTCAACATTTTGTGGTTATAACTCGAGAAAATTAATTTGTGTGGCTAAACAATGAGTTTCAAAAACCGTGTAGTTACAGACTTAAACCATAGTATTGGTGGGGCTACACCCCGAGCGCCCAAGGAAGGACATATCTCAACCAACAAAGTCTAGCATCACCACATTTATAAGGGTTCGTCTATGGTAGAAACTAGAAAAACAAAGTATATTTAGTATAGTTTGACTGATAAATTATCAATCAAAAAAGGAAAACAAATTACGATATTAAGTGATACTATTAACATGGCCACAACTTTATAATATGCAGTTTATTGTTGTTTACACGTTAAAACGGTGATGATTAATCTCTCTCTCTCTCTCTCTCTCTCTCTCTCTCTCTCTCTCTCTCTCTCTCTCTCTCTCTCTCTCTCTCTCTCTCTCTCTCTCTCTCTCTCTCTCTCTCTCTCTCTCGGTTTTCAAAATTTGAATCAACTCTCTTTGTTTCTAAAAGACGATTATTGATTTGACGGAAATCCAAAGTAATAAATCATCTCAGATTATCACGATTCTAGTTTAATCAATAAATCGTTCTAGATCGTAAAGGTTCCTATGAACAACAATGGCTTCTTTTTAGATCTGGCCCACGTATGATGCAGTTTTATCGGGGGTTTCGTCTCTTATGATCCTAGTTGGCAAAATAAAATCTACACTACCCCTTCTTAATCCACAATACCTTTCTCATTAAAATGAGAGTGGGCAATTACTCTTCCACCCTTACAGATTGAATTTTAAAAAAAATAGAATTGAATATTAAAAATGGGATTCGGGTTGGGTCTCATTTGGGTTGGGTGGGGAATTATTAAAAATTGAATATTAAAAAATTGAATATTGGCATCTCTCTCTCTCCTCTCTCCTCGCTCTCCACCAGCTCGAGAAAATCGTGCTCAGCTCTGTCGGATTCGGTCGTCGGAGATTCACCTCGATTTTCTTCGCCTCCTACACCGCCGTCGACGTCTCCTTCGCCGCGCCGTAGCCGCATTCTCATCCAAATCGAGGTTTAACTGTTTATTTGTAGATTAGTGGATTAGTCTCCTCTTTAAGAATCAATTTCAAATGGGGATTGTAATTGGGATTTGATGCACACTGGTGATTAAAGAATGTTTGTGGGTTTATTATGTTGGGATTATGTCCTGAAATCACATTGTACTCACTCTAGAGATAGTTGTATTGTCGAGATCGGACAATTCATGTGAAACTGGGTAATCATAATGTTTTGCTAGAAACCGCTTATGACAGATGAGATGTAACTCATTTCCAGTATCGTGTGAACCTACAGGGTCACACACCTAAGCAAGTTGGACATAGTCCATATGGGATTGATCATTGGCATATGATCTGATTGATGTGTATTGGATATACATCGAATATAAGTTTCAAAGGGGTGTATCGATCGACACCATTGGGTGCGTCGGTCGATACAGGACGTGTGTCGATCGACACCACTAAGTGTGTCGATCGACACAAAGGCGAAACCGAGACTGATGTTTCGGTTCACTTTAAGGTCGATATATAAACGCGTTTTGTACATTCGACCGGAGAGTGATCGTGTGCGCCGTCCTGTGAGGATTTTCTCAAAGAGAAAACACAGAAACCTCTAGAAACTGAGTTCCCAGGAGATCTGAGCCCCTGTACTAGCATCCCGGCAGATTCCAGCTTGTGTGCGTGTGGACTATCAGTAGAGGCGCAACATCTGAGGCGCTCCAGAGATCTCGTTTACCTGACCCTATTCCGCTGCCAAAACAAGGTAAACACAAGATCTGATCCATGATTCAATTAACTAGACCCTAGATCCTAGGCTATCTGGAACTTGCGAGGATTCTGAATCTGGTAGAATTGGCTCGAAGTTCCATCAGTGGTATCAGAGCCTTAGGGTTTTCCATTGAATCAACCTGTCTAAATGAATTTGATGATTTAGATTCGCAAACTAGGTTGTTTGGTTAGAACAGGTGAGATCGATCTGATCGATCTCCGATTCTGTGTTTTCGCACAGTGTCGATCGACACACTAGGTGTGTCGGTCGACACAGAACAGTGAAATCGACAGATTCGGCGGCTAGGGTTTTTCGCGAAGAAAAACCGAAAGCCTTCTGTGTCAATCGACACAGGTTGAGTGTCGGTCGACACAGAGCAGATTCGGTCGAGTGTCGATCGACACAGGTTAGTGTCGGTTGACTCAGACCTAGCGAATGGTTAATCGGTTCAATTGGATGGAACCGGTTATCATGCTTGGTTAAGTCCGAATAGATCGGTTTAAATTGGATGAATTGGTTCAATTGGATTGAACTGATTATCTCAATTAGCATGAACCGATTGATCAGAATCAGTTTGATTGGATAATACGGTTCAATTAAATTGGACCGGTTATCGCAATCAGTTAAAAACTGGTTAAAACGGTTTAAATTGGATGAATTGGTTCAATTGAATTGAACTAATTATCCCAATTAATATAAACCGATTGGTTAAGATCGGTTTGATCTGATAAGTCGGTCCAATTGGATTGAACCGGTTATCAAAACTGTCCTCGGTTAAGGTCTATGTCGACCGTCACACACGGTTTGTGTCGATCGACATGACCGGTTCGATGAACCGGGTTAATTGGATTAACCGGTTATTGAAGTCCGGTTTTTGTTTGGTGGTGTCGATCGACAGACAAAGTCTGCGTCGATCGACACAGTGCTCGAAATTCTGGTTATTGAACCTTGAATTTGCAGAAACCAAACTTGACCTAAACCTTGATCAAAGCTTAGCTTCAATATGGTCAACTGTCAAGACTCATTTCGTTGTGTGATGGTCTAGCCAAGAGCTTGGTGTCCACAATTACGTGAGTAAGGCAGATAGTTATGTTGATAGATTAGCAGTGCTAAACATCAACAATTACATGACCTAAGAGATTGACTTGCTGAACTTTTGGGTTTAGTTTCCTCAACTAAATATCAAGTAACCTTGATGTCTTGCCCAATCTTGTCTACTGTCAAAACTCGTGTCGTTTGTTGGATAGTCTTGGAGTCCTTGTTATCCACTGCTACATGAGTAAGGCAGGTGATCATTGATAGACTTGCAGTGCGACTGTCAATGATCACAAGACTAAAGAGATTGGTTTACTTGACTGGGCTATCAGAAGTTCTGGGCCCAGAGACATCAGAGTGGATTAGACATAGTTTGTCTCATTCACGACCAAGAGTTGTACTGGGTACAATTAGCAATGATTTGCTTACCTAGATAACTAAAGTTTGGGTGATGGCGAGTCGCCCACTCAGATTTTAGTGAAGTATGGATCTTGTATCATTATATTCATAGAGGAAACATTGTTTGAATATAATGCGAGTTTTCTTATTAGATAAGATTTCTCATCATATACATAACTGTTGGGAATGTCCTGAAATCTATTGTACTTGCTCTAAGTGAAAGTCGTATAGTCGAGATGAGACAATCACATATCACTAGGAAATCATAATGCTTTGCTAGAAGCCACTTATGATCAATGAGTTGAGAACTCATTGCTAGTGTTATATGATCCTACATGGTCACACACCTAAGCAAACTGGGCGTCAAAGACGAGGTTGATCATTAATGTAATGATCCAGTGAATGCATATGTGATATGCATTCAATATCAATGTTCTGGGACAACATCGATCGTTGCAGAGAGTGCATCGATCGATGCACTCGCGGATTAATCAGATTAATTCGGTTTAATCGTTGGTTAAATCCGTTGTGGTTTAAGCCGACATATATGAGACATATGGTCGACCTAAACTCGTCCCTAACCTAATTTACAGCCACCAGAACACAGAAAGAAACCTCTCTGGAGATTAGATCTCTGTAAGGCACTAGCATCCCTGCGGTCCAGTTTGTGTGCGTGTGGATACCAGTTGAGGCGCATCACTTGAGGCGCTTCGTGATCTCGATTATCTGCTAATACTTCCGCTGCAAATCAACAGGTAAATCTGAGATTCCATAGATTCAATCATATGAACCTTAGATCCTAGGCTCGGAATTTAGACTAGGGTTGCTAATCCTGATTAGAACTGCTAGAAATTCCTTAAGTGGTATCAGAGCTTTAGGGTTCCATTGAATCTGTAGCATGTTGATTAGATTGGTTGAATCTGAATCTGTGTATGGTTGATACAAACTTGCTAAAATTCGTTTTCCTGAAAACCTAGTTTAGGGTTCTGTTTCGAAAACGTTTAAGGGTTCTCTCGCATGGTGTCGATCGATGCCAATCCGGCATCGATCGATGCAGGGCGAAAGCCCGAATAAAATTTAGGGTTTTTCGCATGGTGTCGATCGTTGCCAATCCGGCATCGATCGACATAGGGCAAAAACCCGAATAAAACTCAGTTTTCGCCTAGTGTCGATCGACACAAATGTTGTGTCGGTCGACACAAATGTTGTGTCGGTCGACACAAACCTCGCGAGATTTATGAATCGGTTCAATTGGATTGGACCGGTTATCGAGCTTGGTTAAAGATGGTCAAACACTGTGAATGGTTTAATTGCGATTGGTTTGAGTAGGTTGGCATCGACCGATGCTAATGTAGCATCGATCGATGCTGACCGGTACTCAAAACCGGATCAATTGGATTGATCGGTTATCGCGGATTGCTTTTGGTTATCCTGCATCGATCGACACTATAGTAGTGTCAGTCGACATCAGGCTTGATGATTAAGTTATTGAACCTGAAATCACAGAACCGAAGCAAGATGAATCAATTAATTATAAGAATTAAAACATAATAAAACTGAACGTTTTAAATGATTCCGTTCCTCAATCAAATATCAAGTGATACTTGATGTCTTTCCAATCTTGTCAACTGTCAAGACCCATTTAAATGTGCGATAGACTTGCAGTGCAAGATGTCCACAATTTCATGAGTAAGACAGAGGTAATCGTGTTGATGGACTTGCAGTGCAAGACGTCAACAATTACATGACTGAAAGGATTGGTTTACTTGACTGGGCCGTCAAAATCGTTTTGGGCTCAGAGACATCAGGTGGATTGGACATAAGATGTCGATCCACAACCAAGAGTTATATTGGATATAACTAGCAAAGTTGTTGCTTACCTAGATAGCTAAATTTGGGTGATAGCCAGTGGCTCACTTAAGTTTAGTGAAGTATGGGTCTTGGATCATTATATTCATCTGAGGAAACATTGTTTGAATATAATGCGAGTTTTCTTAAAAGTTAAGATTTCTCATCTCTTGAACATCATAACTAAACCTTTTTCCTTTCTTTGTTCTCAGCTATGACTAACACTCATAATAACTCTTTCTCCCTGGGATCCGTCCTTGAGAAGGACAAGTTAAATGGATCTAATTTTCTCGAATGGTATCGGAACTTGAGAATTGTTCTCAAGCAGGAGAAAAGGGACTATGTCCTGGAAACTGTTCTCCCTGAAAAACCGAGATCCAATGCTGCACATGCAGAAAGGAGTGCTTGGGATAAGCATTCCAATGATGTGGTCGATGTGAATTGTCTCATGTTGGCTACCATGAACTCGGACTTGCAGAAGCAATACGAGAACGTGGAGTCGCCAGTGGAGATGATTACTAGCCTGAAAAGCATGTTTCAGGAGCAAGCACGAACTGAGAGATACCAGACGGTTAAATCTCTCATTGAATGCAAGCTACCAAAGGACAGTCCGGTCAGTCCTCATGTCATTAAGATGATGGGTTATATTGATAACCTGGGGAGACTGGATTGTCCCATTAGCCAAGAGTTGGCTACTGACATCATTCTGCAGTCACTGCCGTCAAGTTATGATCAGTTTGTTATGAACTATAACATGAACAACTTGACGAAGACGTTGACTGAACTGCATGGCATGCTCAAGACAGCTGAGCCTAATATCAGGAAGGGCACTCCTAATGTACTTATGGTACAAGGGGGTAAGAAGTTTAAGAAACTTGGCAAAGGCAAGGGAAATGGCAAGGCAGTCCAGGTTGAGAACCAGGACACGCCTGCGCCAGCCCCGAAGCCCAAGCCGGGCCCATATGAGACTGATAAGTGCCATTACTGTAAAGAGCCTGAGCATTGGAAGAGAAATTGCAATAAATTCTTGGAAGAGAAGAAGAAGAAGAAGAAGACTTTCGAGACTTCATCTTCAGGTATTTATGTTATAGAAGTAAATGTTACTACTTCTGGTTCTACTTCTTGGGTATTGGATACCGGCTGTGGTGCTCATATTTGTACAAATATGCAGGGCCTAAGCAACAGTAGGAAGTTGGAAAAGGGACAAGTGGACCTGCGCGTGGGGAATGGAGCAAGAGTTGCTGCATTAGCCGTAGGAACATATAACTTGTCTTTACCTTCTGGTTTAGTTTTAAAGCTTAATAATTGCTACTATGTACATGCTATAAGCAGAAATATTATTTCCATTCCTATTTTGGATGTGGAAGGATATCAGTTTTCAATAAAGAATAAATGTTGTTCTTTTGATTACAATGATATATTTTATGGTAGCAGCCCATTAGAGAATGTGCTTTATGTTTTAAACCAAACTGCACCAATCTATAACATTAACACCAAGAGATTCAAATCAAATGACACGAATCAGACTTTTCTTTGGCATTGTCGTTTGGGCCACATAAACGAGAAACGGATCCAAAAGCTCCATAGTGATGGGCTTCTGGGCTCATTTGATTATGAATCATGTGAGAAATGTGAATCTTGTTTACTAGGCAAAATGACTAAGGCCCCTTTCAACAAATCAAATGAAAGGGCCAGTGACCTATTGGGCCTTATACATACAGATGTGTGTGGTCCAATGAGCACAAGTGCCATAGGAAATTTTCGATACTTCATTACCTTCACTGATGATTTCAGCAGGTATGGCTATGTCTATTTAATGAGACACAAGTCGGAATCTTTTGAAAGGTTCAAAGAATTCCAAAATGAAGTACAGAATCAACTTGGCAAAAGTATTAAGGCTCTTCGATCAGATCGTGGAGGAGAATACTTAAGCCAAGAATTCAGTGATCATTTGAGAGATTGTGGAATTGTTTCACAACTCACTCCTCCTGGAACACCACAATGGAATGGGGTGTCCGAGAGGAGGAATCGAACTTTATTAGATATGGTTCGATCAATGATGAGTCTCTCAACTCTTCCATTATCCTTTTGGGGATACGCTCTAGAAACGTATGCGTTTACACTTAATAGGGTTCCGTCAAAATCAGTTGCAAAGACACCACATGAGATGTGGACTGGAAATGTTCCAAGTTTGTCTTTCCTGAAGATTTGGGGTTGTGAAGCTTATGTTAAGCGATTAATTACAGATAAGCTTGAACCCAAATCTGATAAGTGCTACTTCGTTGGTTATCCTAAGGAAACCAAGGCATACTACTTTTACAAACAATCCGAGAACAAAGTGTTTGTTGCTCGGAACTGCGTTTTTCTTGAAAGAGAATTTCTTTCCAAGAGAAACAGTGGGAGTAAAATACAACTCGAAGAAGTTCGAGAACCGCAGGAAAATGCTCAACCCGTAGAGGAAGAGCAACAGCTGGATCTACAAAGAGTTGTAGAGACGGCGCCTGTGGAGCCTGAAATTCGCCGATCCGAAAGGATCCGTCACGAACCCGAGAGATATGGATTTCTCGTAACCAATTGTCATGATTTGTTGATCATTGATAGTGACGAGCCAGCGAATTTTGAAGAAGCGATGATGAGCCTTGACTCCGAAAAGTGGCTGAAAGCCGCTGAATCCGAAATGGGATCCATGACACAGAACCAAGTATGAACTTTGGTTGATTTACCCGATGGTGCAAGACCCATTGAGTGTAAATGGATTTTCAAGAAGAAAATTGATGTGGATGGAAATATTCAGATATATAAAGCAAGGCTAGTGGCAAAAGGTTTCAAACAAATTCGTGGTATTGACTATGAAGAAACCTATTCACCTGTCGCCATGCTTAAATCCATTCGGATTCTCCTAGCAACAACAGCTCATTATGACTATGAGATCTGGCAGATGGACGTGAAAACAGCTTTCCTTAATGTAATTCTGGAAGAGGATGTGTACATGACACAACCCGAAGGTTTCATCGATCCAAATGCAGCTAGGAAAGTATGCAAGCTTCATCGATCCATTTATGGATTGAAGCAAGCATCTCGGAGTTGGAATCTTTGTTTTGATGAAGCAGTCAAAAAGTTTGATTTCATCAGAAGCGAAGAAGAACCATGTGTTTACAAGAAGACTAGTGGGAGCGCAGTTGCATTTCTCGTGTTGTATGTAGATGACATACTTCTTCTCGGAAATGACGTTCCGTTGTTACAGTCTGTTAAGACTTGGCTCGGAAGTTGTTTTTCAATGAAAGACATGGGAGAAGCCGCGTATATTCTTGGAATAAGAATCTATAGAGATAGATCAAACAAGTTGATTGGACGGTGTCAAGACACTTATATCGATAAAGTCTTACACAGGTTCAGAATGCAAGATTCCAAGAAGGGCTTCATACCAATGTCTTATGGCATAAGTCTCAGCAAGAAGCAGTGTCCTGAGACACCTGCTGAGCGAGATCGCATGAGTCGGATTCCCTATGCCTCGGCGTTGGGATCCATCATGTATGCCATGCTCTGTACTCGTCCAGATGTTGCTTGTGCTTTAAGCATGACGAGTAGATACCAATCGGATCCAGGTGAAAGTCACTGGACAGCAGTCAAGAATATTCTGAAGTATTTGAGAAATACTAAGGATAAGTTCTTGGTGTATGGAGGAAGTGATGAGCTGGTAGTAAGTGGTTACACAGACGCAAGTTTTCAGACAGACAAAGATGATTTCCGATCGCAATCTGGTAACATCTTCTGCCTGAATGGTGGTGCTGTCAGCTGGAAGAGTTCCAAGCAGGACACTGTAGCAGATTCCACAATTGAAGCTGAGTACCTCGCTGCTTCTGAAGCGGCAAAGGAGGCTGTTTGGATCAAGAAGTTCATTACTGAACTTGGTGTGATTCCTAGCATTTCTGAGCCAGTGGATTTGTATTGTGACAACAATGGAGCCATTGCGCAAGCAAAGGAACCTAGATCACACCAGAAATCCAAACACATAGAAAGGCGATATCACCTTATCCGTGATATTGTGAATAGAGGAGATGTGAAGATCAGCAGAGTCCCAACGGATGAGAACGTAGCTGATCCGCTGACCAAGCCCCTCCCAAGGCCTAAGCATGAGTTTCACACTGCTGCTGTAGGCATTAGATTTCTTAAGATATGATCTTGTTTTCAGTGGGAGTTATATTTGGTTTTTAGTTATGACTTGATGTTCGTAAAACATAATTTGGTTATGTTATTTTAATGAAATTGTTTCAGTATTATTTAATTGTGTTAATTAAATATACATTGTCCCAAAGTAATTTATGACATTTTATAGGTCATCAAGTATGTGACTTGATCATGAAACCCTATAAACAAAGATTGTCATGAATTATGTTGGTCCCTGGTCGAGGTTGTTAAAATGGAACATTAACAACCACGTGAGACTAGTTTGTGAGGTGACTGATGACTATGTTTCATGGAGTCATTTAATAAGAGTATTAAAGTCAGTCACATAGATATGTGTTAGAGAACACATGATCGGACATGACCCGTTAATGAGAACTCTAAAAGATGTTATATGAGTGTCATAAGAGTTTCTCATTACGACTAAAGAGAGTAGTCCTTAGACCTGAGTTCATCATGTCCTCTCTTATATGGATTGGTTCGTCTTGACTTTGTCAAACGTCAACCGTAACTGGTGATCATAAAGACACTGATTAGGCGTATCATGAGATATAAAAGAGACATGGATGGAACAAGATGGGATTTGTACCTTCTATATAACAGGAGTTAAATATCTCTGGGCCTATCGAAGATTTGATACTGGAAATGCGTGGCCGCGCTCAAACGAGGTGATTGTCAGTCGTTTGTTTTTCAGCGGTACAAATCGGGATTCGATAAACGTGATCTGGCTTAATAAGGATGACACAGTTCTTGCCTTATGCTAGATTGAGATATAGCTACAAAGGGATTAAAGGAATAGATGATTCCAGTACAAGTGGGAGATTGTTGGGAATGTCCTGAAATCTATTGTACTTGCTCTAAGTGAAAGTCGTATAGTCGAGATGAGACAATCACATATCACTAGGAAATCATAATGCTTTGCTAGAAGCCACTTATGATCAATGAGTTGAGAACTCATTGCTAGTGTTATATGATCCTACAGGGTCACACACCTAAGCAAACTGGGCGTCAAAGACGAGGTTGATCATTAATGTAATGATCCAGTGAATGCATATGTGATATGCATTCAATATCAATGTTCTGGGACAGCATCGATCGTTGTAGAGAGTGCATCGATCGATGCACTCGCGGATTAATCAGATTAATTCGGTTTAATCGTTGGTTAAATCCGTTGTGGTTTAAGCCGACATATATGAGACATATGGTCGACCTAAACTCGTCCCTAACCTAATTTACAGCCACCAGAACACAGAAAGAAACCTCTCTGGAGATTAGATCTCTGTAAGGCACTAGCATCCCTGCGGTCCAGTTTGTGTGCGTGTGGATACCAGTAGAGGCGCAGCACTTGAGGCGCTTCGTGATCTCGATTATCTGCTAATACTTCCGCTGCAAATCAACAGGTAAATCTGAGATTCCATAGATTCAATCATATGAACCTTAGATCCTAGGCTCGGAATTTAGAGTAGGGTTGCTAATCCTGATTAGAACTGCTAGAAATTCCTTCAATAACTAAATCTTTGTTTTTCTTGGATTTCAGCTTATGTCTACGACTACTTTCTCGTTGCGATCCGTCCTTGAGAAGGACATGTTAAATGGATCCAACTTCCTGGATTGGTATCGGAATCTGAGATTCATTCTCAAGCAGGAAAGCAAGGACTATGTCCTTGAAAAGGCTCTTCCAGAAAGGCTTGGGACCGATTGCTCGCATACAGCATATAATACTTGGAATAAGCATTATATTGATGTGGTAGATGTGCGTGATCTGATGTTGGCTACCATGAACTCAGACTTGAAGAGTCAGTATGAGAACATGGAGTCGCCAATAGAGATGATCACCAGCCTGAAACTGAAGTTTCAGGATCTGGCACGAGTTGAGAGATTCCAGATGGTGAAGTCTCTCACTGGGTGCAAACTACCAGAGGATGCTCCAGTAAGTCCTCATGTCATTATACTGATGGGTTACATTGATAACCTGGGGAAACTGGAATGTCCTGTCAGCTTAGAGTTGGCCACTGACATCATTATGCAGTCACTGCCGTCAAGCTATGACAAGTTCGTTAAGAACTATATCAAGAAAGGTTTGACGAAGACGTTGACTGAGCTGCATGGCATGCTCAAAACAGCAGAGCATGACATCATAAAGGGTAAAAGATTTGAGAAATCTTGTGTTGGCAAGGGTAGAGGCAGGGCCGTCCAGATTTAGAATCAGGATAAGCCTGTGTCATCTTATAAGCCCAAGTCAGGCCCATCTGGTGTCAGAAAATGCTTCTACTGCGATGAGTCAGGGCATTGGAAGAGAGATTGCATTAAATTCTTGGAAGATTCACAAGAGATGAAGGAGATGTATGGTACTTCCTCTTCAGGTATTGTGTTATTAATTCAAGTTCTACGTTAGTATTGGATACTAGTTGTGGTACTAATATTTTGGAAATATGCAGGACCTAAGCGACAGTAGAACGTTGAAGAAAGGACAAGTGGAACTGCGTGTCTGGTATGAAGCAATGGTTGCTGCATGAGCCGTAGAGATTCTCCACTTGTAGGAACTTTTCATACTTGGTTTTAGAAGTTAAGTAATTGCTACTATGTATCTGCCTTGTGCAGAAATGTCTTTCATTTTCTTGTAAGAATTTGGATGTTTTTATTTTGATAAAAGACAAGTTTTGTTCTTTAGATCTTAATGAAATATTCTATGGTAGCACCCCATTTGGAATGGGTTTTATATCTTGAACCAATGTACGCTTGTACACATAACATAAATACCAAACACTTTAAGTCTGATGACTTGAAGTCGATTTTTCCTTAGCATAGTCATTTAACCACACAAAGTGAAGCGGATTCAGAAGTTCCATAGTTTTAGACTCATTTGATTATTAATCATTTGAGATATGAATCCTGTTCACTGAATCAAATGACTAAGGCCCTTTTAGCAGAGCTAAAGGAAACGGGCCAGAGGCTTATTGGGCCTTACACATACTTATGTATGCGGCCCGATGAGCATTAGTGCAAAAAGGAAATCTTCTGTACTTCATTACCTTATTGATGACATCAATAAGTAAGGTTGTGTTCATTTGATGAGACACAAGCAGGAACCCCTTGAGGAGTTCCAAGATGAAGTGTAGAACCGATTTGACAGAATTATTGAGATCCTTGATTGAATCGCGGAGGAAAATACTTGAGTCAAGAATTGGGTGATCATCTAACAGAATGAATCGGATCTTATTAGATATGCTCCGATTAATGATGAGTCACAGGAATCTTCCATAATCATTTAAGAATACGTTCTAAAATGTCTATGTTTACGCTAAATAAGTTTCTATCAAAATCAGTGAAAAACACCACATTGGATGTGGACTGGATGATTTCCAAATTTGTTTTTCTGATTAATTGGGATTGCAAGGTTTGTGTAAGACAGTAGTCAACAAACAAACTTGAACCCATATCTGATAAGTTCTACCTCGCTGGTTGTCCTAAGGAAACCAAGGCTTGCTACTTTTGCAACCAATCCGAGGACAAAGTATTGTTGTTCGGAACTGTGTCTTTTGAGAAAGATTGTACTTTCAAAAGGAACAGTGGGAGTAAAAGTACACATCGAAGAAATTCGATAAACACAGGAGGTTACTCAGCCTGTTGAGGGAGAGCAGCGGTGAGATCTACAAAGTGCTGTAGGATCTACACCTGTGGAGCCTGAAGTTCGCAGATCCAAAAGGATCCGTCACTGACTCGAGAGTGATTTCTCGTAACCAATTGTCGTGATCTGTTGATCATTGAAAAGTGACGAGCATGTGAAATTCAAAGAAGCGATGGTGAGCCCCAACTCCGAAAATAGGCTGGGTATGCATGTAGGCTTCACCGATCCATTTCTGGATTAAAGCAAACATCTTGGAGTTGGAATCAGCATTCTGATAATGTGGTCAAAAGTTTTTTGACTTGATCAGAAAGAAATGAAACCATGCGTTTACAAGAAGACTAGTGGGAGCGTAATGGCAATTCTCACACTGTATGTAGATAACATACTTAAATCTCATAAACGACGTTCCAACGCCAAAGTCTTGTCGAGATTTGGGTCGGAAGTCAAGTTTAACGATAGACATGGGAGAAGGCCGTGAAAGTTCTTGGAATAAGGATCCATTGGAATGGATCAGAAAGGCTAATTGGATCGTGTCAAAATACTTATGTCAATAAGGTATTAGACAGTTCAAATATGCTTGATTCCAAGAATGGCTTCATACCAAAGGTCTTATGGTAACAATATTAGCAAGATGAAGTGTTTCGAACAATGGCTGAGCTATTATTAATGAGTGTGATTGCTAATGCTGCTGCAGTAGATTAGCAGTGCTAAACATCAACAATTACATGACCTAAGAGATTGACTTGCTGAACTTTTGGGTTTAGTTTCCTCAACTAAATATCAAGTAACCTTGATGTCTTGCCCAATCTTGTCTACTGTCAAAACTCGTGTCGTTTGTTGGATAGTTGATATATCATGGTTTTTACCCATTTTAGACCATGATATAGATGTGTTTTAGTGTCTTTTGTCTTTGTTTAGAGTCTTTTACAGGTATAATCAGGTTGGGAGCTAAATTGGAGATTATGGAGCATTTTGGAGATTTTTGGAGTGATTGGCCGAGAGATAGAGTTCACTGTCCGAAACAGAGAAAGGTATCGATCGTTGCACTCTAGCAACGATCGTTGCACCAGCGAGATGGGCCAAAAACTCGGCGGTTTAGAAGAATCAAGATATTGCACTTTGATCCAGAAGTTCCTGATATTTACAAAGAAGCCCCTGGCCGAGATTATGCCTATATAATAGAGTTTTTAGAGTTTTTATTAGATATACTTTATAATTAAGAGCAGAGGATTTTTAGAGCTTTTGGGGCTGATCTGAACCTGATTCATCATCTGTATTTGGAGAAGATTTCGAACCCCTTTTACTCTTATTCTTTTATGCAATTTACTTATCATATGATCATGTTTTCATTATCTATGTCTGAGTAGATTCCTAGTTAGACTTAGGGTTTCTCACATAGGATTTCATGACTTGCTAGACTTGTTCAATTTCAGTTAAGGATTCAAACTATATCTGTTCTTCAATTTAGTTGTGCTTAAAGCTAGTTCTAACCTGATCAATTAGAATCTAGATCTTAGGTTGCTAAATACGTCACGGAAGTGGGGTTTAGGAACCAGAACTAATTAAATTGGGCAATTAAACTTTGCGCAAACGAAAGTTTGGTTTAGGATAATTGTGAACATATCAAACTCGAACTTATTGCTAGTTTAATCTGTTAGTTCTCGCAAACGGAAGTTTGGTTTGCTGCACTTAGACTTAGAGAATTATCGCAAAGGAATTTGGTTAATTCTATATCTGTGTTTTGAGTTCTAGAACTGCGCTTAATTAGATCCTTGCTGAATGAACTGTCTGCTAGTCTGATTTCCTGAGAATACCCTAGGTTTGACGCTTTTTATTACTTGCTTTCACAACCAATAATCTCTGCTACTGATTTACTTTCTTGCACTATTTTCAATACAATCACTTTGCTTATTTCTAGTATTCATTCCCTACGGTTTGATTCTCTTGAGACCAAGTGTCCCTGTGGATTCGATAACCCTATATACTACTTTGACATTGCTGTACACTTGCAGTTTAGTATAGGGATTAATTCTTGACCTATCAAGTTTTTGGCGCCGTTGCCGGGGACTCTTTGAGTCTTCGATAGGACCGAACTTAGGGTTTTACTAGAAATTTTTCGTTTTTCGTTTTTGTTTTTCGTTTTTTATTTTATTTATTTTATTTTGCTGACTTTTCTCTGTTTCTCTCTGTCGCAGGTACGAATTTCGCCTTGCGTCGATCGTTGCACCTTTGCATCGATCGTCACTGAGCGATTTGAGATTGAATCGATCGTTGCACTTATAGCATCGATCGTTGCTGGACGATTACAGACAGTTTATGCCAACGCAGAACACTCGAAGTAATCCGAACTCGAGCTTAGTTAATCTCAATCTAGAGGAACTTGGACGTCTAGAGAGGACTATCAGAAGAGAAAAGAGAGAGAGAATGGTTCGAGAACGTCTGATCTTGATACCAGATGCTGAAGGTACCCTGAGGGACCAAGATAACAACCCGTACAATGCTGCTGGGCATCGGGTTGATGCTGAGGGAAATGTAATCCCTGACCCCCCTGAACCTGAGCAACAACCGCGAGATCAAGCTCAAGGTAGAGAGATGGTAGTTCATGAGAGGACACTAGCTGACTACAATAGACCTGATGAGTTTCATGCAAACCGAGCAGCTCTAGTGCTTCCTGCCTTCGAGAGGAATGATTTTGAGGTAAAAAC
Organism: Orychophragmus violaceus; assembly: GCA_030180135.1. Lineage (NCBI taxonomy): Eukaryota > Viridiplantae > Streptophyta > Magnoliopsida > Brassicales > Brassicaceae > Orychophragmus > Orychophragmus violaceus. Next base: position 17,378,158 of record CM058229.1, on the reverse strand, counting down.
CATCTACTACCAACTGATGAGGCAGATTGCTTTTCATGGTCTTCAATCAGAGCAGCCTATGGATCACATTGACAAGTTTGAGGACATAGTCACTGGCATGAAGTATGAAGGAGTATGCCCGGACTATCTGTTCCTTAAGCTATTTCCGCACAGTCTTGCTGGAGACGCTAGTGCATGGCTGAGACAACTGGCACCTGGTCAGTATACTACTTGGACAGCCTTAAAGAGTGAGTTCCTGCGCCACTTCTACGATGCTGCGCGCTCAGATCAGTCCAGACAGGACATACTCACTTTTTCCCAAGGAGCTGTGGAGCCTTTGACAACCGCATGGATGAGATTTAAGCAGTATCAGCGTGATTGTCCGCACCATGGATTCACAGAAGTACAGCTGATAGGTATTTTCTTCAGAGGCATAGATCTCCCTTATCAGACTGCTCTGAATAATTCCAGTGATGCTAATTTCAGCACCAGAACTCCTACACAAGCTAAACGGTTGATAGAGAACCTGATTGGCAGCAATAGTTGCAAAACAATGGATGAAAGGAGGAAGAGATCTGGTGGAACCGTAGAGAATTCTGATATAGCTAACATAAGATCCAGATTGGACACAGTCTACGATCTTCTGACAAATAAGAAAGTTGTCCACTTTGCCCAAGATGTGGAGGTGATTCAAACTGAGGTGGACACTCAGGAAGAAGAAGTGAATTTCATAGGAGGTTCCGGTTTCCAAGGTAATAGATTTAACAACCAACAGGGGAACAGATTCTCAAATGGAGGACAATCTGGTGGTTTTCAAAAGACCTATGGACAGGGTAATCAGAGAACCTATGGATCTACATCTTATCAGACTCCTCCTGCACCTACAGCCCATGAGAGCAAAATGGAAGCTATGATGGAACAACTGATGGAAAGTCAAACCAAGCTTTCTGTAGACAACAACAAGAAGCTGGACGCTGTCTATCAGGACCTCAATGGGAAGTTTGAGACATTGAGCACTCACATGAAGCAGTTGGACACTCAGGTGAATCAGATGTCCAGCTCACTGAAAGGAAAAGGAGTTGCAGACACTCATATTAAGGCCTGGTCTGTAATGATTAATGATGGATCTTATCTAGGGGAGAAATTTGAGCTAAGTACAGCTGAGTTGGTGACTGAGGAAGAATTTTCGGATTTCTGTGAAAAACTCTCGGGTGGAAGTTGTGATGATCGCGATGCAACGATCGATACACATCTGGCATCGATCGATGCAGGTCGTGAACAAGCAGAGAATCCGTGGGATGAAAATGAGATTGATGCAGAACTAGCCCGCCTATTCCCTGATACATCTGAAATCACTCCAGAGGATGTTTATGCACGAGCTATTTGGCACAGTCCCAAGGTGTCTGAAGTGATTAAACAAGAGATTGAAGAGCTGAAAAGGCTAGAAAAGAGTAGTGAAGACTTGGAAGAAATTCCATCATCTGATGATCCACCTTATCATCCATGTGTTCAGAAATATTTGAACAAGATGTTGCCATTAGATGAAGAGCTGAGAGAATGGGTGATAGTAGTTCCTCAGCATATTAGTGATGTTCTGTTAACTAAGGTCCCAAAGAAACTGCCTGATCCTGGAGTCTTTGTACTTGATTGTTCTATCTTTGAAGATAGTTTTAGGCGTTCTCTGTGTGATTTAGGAGCTGCTGGGAGCATAATGCCTTACTCTGTGGCAGAGAAGCTGGGTATGTTGGATTTTGCTCCTACTAGGACACGTCTTATCCTAGCTGATCAGTCCATGCGAGTTCCTGAAGGGCTCCTTATTGATATTCCGGTAAGAGTTGGAAACTACTTAGTTCCAACGGACTTCCTTGTGCTGAAATATGCCTGCGATCCGGATGAAGCTTTATTTCTTGGGAGACCATTCTTGGCTACAGCAGGAGCTGTGATTGATGTTAGACAGAGTCTAATAGACCTCCACCTGGGAGATGAGACACTGCGATATGAGATGGAGAAGCTGCGGAAGCCACTGATAGATGGACAGACTTTCAAGATCTTGGAAGCAGATGATGAGCAGCTGAATGAGACTGTGATAATAGATCCTGGGGCGCATTTTACTCCATCTTTTCTTGGACTGAAGCATTCTGCAACAGCCTATTCTCCGCCATGGATGAGGAGACTTGAACAGAGACAGAAAAAGTCTCTGTCAGGATCTTCCGGAGCCTGAAAAATCTTGCGCGTCCGGTCAAGCTATTGACCTTAAACAAGCGCTGGGTGGGAGGCAACCCACCATTAGGTACTGGTGTTTTTTCTTTTTAATTTTTGGTGTTTTTGTTAGGATTTTACGTTTGTTTTTGTTTCTGGTGCAGTCATGTTTGCAGGTCTCGGATTAAATCGCAGTGCAGCGATCGATGCATTTATGCATCGATCGTCACAACACGAAAGGAATCGCATTGCAGCGATCGTTGCGGTCCTGAGCAACGATCGACTATACACGAAAAGTCGCCAAGTAACGGTCGATGCATCTAATGCACCGATCGATGCTGTGCGACAGAGGTAACCCGACAGACATAAACTCACCCTTTTTCAATTTTTTATTTATTTTCTTTTTACCGATCCTTCGCTGGACACTACTGGGGACAGTGTGTCTTAAGTGTGGGGGAGGTGCTACTAACGTTTATCTTTCTGTTTTCTTAAGAGTCAGTCCGTTTTTCAAATTTTTTTTGTTTTATTGAGTCAAATTGTTTAAGTAAGAAACTATGATTTTCGGAGGAGATTTACAAAACTTGCAGGAACTTAAGTAACCATTGGGATGAAGTTGCAGGATCTATCTCTGACTATTAGAAAACCCCATCACAGATCAACCTACTGGGAACACCCATATCACTTCAGGTACCAGAGGATCCTTTACTGACTTCACCCCTAATACTGACTTAGATTTTCTCACCTAAGGGCTTGGTATACTTTATGTCGGATTCCCTGTTAGTTCTGACACAGCCTGTCAACCTATCCTATTTAGTTCCCTTCTCCCCTTCTATAAAGTAAAAAAAAAATAATAATAAACTGAGGATGAGTTAGTAACTCCGAAGTGGTCATGAGAATGGTAGCAAACACTATTTTCTCTCATGTGATCCATGGAATGTGTCCAAAGTACACCCCATAACGGGAAGAACACTGATAAAAAAAATAAAATGATACCCAGTGGGGAAAAATCAGTTGTTAAAGAAGGGAAAGAGAAGAAAGGGACTAGAGAAAGATAGTATGGTGGTCTAGAGCTGATTAGGTAAGAATCCATGTGCCTTTAGATCGATACTCCTTAGGTGAGACCGCACTTAAATACTTGCAGAAGTCAGTAGGGAGAATTTGAATGCTTGAAAGTGATTGTGGAGTTTACCTAGGACAGTTGCTAAGTGTGGGGGAAGTACATGTTGGTCTTGATATCCTGTGATTAATTCTTTCAGTGGTTTACTAAGGGGAATCTGAGTATTGTAGCTTCTAAGATGAAATGAGTTTCTGAAGAGTTTTCAAACCTCTTCACCATGTTTTAGTTCTATGTTTTGCTTGAGGGCAAGCAAAGGCTAAGTGTGGGGGAGTTGATATATCATGGTTTTTACCCATTTTAGACCATGATATAGATGTGTTTTAGTGTCTTTTGTCTTTGTTTAGAGTCTTTTACAGGTATAATCAGGTTGGGAGCTAAATTGGAGATTATGGAGCATTTTGGAGATTTTTGGAGTGATTGGCCGAGAGATAGAGTTCACTGTCCGAAACAGAGAAAGGTATCGATCGTTGCACTCTAGCAACGATCGTTGCACCAGCGAGATGGGCCAAAAACTCGGCGGTTTAGAAGAATCAAGATATTGCACTTTGATCCAGAAGTTCCTGATATTTACAAAGAAGCCCCTGGCCGAGATTATGCCTATATAATAGAGTTTTTAGAGTTTTTATTAGATATACTTTATAATTAAGAGCAGAGGATTTTTAGAGCTTTTGGGGCTAATCTGAACCTGATTCATCATCTGTATTTGGAGAAGATTTCGAACCCCTTTTACTCTTATTCTTTTATGCAATTTACTTATCATATGATCATGTTTTCATTATCTATGTCTGAGTAGATTCCTAGTTAGACTTAGGGTTTCTCACATAGGATTTCATGACTTGCTAGACTTGTTCAATTTCAGTTAAGGATTCAAACTATATCTGTTCTTCAATTTAGTTGTGCTTAAAGCTAGTTCTAACCTGATCAATTAGAATCTAGATCTTAGGTTGCTAAATACGTCACGGAAGTGGGGTTTAGGAACCAGAACTAATTAAATTGGGCAATTAAACTTTGCGCAAACGAAAGTTTGGTTTAGGATAATTGTGAACATATCAAACTCGAACTTATTGCTAGTTTAATCTGTTAGTTCTCGCAAACGGAAGTTTGGTTTGCTGCACTTAGACTTAGAGAATTATCGCAAAGGAATTTGGTTAATTCTATATCTGTGTTTTGAGTTCTAGAACTGCGCTTAATTAGATCCTTGCTGAATGAACTGTCTGCTAGTCTGATTTCCTGAGAATACCCTAGGTTTGACGCTTTTTATTACTTGCTTTCACAACCAATAATCTCTGCTACTGATTTACTTTCTTGCACTATTTTCAATACAATCACTTTGCTTATTTCTAGTATTCATTCCCTACGGTTTGATTCTCTTGAGACCAAGTGTCCCTGTGGATTCGATAACCCTATATACTACTTTGACATTGCTGTACACTTGCAGTTTAGTATAGGGATTAATTCTTGACCTATCAATAGTCTTGGAGTCCTTGGTATCCACTGCTACATGAGTAAGGCAGGTGATCATTGATAGACTTGCAGTGCGACTATCAATGATCACAAGACTAAAGAGATTGGTTTACTTGACTGGGCTATCATAAGTTCTGGGCCCAGAGACATCAGAGTGGATTAGACATAGTTTGTCTCATTCACGACCAAGAGTTGTACTGGGTACAATTAGCAATGATTTGCTTACCTAGATAACTAAAGTTTGGGTGATGGCGAGTCGCCCACTCAGATTTTAGTGAAGTATGGATCTTGTATCATTATATTCATAGAGGAAACATTGTTTGAATATAATGCGAGTTTTCTTATTAGATAAGATTTCTCATCATATACATAACTAAATCTTTGTTTTTCTTGGATTTCAGCTTATGTCTACGACTACTTTCTCGTTGCGATCCGTCCTTGAGAAGGACATGTTAAATGGATCCAACTTCCTGGATTGGTATCGGAATCTGAGATTCATTCTCAAGCAGGAAAGCAAGGACTATGTCCTTGAAAAGGCTCTTCCAGAAAGGCTTGGGACCAATTGCACGCATACAGCATATAATACTTGGAATAAGCATTATATTGATGTGGTAGATGTGCGTGATCTGATGTTGGCTACCATGAACTCAGACTTGAAGAGTCAGTATGAGAACATGGAGTCGCCAATAGAGATGATCACCAGCCTGAAACTGAAGTTTCAGGATCTGGCACGAGTTGAGAGATTCCAGATGGTGAAGTCTCTCACTGGGTGCAAACTACCAGAGGATGCTCCAGTAAGTCCTCATGTCATTATTCTGATGGGTTACATTGATAACCTGGGGAAACTGGAATGTCCTGTCAGCTTAGAGTTGGCCACTAACATCATTCTGCAGTCACTGCCGTCAAGCTATGACAAGTTCGTTAAGAACTATATCAAGAAAGGTTTGACGAAGACGTTGACTGAGCTGCATGGCATGCTCAAAACAGCAGAGCATGACATCATAAAGGGTAAAAGATTTGAGAAATCTTATGTTGGCAAGGGTAGAGGCAGGGCCGTCCAGATTTAGAATCAGGATAAGCCTGTGTCATCTTATAAGCCCAAGTCAGGCCCATCTGGTGTCAGAAAATGCTTCTACTGCGATGATTCAGGGCATTGGAAGAGAGATTGCATTAAATTCTTGGAAGATTCACAAGAGATGAAGGAGATGTATGGTACTTCCTCTTCAGGTATTGTGTTATTAATTCAAGTTCTACGTTAGTATTGGATACTAGTTGTGGTACTAATATTTTGGAAATATGCAGGACCTAAGCGACAGTAGAACGTTGAAGAAAGGACAAGTGAAACTGCGTGTCTGGTATGAAGCAATGGTTGCTGCATGAGCCATAGAGATTCTCCACTTGTAGGAACTTTTCATACTTGGTTTTAGAAATTAAGTAATTGCTACTATGTATCTGCCTTGTGCAGAAATGTCTTTCATTTTCTTGTAAGAATTTGGATGTTTTTATTTTGATAAAAGACAAGTTTTGTTCTTTAGATCTTAATGAAATATTCTATGGTAGCACCCCATTTGGAATGGGTTTTATATCTTGAACCAATGTACGCTTGTACACATAACATAAATACCAAACACTTTAAGTCTGATGACTTGAAGTCGATTTTTCCTTAGCATAGTCATTTAACCACACAAAGTGAAGCGGATTCAGAAGTTCCATAGTTTTGGACTCATTTGATTATTAATCATTTGAGATATGAATCCTGTTCACTGAATCAAATGACTAAGGCCCTTTTAGCAGAGCTAAAGGAAACGGGCCAGAGGCTTATTGGGCCTTACACATACTTATGTATGCAGCCCGATGAGCATTAGTGCAAAAAGGAAATCTTCTGTACTTCATTACCTTATTGATGACATCAATAAGTAAGGTTGTGTTCATTTGATGAGACACAAGCAGGAACCCCTTGAGGAGTTCCAAGATGAAGTGTAGAACCGATTTGACAGAATTATTGAGATCCTTGATTGAATCGCGGAGGAAAATACTTGAGTCAAGAATTGGGTGATCATCTAACAGAATGAATCGGATCTTATTAGATATGCTCCGATTAATGATGAGTCACAGGAATCTTCCATAATCATTTAAGAATACGTTCTAAAATGTCTATGTTTACGCTAAATAAGTTTCTATCAGAATCAGTGAAAAACACCACATTGGATGTGGACTGGATGATTTCCAAATTTGTTTTTCTGATTAATTGGGATTGCAAGGTTTGTGTAAGACAGTAGTCAACAAACAAACTTGAACCCATATCTGATAAGTTCTACCTCGCTGGTTGTCCTAAGGAAACCAAGGCTTGCTACTTTTGCAACCAATCCGAGGACAAAGTATTGTTGTTCGGAACTGTGTCTTTTGAGAAAGATTGTACTTTCAAAAGGAACAGTGGGAGTAAAAGTACACATCGAAGAAATTCGATAAACACAGGAGGTTACTCAGCCTGTTGAGGGAGAGCAGCGGTGAGATCTACAAAGTGCTGTAGGATCTACACCTGTGGAGCCTGAAGTTCGCAGATCCAAAAGGATCCGTCACTGACTCGAGAGTGATTTCTCGTAACCAATTGTCGTGATCTGTTGATCATTGAAAAGTGACGAGCATGTGAAATTCAAAGAAGCGATGGTGAGCCCCAACTCCGAAAATAGGCTGGGTATGCATGTAGGCTTCACCGATCCATTTCTGGATTAAAGCAAACATCTTGGAGTTGGAATCAGCATTCTGATAATGTGGTCAAAAGTTTTTTGACTTGATCAGAAAGAAATGAAACCATGCGTTTACAAGAAGACTAGTGGGAGCGTAATGGCAATTCTCACACTGTATGTAGATAACATACTTAAATCTCATAAACGACGTTCCAACGCCAAAGTCTTGTCGAGATTTGGGTCGGAAGTTAAGTTTAACGATAGACATGGGAGAAGGCCGTGAAAGTTCTTGGAATAAGGATCCATTGGAATGGATCAGAAAGGCTAATTGGATCGTGTCAAAATACTTATGTCAATAAGGTATTAGACAGTTCAAATATGCTTGATTCCAAGAATGGCTTCATACCAAAGGTCTTATAGTAACAATATTAGCAAGATGAAGTGTTTCGAACAATGGCTGAGCTATTATTAATGAGTGTGATTGCTAATGCTGCTGCAGTAGATTAACAGTGCTAAACATCAACAATTACATGACCTAAGAGATTGACTTGCTGAACTTTTGGGTTTAGTTTCCTCAACTAAATATCAAGTAACCTTGATGTCTTGCCCAATCTTGTCTACTGTCAAAACTCGTGTCGTTTGTTGGATAGTCTTGGAGTCCTTGGTATCCACTGCTACATGAGTAAGGCAGGTGATCATTGATAGACTTGCAGTGCGACTATCAATGATCACAAGACTAAAGAGATTGGTTTACTTGACTGGGCTATCATAAGTTCTGGGCCCAGAGACATCAGAGTGGATTAGACATAGTTTGTCTCATTCACGACCAAGAGTTGTACTGGGTACAATTAGCAATGATTTGCTTACCTAGATAACTAAAGTTTGGGTGATGGCGAGTCGCCCACTCAGATTTTAGTGAAGTATGGATCTTGTATCATTATATTCATAGAGGAAACATTGTTTGAATATAATGCGAGTTTTCTTATTAGATAAGATTTCTCATCATATACATAACTAAATCTTTGTTTTTCTTGGATTTCAGCTTATGTCTACGACTACTTTCTCGTTGCGATCCGTCCTTGAGAAGGACATGTTAAATGGATCCAACTTCCTGGATTGATATCGGAATCTGAGATTCATTCTCAAGCAGGAAAGCAAGGACTATGTCCTTGAAAAGGCTCTTCCAGAAAGGCTTGGGACCAATTGCTCGCATACAACATATAATACTTGGAATAAGCATTATATTGATGTGGTAGATGTGCGTGATCTGATGTTGGCTACCATGAACTCAGACTTGAAGAGTCAGTATGAGAACATGGAGTCGCCAATAGAGATGATCACCAGCCTGAAACTGAAGTTTCAGGATCTGGCACGAGTTGAGAGATTCCAGATGGTGAAGTCTCTCACTGGGTGCAAACTACCAGAGGATGCTCCAGTAAGTCCTCATGTCATTATTCTGATGGGTTACATTGATAACCTGGGGAAACTGGAATGTCCTGTCAGCTTAGAGTTGGCCACTAATATCATTCTGCAGTCACTGCCGTCAAGCTATGACAAGTTCGTTAAGAACTATATCAAGAAAGGTTTGACGAAGACGTTGACTGAGCTGCATGGCATGCTCAAAACAGCAGAGCATGACATCATAAAGGGTAAAAGATTTGAGAAATCTTATGTTGGCAAGGGTAGAGGCAGGGCCGTCCAGATTTAGAATAAGGATAAGCCTGTGTCATCTTATAAGCCCAAGTCAGGCCCATCTGGTGTCAGAAAATGCTTCTACTGCGATGAGTCAGGGCATTGGAAGAGAGATTGCATTAAATTCTTGGAAGATTCACAAGAGATGAAGGAGATGTATGGTACTTCCTCTTCAGGTATTGTGTTATTAATTCAAGTTCTACGTTAGTATTGGATACTAGTTGTGGTACTAATATTTTGGAAATATGCAGGACCTAAGCGACAGTAGAACGTTGAAGAAAGGACAAGTGGAACTGCGTGTCTGGTATGAAGCAATGGTTGTTGCATGAGCCGTAGAGATTCTCCACTTGTAGGAACTTTTCATACTTGGTTTTAGAAATTAAGTAATTGCTACTATGTATCTGCCTTGTGCAGAAATGTCTTTCATTTTCTTGTAAGAATTTGGATGTTTTTATTTTGATAAAAGACAAGTTTTGTTCTTTAGATCTTAATGAAATATTCTATGGTAGCACCCCATTTGGAATGGGTTTTATATCTTGAACCAATGTACGCTTGTACACATAACATAAATACCAAACACTTTAAGTCTGATGACTTGAAGTCGATTTTTCCTTAGCATAGTCATTTAACCACACAAAGTGAAGCGGATTCAGAAGTTCCATAGTTTTGGACTCATTTGATTATTAATCATTTGAGATATGAATCATGTTCACTGAATCAAATGACTAAGGCCCTTTTAGCAGAGCTAAAGGAAACGGGCCAGAGGCTTATTGGGCCTTACACATACTTATGTATGCGGCCCGATGAGCATTAGTGCAAAAAGGAAATCTTCTGTACTTCATTACCTTATTGATGACATCAATAAGTAAGGTTGTGTTCATTTGATGAGACACAAGCAGGAACCCCTTGAGGAGTTCCAAGATGAAGTGTAGAACCGATTTGACAGAATTATTGAGATCCTTGATTGAATCGCGGAGGAAAATACTTGAGTCAAGAATTGGGTGATCATCTAACAGAATGAATCGGATCTTATTAGATATGCTCCGATTAATGATGAGTCACAAGAATCTTCCATAATCATTTAAGAATACGTTCTAAAATGTCTATGTTTACGCTAAATAAGTTTCTATCAGAATCAGTGAAAAACACCACATTGGATGTGGACTGGATGATTTCCAAATTTGTTTTTCTGATTAATTGGGATTGCAAGGTTTGTGTAAGACAGTAGTCAACAAACAAACTTGAACCCATATCTGATAAGTTCTACCTCGCTGGTTGTCCTAAGGAAACCAAGGCTTGCTACTTTTGCAACCAATCCGAGGACAAAGTATTGTTGTTCGGAACTGTGTCTTTTGAGAAAGATTGTACTTTCAAAAGGAACAGTGGGAGTAAAAGTACACATCGAAGAAATTCGATAAACACAGGAGGTTACTCAGCCTGTTGAGGGAGAGCAGCGGTGAGATCTACAAAGTGCTGTAGGATCTACACCTGTGGAGCCTGAAGTTCGCAGATCCAAAAGGATCCGTCACTGACTCGAGAGTGATTTCTCGTAACCAATTATCGTGATCTGTTGATCATTGAAAAGTGACGAGCATGTGAAATTCAAAGAAGCGATGGTGAGCCCCAACTCCGAAAATAGGCTGGGTATGCATGTAGGCTTCACCGATCCATTTCTGGATTAAAGCAAACATCTTAGAGTTGGAATCAGCATTCTGATAATGTGGTCAAAAGTTTTTTGACTTGATCAGAAAGAAATGAAACCATGCGTTTACAAGAAGACTAGTGGGAGCGTAATGGCAATTCTCACACTGTATGTAGATAACATACTTAAATCTCATAAACGACGTTCCAACGCCAAAGTCTTGTCGAGATTTGGGTCGGAAGTCAAGTTTAACGATAGACATGGGAGAAGGCCGTGAAAGTTCTTGGAATAAGGATCCATTGGAATGGATCAGAAAGGCTAATTGGATCGTGTCAAAATACTTATGTCAATAAGGTATTAGACAGTTCAAATATGCTTGATTCCAAGAATGGCTTCATACCAAAGGTCTTATGGTAACAATATTAGCAAGATGAAGTGTTTCGAACAATGGCTGAGCTATTATTAATGAGTGTGATTGCTAATGCTGCTGCAGTAGATTAGCAGTGCTAAACATCAACAATTACATGACCTAAGAGATTGACTTGCTGAACTTTTGGGTTTAGTTTCCTCAACTAAATATCAAGTAACCTTGATGTCTTGCCCAATCTTGTCTACTGTCAAAACTCGTGTCGTTTGTTGGATAGTCTTGGAGTCCTTGGTATCCACTGCTACATGAGTAAGGCAGGTGATCATTTATAGACTTGCAGTGCGACTATCAATGATCACAAGACTAAAGAGATTGGTTTACTTGACTGGGCTATCATAAGTTCTGGGCCCAGAGACATCAGAGTGGATTAGACATAGTTTGTCTCATTCACGACCAAGAGTTGTACTGGGTACAATTAGCAATGATTTGCTTACCTAGATAACTAAAGTTTGGGTGATGGCGAGTCGCCCACTCAGATTTTAGTGAAGTATGGATCTTGTATCATTATATTCATAGAGGAAACATTGTTTGAATATAATGCGAGTTTTCTTATTAGATAAGATTTCTCATCATATACATAACTAAATCTTTGTTTTTCTTGGATTTCAGCTTATGTCTACGACTACTTTCTCGTTGCGATCCGTCCTTGAGAAGGACATGTTAAATGGATCCAACTTCCTGGATTGGTATCGGAATCTGAGATTCATTCTCAAGCAGGAAAGCAAGGACTATGTCCTTGAAAAGGCTCTTCCAGAAAGGCTTGGGACCAATTGCTCGCATACAGCATATAATACTTGGAATAAGCATTATATTGATGTGGTAGATGTGCGTGATCTGATGTTGGCTACCATGAACTCAGACTTGAAGAGTCAGTATGAGAACATGGAGTCGCCAATAGAGATGATCACCAGCCTGAAACTGAAGTTTCAGGATCTGGCACGAGTTGAGAGATTCCAGATGGTGAAGTCTCTCACTGGGTGAAAACTACCAGAGGATGCTCCAGTAAGTCCTCATGTCATTATTCTGATGGGTTACATTGATAACCTGGGGAAACTGGAATGTCCTGTCAGCTTAGAGTTGGCCACTAACATCATTCTGCAGTCACTGCCGTCAAGCTATGACAAGTTCGTTAAGAACTATATCAAGAAAGGTTTGACGAAGACGTTGACTGAGCTGCATGGCATGCTCAAAACAGCAGAGCATGACATCATAAAGGGTAAAAGATTTGAGAAATCTTATGTTGGCAAGGGTAGAGGCAGGGCCGTTCAGATTTAGAATCAGGATAAGCCTGTGTCATCTTATAAGCCCAAGTCAGGCCCATCTGGTGTCAGAAAATGCTTCTACTGCGATGAGTCAGGGCATTGGAAGAGAGATTGCATTAAATTCTTGGAAGATTCACAAGAGATGAAGGAGATGTATGGTACTTCCTCTTCAGGTATTGTGTTATTAATTCAAGTTCTACGTTAGTATTGGATACTAGTTGTGGTACTAATATTTTGGAAATATGCAGGACCTAAGCGACAGTAGAACATTGAAGAAAGGACAAGTGGAACTGCGTGTCTGGTATGAAGCAATGGTTGCTGCATGAGCCGTAGAGATTCTCCACTTGTAGGAACTTTTCATACTTGGTTTTAGAAATTAAGTAATTGCTACTATGTATCTGCCTTGTGCAGAAATGTCTTTCATTTTCTTGTAAGAATTTGGATGTTTTTATTTTGATAAAAGACAAGTTTTGTTCTTTAGATCTTAATGAAATATTCTATGGTAGCACCCCATTTGGAATGGGTTTTATATCTTGAACCAATGTACGCTTGTACACATAACATAAATACCAAACACTTTAAGTCTGATGACTTGAAGTCGATTTTTCCTTAGCATAGTCATTTAACCACACAAAGTGAAGCGGATTCAGAAGTTCCATAGTTTTGGACTCATTTGATTATTAATCATTTGAGATATGAATCATGTTCACTGAATCAAATGACTAAGGCCCTTTTAGCAGAGCTAAAGGAAACGGGCCAGAGGCTTATTGGGCCTTACACATACTTATGTATGCGGCCCGATGAGCATTAGTGCAAAAAGGAAATCTTCTGTACTTCATTACCTTATTGATGACATCAATAAGTAAGGTTGTGTTCATTTGATGAGACACAAGCAGGAACCCCTTGAGGAGTTCCAAGATGAAGTGTAGAACCGATTTGACAGAAGTATTGAGATCCTTGATTGAATCGCGGAGGAAAATACTTGAGTCAAGAATTGGGTGATCATCTAACAGAATGAATCGGATCTTATTAGATATGCTCCGATTAATGATGAGTCACAGGAATCTTCCATAATCATTTAAGAATACGTTCTAAAATGTCTATGTTTACGCTAAATAAGTTTCTATCAGAATCAGTGAAAAACACCACATTGGATGTGGATTGGATGATTTCCAAATTTGTTTTTCTGATTAACTGGGATTGCAAGGTTTGTGTAAGACAGTAGTCAACAAACAAACTTGAACCCATATCTGATAAGTTCTACCTCGCTGGTTGTCCTAAGGAAACCAAGACTTGCTACTTTTGCAACCAATCCGAGGACATAGTATTGTTGTTCGGAACTGTGTCTTTTGAGAAAGATTGTACTTTCAAAAGGAACAGTGGGAGTAAAAGTACACATCGAAGAAATTCGATAAACACAGGAGGTTGCTCAGCCTGTTGAGGGAGAGCATCGGTGAGATCTACAAAGTGCTGTAGGATCTACACCTGTGGAGCCTGAAGTTCGCAGATCCAAAAGGATCCGTCACTGACTCGAGAGTGATTTCTCGTAACCAATTGTCGTGATCTGTTGATCATTGAAAAGTGACGAGCATGCGAAATTCAAAGAAGCGATGGTGAGCCCCAACTCCGAAAATAGGTTGGGTATGCATGTAAGCTTCACCGATCCATTTCTGGATTGAAGCAAACATCTTGGAGTTGGAATCAGCATTCTGATAATGTGGTCAAAAGTTTTTTGACTTGATCAGAAAGAAATGAAACCATGCGTTTACAAGAAGACTAGTGGGAGCATAATGGCAATTCTCACACTGTATGTAGATAACATACTTAAATCTCATAAACGACGTTCCAACGCCAAAGTCTTGTCGAGATTTGGGTCGGAAGTCAAGTTTAACGATAGACATGGGAGAAGGCCGTGAAAGTTCTTGGAATAAGGATCCATTGGAATGGATCAGAAAGGCTAATTGGATCGTGTCAAAATCCTTATGTCAATAAGGTATTAGACAGTTCAAATATGCTTGATTCCAAGAATGGCTTCATACCAAAGGTCTTATGGTAACAATATTAGCAAGATGAAGTGTTTCGAACACTGGCTGAACTATTATTAATGAGTGTGATTGCTAATGCTGCTGCAGTAGAATCCATCATGAATGCCATATTTTGCGCTCGTCTAGATGCAGCTTACGCATAAAGCATGACGAGAAAATACCAAAAGTTCCGGTTATAGTCACTGAGCGGTTACCAGAAATATCCCAAGTGTTTGATGAACTCTAAGGATAGTTTCGTGGTGGACTGAAGAAGTGACGAACCAGTTGAAAGTAGTTAGACGGACAAAGACGATTCCCGGTTTCCACCTGGTTATGTCTCTTTGTCTGAATAGCGGTGCTATCTGTTGGAAAGGCTCCAAGCAGTGGACCGTAGAATAGTGGTTTATCTGAATGGCGGTGTGGTTTGTTGGAATTATTTCAAGCAAAACACCGCATTCTCTCCCACAACCTAAGCACGAAATTTATTTTGTTGCTGTAGGTATAAGATATCTGAAGAGATGATCTTGATTCTAGTGGGAGTAACTTTAGTTATGTTGTAAACTTTACATAGACATACTATGGTAGTGTTTATGTAAGTCAAACTGACATCGGTATTATTTAATTATTGGATAATTAAATAATGGTCCCAAAGTATTTTATGTTCATCTTATAGGTCATCAAGTTGAGGACTTGATCATGAAACCCTATAAGTAAAAGATGACATAAATTATGATTGTCCCTAGTCGAGATTGTCAAAGTGGGACACTGACAACCGCGAGAGACTAGCTTGTGAGGTGACTGTTGACTAAGTTTCATGGAGTCAATGATATGAATATCACAGTCAGTCATATAGATATATGTTGGTGAACATATGATCGGAGATGACCCGCTTAATGAGAACTCCACAAGATAGTTATATCAGTGTCATGGGAGGTTCTCATTACGACTATAGAGTATAGTCCTTAGACCTAAGTTCATCATGCTTTCTAGCATATGAATTGGTGCGTTTTAACCTTGTCAAACGTCGTTCCGTAACTGGCGGCTATAAGGGCATTGCTTATGCGTATCATGAAGTATGTATAGAAACAGGGATGGAACAAGATGGGATTTGTCCCTCCCAAGTAACGGGAGACAAATATCTCAGGGCCCATCGAAGATTTGATACTGAGAAAATGCATGGCCGTGCTCAAACGAGGTGATTGTCAGTCGTTTGTTATATCAGTATTGATCAGAAGTTCGATGAACATGATGTTGGTTATAATAAGGATGACACAGTCTCTTGCCTTATGCCATATCGAGATATAGTGACGAAGGGATTATAGGAATAGATGATTCCAGTACAAGTGGGAGATTGTTGGGATTATGTCCTGAAATCACATTGTACTCACTCTAGAGATAGTTGTATTGTCGAGATCGGACAATTCATGTGATACTGGGTAATCATAATGTTTTGCTAGAAACCGCTTATGACAGATGAGATGTAACTCATTTCCAGTATCGTGTGAACCTACAGGGTCACACACCTAAGCAAGTTGGACATAGTCCATATGGGATTGATCATTGGCATATGATCTGATCGATGTGTATTGGATATACATCGAATATAAGTTTCAAAGGGGTGTATCGATCGACACCATTGGGTGCGTCGGTCGATACAGGACGTGTGTCGATCGACACCACTAAGTGTGTCGGTCGACCCAAAGGCGAAACCGAGACTGATGTTTCGGTTCACTTTAAGGTCGATATATAAACGCGTTTTGTACATTCGACCGGAGAGTGATCGTGTGCGCCGTCCTGTGAGGATTTTCTCAGAGAGAAAACACAGAAACCTCTAGAAACTGAGTTCCCAGGAGATCTGAGCCCCGGTACTAGCATCCCGGCAGATTCCAGCTTGTGTGCGTGTGGACTATCAGTAGAGGCGCAGCATCTGAGGCGCTCCACAGATCTCGTTTACCTGACCCTATTCCGCTGCCAGAACAAGGTAAACGCAAGATCTGATCCATGATTCAATTAACTAGACCCTAGATCCTAGGCTATCTGGAACTCGCGAGGATTCTGAATCTGGTAGAATTGGCTCGAAGTTCCATCATATTATGAGTCCAAATTGGTTAGAGATGCATTGTTGCGGTTGAATCATTGAATTGGGTTGCTTTTTCAGAATTGAATTGTCTTTCGGGTTCATGCTCAGTTCGTAATAGTATAACTAGCTAAAACCAGTAACACTAGGAAATGTTGTATAACTGTGCACAAATTACTGTTTTGATTGAGTTTCTGGGTATTGTTTGGCAGGTTAAAATGATCAACAACGTCAGCATACATTATAAATTCGAAGGTCGCATTTATGGTATAGTGTTTAAGGCATCAATTGAGGAGATAACAATGTCGATGGTAGAATCTAAGTTATACAAAAAGCTTGGTTTGGATGAAACCAAGGTTAAATTCCAACTGAGTTACATCCCTAGGCTGGCTGGGTGTGAGGAACAGTCGTATATTTGTGATGATGAGGAGTTTTTTGTGTATCTAACGCATGTTGATAATGAGAATCGTCGATGTGTTTTGTATGTGGAGGTGTTGAGTACACCGGAACTTCCCGAGCAACAGTCGAGAGCGGGAAAAAGCTCTTACGGTGAGAACTATGAAGGAGAAATAGGGCCTGATGCCATCATGGTGTATGTTGCCGAGCAACAAGAGAACAAAGAAAAAGAGGATGAAGAACTCGAAAATGATGGAGATGCTCTCAAAAATGATGGAGATGCTCCCGAAAATGATAGAGATCCCGAAAATGATGGAGATGCTCCCGAAAATGATGGAGATCCCGAAAATGATGGAGATGCTCCCGAAAATGATGTAGATGCTCTAAAAAATGATGGATATCCCGAAAATGATGGAGATACAGAGCGTGTTGAACATGAGGGCAACGGTAACGATTCATCAGATTTGCGTGATGAGTATGTGGTGCACCCACCTGTTGTTGCTGTGTGTAGTCCGACTTTACCGCCATGGGAAGACGGTTTGAATTTGAGTTTTGGTGTAGAATTTCCAAACAAGGAGGTTTTAGCAAAGTTGGGTCATAGAGGCGCATTTGTTGAATCTTTCGGGTATTTTATACAAAAATCCGATTCTCAGCGGTGGGTAGCTAGATGTGCTCAACGAGGCTGTAAGTGGAGAGTACGAGCAGCAAGGATCACAAACTCCGAAACTTTCTCGATTAGAACGTACACGAAGATGCACACATGCAGCCGTACTAGTCAGAGTGAAGAAGGCAGGGAGAAGAGGAAAGGATCATCAAAATTAGTTGCATCTCTATTGAGTGAAGAATATCCAGGGAAATACGAGACTCCAGCACCAAAAACTATCATGGAGATTGTGAAGAGAAAAGTTGGTGTAGGGCACGGCTCTGAGAGGGAAAAACCAAACAGTTTGCGATTTGCGTGGTAGTCTAGAAGATAGCTACCGGATGTTGTATCGTTATTTGTTTGTCCTAGAACATCTGAATGAAGGCACGGTAACACAAGTGAAACTAGATGAGTTGGGAAATTTCAAGTACCTTTTCATAGCTTTGGGAGCTTCCATTGAAGGGTTTAAATGCATGAGGAAAGTGATTATGGTGGATGCTACTTTTCTGAAGACCGCATATCGCGGTGTACTAGTTTTCGCCATAGCTCAAGATCCCAATCGGCACATCTATCCTATAGCATTTGGGGTACTCGACGATGAGAATCATGATAGTTGGGCCTGGTTTTTCGAGATGTTGAAAACAGTTGTAGCCGACTCTCCTGAGCTGGTGTTTGTGAGTGACAGAAATTTAAGCCTCATCAACGCGGTAGCTAACATGTATCCACAAGCTCATCATGGTTATTGCTTATATCATTTGGCACAAAACGTGAAGGGTCATGCTCCGCATCACGCAAATAAGGACACTGTCGCCAAATAATTCCAAGCGTGCGGTTGGGCTAACACTGTTGCTGAGTTCAACAATCTTTTCGACGAGTTTAAGAATAGATATCCATCAGCGGCGAAGTATGCGGAGGATACTTGCGCGCTAGAAAAATGGGCGAGATGTGTATCTCCGGCTGATAGATACAACCTGGACACTAGCAACTCAGTCGAATCTCTAAACAAAGTTTTTAGAGAAGCCAGGAAATACTCCTTATTGCCTTTGCTGGATTCCATACTTCGAAAGTTTTCTGAGTGGTTTAACGCTCATAGGAAAGAGTCTGTTGCAGCACCGAGCAGAAACAAAATGGTGCCTGTTGTTGAGAACTTCTTGCATAAAAAATGGCCTGTGGCTGAAAAATACCCTGTGCGAGAGGTAAATAGTTATGCACTTGAATATGAGGTTGATGATGATGAAGGAAAGCTTTATTTGGTGAACTTGGTAAGCAAAAGTTGCACTTGCAAGTTTATCGATATTCATAAGTATCCTTGTCTCCATGCTCTTGCCGCGTTTATCTA
Organism: Orychophragmus violaceus; assembly: GCA_030180135.1. Lineage (NCBI taxonomy): Eukaryota > Viridiplantae > Streptophyta > Magnoliopsida > Brassicales > Brassicaceae > Orychophragmus > Orychophragmus violaceus. Next base: position 17,359,210 of record CM058229.1, on the reverse strand, counting down.
TTTCAAGGAACATGGAAGGCGTCGTAGTGATATCCACATGGAACTTCATGATCTGTGTTCGAAATATTATTTGAACGAGTTGTGGACATTGACTTATGTCAGGTCCATCTATGTTGTGCCTGATATGTCTACGTGGGTTATCCCAGATGACATCAAGGAGAAGCAGATAATACCTCCAGATATCATCGTAAAGAGGGGTAGGAAGAAGATAAAAAGACATCCATCGGCTGGTGAAAGACGTAAAAGGGTAAGGGTGAATAACAAAAGGCAGGGGGAAGAACACTTCCATGGTTGTTGTATGGAGAAGACTATGATTAATATTGGTTGTTGTATGGAGAAGACTATGTTTAGTTTTGTTTTGCTTTTCTCATTTATAAACACTGCATTTGTTGTTGTCTTTTAAAACAAATCATATTTGAAATGGGACTTCATGATACATATTCACCAAATCTTTCATTATACTTTAAGAAAGAATTCTTAATGAAGAACTCACTTGGGAGGTGAGTGTTGTTAAAAAAAAAATATTCAATCAAATAAATGAACTGGGCAATGAGATTCATATGGAAGATTAATAGAAAAGCAGGTAATACTAGTAAAAATGACATTTATTTGGTGTAATACTAATCTAACCATACACAAAAGATTTGAATATTTTGTATAACTAATAACTTGGTAACACTATGTGTGTTCTCATTTTAAGATCCTAACAAAATTTTTACCGATAAAAAAAAAGGAATTTTTAAATCATTCTCTCGCTCTCTCTCTCTCTTCCTTTTTTTTCGGCGCCAAAGCCAATTTCTCTTTCCCTTATGACGCCAAAACGAAATTTTTCTAATTTCACTCTATTTAATTTTACAATCTCTCTCTTCTCTTTCTTCTTTATTTCATCTTCTTCCCCTGAGACTTCGCTCTCTCTCTTTTACATTCGTACAAACTCTCTCTATCTCTATCTCTCCCCCTTTAACCCACAATGGAGAATTTCGGACTTGATCCATACGAGGATGAGATGAGGAGTAGGAAGGAAGAGAAGAGGATTAGGAAGGAGACGATTGCTCGGTTGAAACATTACGAGAGGACTTGCCACGTTGCGGATGCCCAATTTGGAATTCCAACCAAATGCCCATGCGGGGAAGACATCAAGCAGGATGCGTCTCCAAATCCAAAGTTTAAGCATGATTTCGACACTTTGCTGGGCAGTAGGTACTTCACCTGCATCCGATACGAGGTAAAACTAGCATAACTAGGTATAACTAGGTAAAACTAGGTATAACTAGGTAGAACTAGGTATAACTAGTAAAACTAGGAATAACTAGTAAAACTAGGAATAACTAGGTATAACTAGTATAACTAGTTAAACTAGGTATAACTAGGTATAACTAGTATAACTAGTTAAACTAGGTATAACTAGGTATAACTAGTATAACTAGTTAAACTAGGTATAACTAGAATAACTAGTAAAACTGGGTTACACCAGGAATAACTAGTAAAACTAGGTTACACTAGGTATCACAATATGAATGTTTATCTGACTTATTTTTGCTCCTTATTTTTTGTAGGATGATGGACTCCACTTTCGTCAGCCATGGGTTTTTGGTGTCCAAGAAGAGCTTAGGATGCTAAAACGAAAGGTTGAAGTGCAGGAGATCGCAATTGAAGAATTGCGAAAGGAGATTGCCAAGCTGAAGGAGGAGAAGGAGTGATGTCTGTGTTTATCTATCTAAGACATAAAAATTTGCTATCCATCTATCTACGTGTTGTCTCTGTTTATCTATCTACTATCTATCTACTTTGGTTGGTTAATTGCTATCTTGATCAATGCAAACCAAGCAACATAGTTTTCACAAAACAAACACCAGTTTTGACAAAACAAAAAACAGTTACAACATATCAAAGCTGTCTCTACAAACTCCGCCGAGACTTCCGAGACTTCCGCGACTTCCGAGACTTCACAAACTCCTCAAGAGGCTTGATCCTTTCCTCCAACTTGGTGACCTTCTCCACGAGCAAACTCATCTGTTCTCCCATGGTGGTAAACGCAGCGGACAACTCTTCGAAACAAGCCTTGCGACTTCGGCGTTCTTTCTCGACTCTTACTGCCTCCTTAGGTTGTCGCCCTTTCAAATCTTCATGCATCATATCTTCAAACCAAACAGTTAATCCTTGGTCTAGACGCTTGCACCAACTTTCCACAACAATATCGTGCTCATCGACATCGTCCTCTTTCTCCATGATCTCCTCCAACAGCTCATTCTCATCAGACGTGGCTACCAAAACGTTCTCAATGTCCTGTAAATTTTAAAGTATTGATTATTCCATTTGCTGCTAGTATTACCAGTTGTTTTTAGTATTACCAAGTACTACTAATCGTGGTATCACCGAGTTTCTCGTAGACTGTCTCAAGAGGCCGCCCTTTCAACTCGCCTTTTTTCCACTTGTACTTGCACATCCTCGGGCAATCGTCGTAAGGATATGGTACAGCTTCTCGGAAGCTGTCTCTCAGTCTCGGAATGGCCTCAATCGCCAAAAGCTACATAAACAAATCCAAAATTAGTAATTACAAAAAGATTAGTTAAAATGCAAAGTCATAAGGTTATAACTCCAATGGAACACAAAAACCAGGAATCGTCCACGGACCCGACACCTTCCCTTTAAAATGATCCATCGTCTTGTGAATGGACTCCAACATGTAATCAAATGACAATCTTCCCCAAGGAAACGTCTGACATAACTTCAGATCGTCCACGTATCTTAGAAATACGTCCAACACGGGTTTGCCTTTCTTTCCAGATTTGCTGGGGCAGTAAATAATGCTGCTCAAGAAATACAGCACGGCCATCTTCAGCCTATCTCCCGTCTCATCCGGTTCCATTTCCTCAAGCTTTTTTTTCACGTCTTCACGTAACACCTTCCCCTCGAAATACTTCTTCTTGAAGTGCAGGGATCCTTTCCTCTTCCAATTGATTGGATAGTTGCGGCATTCGAGTCCTGAAATCAAGGCATGCTCTCGTAACCCGTATCGGATGGAAACGCCGTTAACCAGAAACCAAGCTTCCTTTTTCCTTTTAATTTCAGCGGTACGCAGGAGAAGCATCCACATGGGTTGAAGCTTGTGATTTCCCCTTGGCATGTGAAAAATGTGTGAGAACTGTGGGTGGTTCTCAAACCATGACGTTTCGTCCGGAGTGAGATTCAGTCCCTCAAAAGTGTTCAAAGTTTCCTCGATGAAGCACCGCGTTGGTAGCTTCAGGCTCTCGCTATACTGATCTGGCGAGAAGTACATTTTAAGAGGTCGCAGGGCTATCGTTTCCTCCGATGCTCTCTGCAAACAAAAAAAAGGTATCTCAAACAAACAACACACAGTAAACCTAGTTATCCTAGTTCTACATAGTCATCCTAGTGACATATTACCAAGTTTTCCTAATTGTACAATGTTCACCTAGTTTTACCTAATATAACATAGTAATCCTAAGTTATACTAGTAATGCATTAAAAATATACTAAGCTATTTACTTACCGGGGGTTCGGTCGGTCTCCCGTCGGTCTCCTCCTCCTCGGATTCTTCCTCCTGCGATTCATCCGCCGCATTGTCTTCTCTTCTGTCTTCGTCTTCTTCTTATTCGTCTTCTTCTTCTTCGTCTTCTTCATCTGTTTCCGTCTCCTCGTCGTCTCCGTCCACCGTCTCCATCGCAACGTGGTCGTCTCCCTCCGCCGTTTCCGTCGTCGCTGGAGCCGGAGCAGTTGTCGGAGTAGTAGTAGGAGCAGTAGTCGGAGCAGTTGTCGGAGCCGCTTCTCCGGGAGTTTCTTCAATCGCCGCCCCTCCACGAGGCTTCTTCGAAACCCTCTCCGCCGCAGTGCTCTTCGGCTTCGTCTTCTTCCTTGCGTTCCTAGTCTCCACCATCGTCGTTGATCTGAGAGAGGAGGAGGAGAGAGAGAGAGAGAGAGAGAGAGAGAGAGAGAGAAGAAGTAGAAAGGAGAGGTAAAATATTGGGAAGGGAATTGGGTGGGGAATTAGGGATTTTAACCCGATTTTAACCCGATTTTGGAATTTTTTTTACCCGGATAGAATCCGAGTACATGGGGCTGGGTTGAAATAAACCGGATTTGATCCATGTATGATTGGTAATTTCCTGCCCTTCACTCGGTTTATACGTAATTTACCATTTTTCAGATTTAATTTAAATGAAAAAGAATTTCGTCTTATAACAGGGGCAAGCGAGATTTTTGGTTGTGTACGGAGGGGCATAGGAGACGATTTCTCAGTTTTATCGACTTTAAGTAAAGACAGAACTAATCTCCCATGGATCTCTGTCGCAACCACGCTCCTTCACCTCCACCGTCATGAGCCAAGCTTTCTCTCCGTCACCAGCATCTCATCTCCTCTCCGTAGACGCTGGATTTCTGGCGAGTCTCTATCTTGATGGTGACCTCGATCTTCGTCGTTCCGACGTTAGCCGAGCCACCTGACCCTTCAGTTGGTCAAGGTGCTCACACCAGATCTGAACCTCTCTCGGAGGTATTCCGAAGATCCTTCAAGAAGCAGACTGGTCCTCTCATACCCTCTCTTCTGGAACCGACTCGGCCACGAGTTAGGAAGGCTATGGCTTTCTCAGCCTGTCGACTTAAGTACGCCGTTTTTGTACATCTCTCTGGCAAATACCGAAGAACTTTGTCAATCTCCGTCACTGGCTGTCGATGTGCCTCACCTCTGCCCGTTAAAAGGCTCGCCGTGTTGTCTAACTGCGTCACCCCCTCTGTGGTAGCTGTTCTCGTCACAAAACCGGATCTCTCAAGCTTGCCTTGCCCGTACCCAACGCAGTCGTCTTTTACTGCAAATCTTGCTAGTCATCGTTCTAGTCCTCCGCCGGTGCACCTACAGCCTCTTTCACTGACGCAAACTCCAGATCTGTCGGCTTCATACTCTTCTCAGCGATGTCCCACCAGATCTCACCATGCTGCGCCATCTTCTCCCTCGCTGAAGCCAACCACTATCGGAACATGCACCGGCGTGACATACCTTTTTTATTGGTCGGAAATGGAGTCTAACGCTTCCTTTGCCGGCTCTCCGACATACCTCTATCCCGGCCAATCTCTTGCCCTTCGCAGACCACAGCTTATCCAGACTTGGGCTCTAATCTCTTTAGTGGGCTTTGTTATAAATTGCAGCCTAACAAATGTACCTGGCTCATTATTTTCCCGAGTGTTTTACAATGCCAAGCAGTCAAGGAGTAATCAAGCTTTTGATATTTCAGTCAATATGGGCATGGGTTTTTCGTCACCGAATTGTTTTAACACATTATGTCTATTAGGCAGATCAATTTCCTTCTTTTGGAAGAGACAAATTTCCTCCTTTTTGGAGAGATCATTTTCATTATTTTTCTTCTATCCATCAACCTTCCTCTTTCTGAAGATTGTCTTTCAATGCTCAGTCTTACAGATATTAACATGTTGGTTTTTAACTTCACAAAACAAAGCGACTAAGTTTCAAGATTCTGGTTCTGCTAGTAATGGAGAGCCTTCGAGAACAATGAATTCTCGACCGAGAAAGATGATTTCTCATGCGAAAACGTTCCCTCAAAATGAGGTGTCTTTTACTATCTTGTCTTCTGGTACAAAAAATTTCGAAAGGTTCATTGATAATGTAGGTCTGGTGGGGTTCCAGAACCCACCCAGTCCCCACATATGAGGACCATCGCATGGAATTGTCAAGGGGCGGGAGCGGAGCCTACTACCCGTCGACTGGAGGAGATGTGTAAAATGTATTCTCCAGGTTTTATGTTTTTTTCAGAGACAAAGAATGACCATCTTTTTCTGCAAGACTTGCAAGTATCCTTAGGTTTTGATAGCCTTCACACTGTGAATCCCAGAGGATATAGTGGAGGTCTGGCCCTTTTTCATTCTAAGGATTTCCCGGTTAAGATTTTATGCTTGGATGATCGTTTGATTGATATCGAAACTATTATTGACGGAAATCGTGTTTTTATGACTTTTATTTATGGTGATCCGGTGGTTAAACACCGTGCTTATGTCTGGGAAAGACTTATTCGTATAGGCATTTCCCGCACAGGTCCATGGTTCATTATAGGAGACTTTAACGAAATTATAGGGAACCATGAGAAGAGTGGTGGAAAAAAACGCTCATAAGCATCTTTCCTCCCCTTTCGAGCCATGATAGATTGTTGTGGTTTCCTTGAATTTCCGTATCAAGGAAACCCTCTCTCTTGGATTGGTCGGAGAAGAAATGGCTTAATAAAATGCTGTCTTGATAGAGCCTTAGGTAATGAAGAATGACATAATGTATTTTCCCACACTAAAGTGGAGTACCTTAAGATGTGGGGATCGGACCATAGGCCTCTCCTCGCATCCATTCTGAATAGACCCGAAAAGAAAAGACGTGGTTTTCTATTTGATAAATGGTGGCTAGGAAAACCAGGTCTAAAGGAAGCCATTACAGCCGGTTGGAGCCATGCGCTTCCGAGAGACCAAAACTCCCTTTCATGTTGCATCCAAAATTGCCGAAAATCGATCTCGGTGTGGAAGAAAAGTACTCAAACAAATTCTGAAATTCTTATTAAAGAATTACAAGATAAGATTGATCTTGCTCATACCGATGAAACTATCTCTACGGAGGAAATTCTTGTATTAAAAGGTGAACTATTGGCAGCCTACAAGGAGGAAGAAGCCTTCTGGGAGCAGAAGAGTAGGACGACTTGGCTTCGGTTCGGAGATAACTTTAGTAAATTTTTCCAAGCCATCACAAATCAAAGGAGAGCAAGGAATATGATTCTAGGACTGTTAGTCTCCAATGGTTGTTGGGTAGACGACGAGGAAGGAATAGAGAGAGTTGCAGTGGGATATTTCGATGCTCTCTTCACATCTTCTTCTGCTGGTGATCTGAACCCTCTCTTCCAGGATATTCCTGAGATTGTAACTCCTACTATGAATGCCGAGCTAACTCGAAATCCATCGATTGATGAAATTAGAAAGGCATTATTCTCATTAAATCCCAGTAAAACTCCGGGTCCAGATGGAATGACGGCCTTATTCTACCAAAAGTTCTGGGATGTGGTGGGTCCAGAACTAACTCAGTCTATTATGGATTTCTTCACCAATGGTTCCTTTGATCCAAGATTAAATGAGACAAATATTTGCTTGATCCCGAAAGGAGATAAACCTAGAGAAATGACAGGTTTTCGTCCAATCAGTCTCTGCAATGTGAGCTATAAAATTATATCTAAGATCTTGAGCTTGAGATTAAAGAAGATCCTTCCGGAATTAATTTCCGAGACCCAATCTGCCTTCGTGGCAGGGAGACTAATTACAGATAATATCCTTATAGCACAAGAGAACTTTCATGCACTTCGATATAATCCCTCATGTCGTAAAAAATTCATGGCCATTAAAACCGACATGAGTAACGCTTATGATAGAGTCGAATGGGCATACCTTTCCTCTATTATGAGACATTTGGGTTTTGATCCAAAATGGATTGGTTGGATTATGTATTGTGTGACTACAGTTTCATACCGCATCCTCCTCAATGGAGTGCCTAGTGAACATATCAAACCATCTCGTGGTATACGCCAAGGCGACCCTATTTCCCCATTCCTCTTTTTCTTATGCACCGAAGGCCTTATTTCTCTTATACGGAAAGCAGAGATGAATGGGAGGATCCAGGGACTTCGGGTATCTAGAGCCAGTCCTCCGACGTCACATCTTCTCTTTGCTGATGATAACTTATTCTTTTGTAAAGCAGAAATACAGGAGAGTAAGGAGCTTATAGACATCATTAGAACATACGGAGAAGCTTCTGGACAGCAAATTAACTTCTCTAAGTCATCTATCATGTTCGGTAATGATGTCCCTCACGAGAGGAAAGGTGAAATCAAAAGAATCATCGGTATTTATCAAGAAGGAGGGATGGGTTCATATCTCGGTCTACAAGAGCAGATCAATGGCTCGAAGGCGAAAACCTTTGCCTTTGTCAGAGATAGAGTGCAGAATCGGGCTAGCACTTGGTCTTCAAAATTCTTGTCTCGAGGAGGCAGAGAAGTTCTTATTAAATCACAAGCCCAAGCGGTTCCGAACTATGTGATGTCGTGTTATCTTCTACCAAAGACAGTATGTTCCAAATTAAGAAGTGTAATCTCGAATTATTGGTGGAGCTCCAATGCTAATAGTAAGGGTATCCATTGGGTGGTATGGGATAAACTCTGTTGTCAAACCTCTGAAGGAGGACTAGGTTTCCGAGCATTGGAAGAACAGAACCTTGCTCTTCTTGCGAAACAACTTTGGAGAATTCTTAAATTTCCAGACTCACTTATGAGTAGAATCCTAAAAGGGCGCTACTTCAAGTACTCAAGCCCTTTAGAAAGACAAGTCTCAAATAGACCCTCTTACGGTTGGAGAAGTTTGATGGCACCTAAACCACTATTAATTTCAGGTCTAAGAAAGACTATAGGATCGTGATTCAGCACTAGAGTTTGGAGCAAACCTTGGATTCCCGACTGTCCGGCTCGTGCACCGAGAAGTATCAATAATGAGACTGATCCACATTTATATGTGAATTCACTTATTAATTTTGAAACAAAGCAATGGAAAGTAGACCGTCTTCGAGAGCTCTTTCCACCAGAAGATATTTCTCTCATTTTGGGTTTACATCCGAGCAAGTTAGTCTCGAGAGATAGTTATTGTTGGTTTTATACCAAATCCGGTAACTACACCGTAAAATCCAGTTATTGGGCTGCAAGAGCTCTCCCTCGCCCGGCTTGCGAACCCCCTTTTCAGGGACCAAGTACTACGGTACTTACGGCGCAAGCTTGGAAATTAAAAACCACTCGAAAAATTAAACATTTCGTGTGGCAATGCTCGTCGGGTTTCTTACCCACTTGTGACTCTCTCGCATATCGCCATATTGGCAGAGATTCCACTTGCCCCAGATGTGGTGCAGATAAAGAGACTATTAACCATGCTATCTTTGAAGGCCCTCCAGCTCGTCAAGCGTGGGCACTTTCGCCCATTCCATCTGCCCCTCATATCTTTCCATCCTCATCGGTGTTTACTAATTTGGACTTCCTCTTTTGGAGAGCGAAAGAGATGATGGGTTCTGAGGATTCCATAAGTTTTTTTTCCATGGTTATGTGGTTTATTTGGAAGGCTCGCAATAGAAAAGTATTTGAGAATTTTAATGAAGATCCTAGATTGACTCTAGAGAAAGCTAGACTTGAAGAAGAAGCATGGAGGAAGGCTAATACGGAGGAAGATGAGAATCTCCTCACAATTTCCCCGCAAAGGACTTCTCCATCTAGTACCCTATCACAAGTATGTCTCTCATGCTTCATTGATGGTTCTTGGGTTGAATCAGATTCGGTTAGTGATATACCATGGATTTTAGGGCTTTTAACCATGGTATATATCTTATTTATCGAGTCTTATGTTATGTTTTGGAGTCTTTTTAGTATGTTTACAGGTCTAGACACGTTTGGAGCAGAATTGGAGTTATTGGAGCATTCTGGAGCATTTTGGAGATTTAACCCGAGAGATGGACTTCACTGTCGAATTCACAGACCTGCATCAATCGACACACTTGTGGCATCGATCGATGCAAGGTCGACGCAGACATTCTCGGCGGTTTAATAAGAAGAGTTTGGATATTGCAACTTTGCCCAGAAGTTCTTCATAATTATAAAGAAGCCCCAGCTTACTTTAGACCATTATATTAGGGTTTTTAAGCCATTGTTTAGGCAAGATTTTTACTACGCTTTATTTTATTCAGAGAGAGTTTCAGGGGCTGATCTTGTTCTCGAAAGAGACTTGATTTTGAACCCCAGTTCTTTACTTTATTATATGCTATTTGGTTTTCTATTCATGATGTCTTCTGTTTCGATGAACATGTCTGAGTAGTTTACCTGTTAAGTTTAGGGATTCTCATTAGGAATTTCATGGAATTATAGGTTAATAGATCTGTAGGGATTCATACTTGTTAGTTCTTCATCTAGGATTGTTATTAATGCTTGAATCTGAAGTAGCTATCCAGATTTATGATGTTAGGTTGATTGATGCAACGGCAGTTGGTTAATTAGCTAGAAAGAACCTAGATGAGTAATTTGATTACTCGCAAAGGAATTTGGTTTAATTAGATTGTGAACATATCGAACTTGGAATTAAAGCTGGTTTAATCTGTTAGTAATTGCAAAGGAATTTGGATTGCTGCACTTAAACTTAGAGAATTCTCGCAACGACAGTTGGTTAATTCTATATATGTGTTTGAGTTCTAGAATATCTCTTAATTAGATCCCGATTGATTGACATGCTTGTGTTCCTGATTTCCTGAGAACTCCCTAGACTTAACGCTTCGCTTCCTTGCTCACAAACTCGCTTCCTTTACTTTCCTGCTTTGCTTTTTAGTTTCTAATCATATTTGCTTTCTCCTAGTGTAATCTTTTCTGTTCTTAATCTATCGTTGACCGGAGTCCCTGTGGATTCGATACCCTAAGTACTACAACTACATCACTGTGCGCTTGCAGTTAGAATAAGGATAAAACTAGATCCCTATCAAGTTTTTGGCGCCGTTGCCGGGGACTCTTAGGAGTCTTCGATAGATTTGAACTTAGGGTTTAGACTAGGTTTTTCGTTTTTGTTTTTTGTTATTAATTTTTTTTCATGTTCTTGCGTTTCAGGTACGCCTGTAATCGCCTTGCATCGATCGACACGGTCCTGTGTGTCGATCGACACATCTTCGAGCTTGCATCGATCGACACTACTCTGCATCGATCGACACAGCGCGTAAGATGATGGGAATGATGGAACGGATGTTGGAAAATCAGAAGAATAACTCATTCTGCAGAGACTATGGTTCATATTCATTCACCAGAGATTATGAATCTCCATCATATCAGCCTTTTCCTCCTCAAAATAAGCAGTCTGATAAGCTGATAAGCATGATGGAGCAGTTATTGGAGAAGCAAGAAGAAGATTTGAACTACATCAATGGCTCTGGATTCCAAGGAAAAAGGTTTGGTAATCAGCAAGGTAATTCTCATCAGAGAACCTATGAATCTTATCAGACACCTCCTGCTACTAATGCTTATAAGAGCAAGATGGAAGCCATGATGGAGCAGTTGCTAGAGGATCAGACTAAGACTGTTGTAGACTTCGACAGGAAGCTGGATGCTATGCATGAAAATCTGAATGGGAAGTTTGAATCTCTGAGCACACATGTGAAGAAGCTAGATGTTCAAGTTCAACAAACAGCTGGAGCAATACAAAGGCATAATGAAGCTGGGAAAGCTAAACAGAAGCTGAACATCAATGCTGTAACCATAAGAGATGAGATTGACTTGCTGGGAGAACAAGAGAGCATAATCTCGGATTTTCTAGGTGAATTCTGTCTGTCTGAGACAAGCATCGATCGACACAACTCGTGCATCGATCGTTGCAACCCGGGCGCTCGGGGTGTAGCCCCACTGATACTATGGATTAAGTCTGTAACTACACGGTTTTTGAATCACATTGTTTAACCACACAAAATCATTTTCTCGAGTTGTAACCACAAAACATTGACTTTTTGTTGACTTTTAACGGTTTCGTTAAACAAACGTTAAATTAAATTATAAACCGTTAATTTCATTGTCAAACCGAAACCAAAATTAAAACCAAGACAAATTAATTACTAAACCGGATTTGATACATAGAACCAAATTATAATCAAAATAACCCAGACCCAAATTAATAACCCCCACCCAATTTCAATTCACGCCCGTATTCATCTTTCTCTCTCTCGCTCTCGACAAACAGACCCAAATCAATCGAACCCCTATCTCTCTCATCTCTTTCGACAAATCCCAAATCCATTTAACTTCGCAGTGAGTTTCAGACCAAGGAAAAAACGAGTATGAAATGGGCTCTGGAGGGGTGAAAGGGGCTCACATTGGCTTCTGCTTCATACATTCTCTCGTGCAGCTCTCTGCTAAAGTCGGTAGACCTCCTACGGCGATCAGGCTGCAAGTACAGGGAGAGAAGCTTTCTCCAGCTAGTCACGTGCCGGGGAGCTTACTGAAAGTCAATACACGTGAGGTGATCAGTTACGGCTTCAAGAAACAGAGCACCTTGGCCACGGCAGTTAACCTCGAGACTTCCGCCGCCACTGTCGGGTCTCTCACGGACACGGTCGGAGAAAGGGAAATAAGGAACTAGAGCGCGAGAGAGTGCGGATTTGAGACGACCCGAGAGAGAATCCGGGTCGGAAACGGGTGAGTAAACGAGGAGGTATTTGATTGTGAATCGGAGGAAAAGCTGAGAATCTAAGGCGGAGAGAGACAGAACACAAGAAGGTGTTTGGTCGGAAGGAGTTAGTAATAACTGTGGCTTCTTTCACATGAACCAAGGATCCCATTATACTTTTTCTATGATGCTCTATTTTTTGTTTTCTCTGAAAAAAGGTGGGTCTCTGCGATGTGTATTATATATAATATATCTGCTATGTATGCACTTATATATTCACGTAGAGAGAGAGAGAGAGGAATACGGGCTTGAATCGAAATTGGGATTGGGGGTTATTAATTTGGGTCTGAGATATTTTGATTTTAATTTGGTTCTATGTATCAAATCCGGTTTAGTAATTAATTTGTCTTGGTTTTAATTTCGGTTTCGGTTTGACAATGAAATTAACGGTTTATAATTGCATTTAACGTCTGTTTAAGAAAACCGTTAAAAGTCAACAAAAAGTCAATGTTTTGTGGTTACAACTCGAGAAAATGATTTTGTGTGGTTAAACAATGTGATTCAAAAACCGTGTAGTTACAGACTTAATACACAGTATCAGTGGGGCTACACCCCGAGCGCCCGTTGCAACCCTGATCCGTCTAATGGAATTGAGCATAATCGCCTTGTGTCGATCAACACACCTACTGCATCGATCGACACAGATCGCAGACGAGACCAGAAGCCTGCAACAGTCCCAGAACGAGTCTATAAGCCCATTGTGCCATATCCTAAGGTTCCTAAACCCTCTAAACAAGAGCTAGAAGTGGATAACTGCATGAAAGTGATGGATAAGAAGGTGAATTAAACACCACCAGTTGAAGCTTCGCGAGTTCATGCAAAGAAGATGATCTCCACTAATGGTCATTTGAAAGAAGAAGTTCAGATTGGTGAAACTACAGTATCTGATAGTGGGGAGAAGAAGATGGCGGTTCCTCTTGAACCTGCTTTAACATCTTCAGAGCCTGCAACTGCTCATAAGCAGAAAGCTCCAAACATCAGATCTGCACCAAAGGTAAGGTATAAATCACCTAAGCTTAAACCTCTTGACCACATTGTTTTGAATGCAAGAAAACGCAGTGTCCCACCCAAGCTTCGCTCCCGCCCTGATGCTATTTATTCATTCCTTGGGAAGCCTCATGATCTGAAAACCTATACACCTCCTTGGATGAAGAGATATTCACAGAGACACTCAAAGTCTCTGTTGAAACCGCTATGAGTTCAATCTCTATCCTATAGTCAAGCTACTGACTTTAAACAAGCGCTGAGTGGGAGGCAACCCACTGTTAGGTTCGTTTTTGTTTTCATTTTTTTTTTTGATTTTGGTGTTTTGATTTTTCTGTTTAAGTGTGTTCAGAGGCGTGAGAAACAGGCAGAATCGCACTGCATCGATCGACACATATAGTGCATCGGTCGATGCAGTCGCGATTTATGGTTTACCGATTCGATTGCGGTTCAGACGCCGGTTATCTCAATAACCGCGGGTAAGATTCGTCTTGCATCGATCGACACCCTTGGGCATCGATCGACATAGGGCGACAACATGTAAGTATTTTGCAACTTTTGGATGTTTCAAATTTGTTTATCTTTCTCGCCGATCCTGAGCTTGATTACACTGGGGACAGTGTAGTTTAAGTGTGGGGGGAGGTAGCTACTGACGCATGCTTCTGTTTTCTTAGAGTCAGTCCTGTTTTTCAAAAAAAAAAATTTGTTTTATTGAGTCAAAACAAGTTTAAGTAGGAAACAGTGAAATTTTGAGAAGCTAACAACATCTTGCAGGAACTTAAGTAACCATTAGGATGAAGTTGCAGGATCTATCTATGACTATTAGAAAACCCAACACGGATCAACCTACTGAGGACACCCACATCACTTCAGGTATCAGAGGATCCTTTTACTGACTTCACCTTAATACTGACTTAATTTTCTCACCTAAGGGCTTTGTATACCTTGTGTCGGATTCCTTTGTTAGTTCTGACACAGCCTGTAAACCTGTCCTATTTGGTTCCCTTCTCCCCTTCCATAAAGTAAAAAAAAGTAATAAACTGAGGATGAGTTAGTAACTCCAAAGTGGTCACGGGAGTAGTAGCAAACAATATTACCTTCTGTGCGATCCATGGAATGTGTCCAAAGTACACCCCAAAACGGGAAGAACACTGATAAAAATAAATAAAATGATACCTAGTGGGAAAAATCAGTTGTTAAGGAAGGGAAAAGAGAAGAAAGGGACCAGAGAAAGATAGTATGGTGGTCTAGAGCTGACAAGGTAAAAATCCATGTGCCCTTTGATCGATAATCCTTAGGTGAGACCGCACTTAAATACTAGCATAAGTCAGTAGGGTGAATTTGAATGCATGAATGTGATTGTGGAGTTTACTTAGGACTGAAAAATCAGTTGTGGGGGAAGTATATGTTGGTCTTGATGTCTGCAGGTGAAATCTTTCAGTGGATTACTTAGGGGAATCTGAGTGCTGTTGTTTCTAAGATGAAAAGAGTTTCTGAAAGTTTTCAAACCTCTTCACCATGTTCTAGTTCTTTGTTTTGCTTGAGGACAAGCAAAGGCTAAGTGTGGGGGAGTTGATATACCATGGATTTTAGGGCTTTTAACCATGGTATATATCTTATTTATCGAGTCTTATGTTATGTTTTGGAGTCTTTTTAGTATGTTTACAGGTCTAGACACGTTTGGAGCAGAATTGGAGTTATTGGAGCATTCTGGAGCATTTTGGAGATTTAACCCGAGAGATGGACTTCACTGTCGAATTCACAGACCTGCATCGATCGACACACTTGTGGCATCGATCGATGCAAGGTCGACGCAGACATTCTCGGCGGTTTAATAAGAAGAGTTTGGATATTGCAACTTTGCCCAGAAGTTCTTCATAATTATAAAGAAGCCCCAGCCGACTTTAGACCATTATATTAGGGTTTTTAAGCCATTGTTTAGGCAAGATTTTTACTACGCTTTATTTTATTCAGAGAGAGTTTCAGGGGCTGATCTTGTTCTCGAAAGAGACTTGATTTCGAACCCCAGTTCTTTACTTTATTATATGCTATTTGGTTTTCTATTCATGATGTCTTCTGTTTCGATGAACATGTCTGAGTAGATTACCTGTTAAGTTTAGGGATTCTCATTAGGGATTTCATGGAATTATAGGTTAATAGATCTGTAGGGATTCATACTTGTTAGTTCTTCATCTAGGATTGTTATTAATGCTTGAATCTGAAGTAGCTATCCAGATTTATGATGTTAGGTTGATTGATGCAACGACAGTTGGTTAATTAGCTAGAAAGAACCTAGATGAGCAATTTGATTACTCGCAAAGGAATTTGGTTTAATTAGATTGTGAACATATCGAACTTGGAATTCAAGCTAGTTTAATCTGTTAGTAATTGCAAAGGAATTTGGATTTCTGCACTTAAACTTAGAGAATTCTCGCAACGACAGTTGGTTAATTCTATATATGTGTTTGAGTTCTAGAATATCTCTTAATTAGATCTCGATTGATTGATTGCTTGTGTTCCTGATTTCCTGAGAACTCCCTAGACTTAACGCTTCGCTTCCTTGCTCACAAACTTGCTTCCGTTACTTTCCTGCTTTGCTTTTTAGTTTCTAATCATATTTGCTTTCTCCTAGTTTAATCTTTTCTGTTCTTAATCTATCGTTGACCAGAGTCCCTGTGGATTCGATACCCTAAGTACTACAACTACATCATTGTGCGCTTGCAGTTAGAATAGGGATTAAAACTAGACCTATCAGTTAGCGGACTAGGGTGGATCGTGCATCAAGGATTTGAGATTGTGCATTTGGGTCGTAAGGGATCCAGAAGAAGTCTCCTCCCCTTCATGCCGAGCTCGATGCCCTCCTATGGGCTATGCAATGTCTTCAGAAACTTCAGCTGACTAGCGCTTGCTTTTTCTCGGATTGTGTGGAACTCATCAGTATGCTCGAGGATCCAATGGTGTGGCCCTCCTTCTCATCGGAATTGGAAGACTTCCGTGCTCTTAAGATTTTCTTCCCTAGTTTTTGTATTAAGTATGTCAGTAGAAAGTTTAATACCCGTGCTGATAGTCTTGCTAAGAAAGCTAGAGCACGTGGACTTTTATTTTCCTATGTAAGTTCATCGGTTCCCGACTGGCTCTCCCTTGAGGAGAGTCGAACACCAAATCCTTAATAAAATGGAGTTTTGATGTCAAAAAAAAAAAAAATTAAGTGATACTATTATTTATCATCTACGAATTTATAGTTGTTTCTTTCCTACATTAACTAAATTGTTATTGTTAGTCGTTCTCTCCTTTTTAAAATTTTTTTTACTGTTTTTATGTCATTAGTTGGATTCAAATATTCCTAAAAGAGTTAGGTTTCGAGTGGAGAAAACGGATCAGGTGTTGCGGATCAAGCGGTTCAAGCGGATCAGACGGATTAAAAGCAGATCAGGCGGTACAAGTGCGGATCTAGCGAAATATAGGGTGTGAATGTTAAGAGCGGTTAGTACAAACCGCACTACGGTCTGAAATTTGGTCACCATTCAACAAAAATCATGTATTGCTTTTTCAATTAAAAATAAATGAGAAAACAAGATATTATGTGAAACGCACATGGTGTTTATAGAAACGCACTAGAGTTAAGAGACACGTAATAAGAAGGTGTGTTTCAAGGTTTTTTTTACAAATTTTTTTTTTTTAAATTGTTTGAACTAATATTATAAATGTATTTTTGGTTATTGATTTGGTGTGGTTCCATTTAATCAAACCGATCAATAATTTAGATTGTTTTAGAAAACAAAAATCAGTTTGTATCGGTTTTAAATTGGATATATCGGATTATATCAAAAACTAGAAAATAATTGAACCATATCTAATTGTCCAGAAATAATCGAATTTACCCATATTAACCAAATTTACCGAATTTACCTATAATAAATCAAACTAATCAAAAGAATTTCTCAAAACTAAAACTTTGGGTATGTTT
The DNA here is from genome assembly GCA_030180135.1 of Orychophragmus violaceus. Lineage (NCBI taxonomy): Eukaryota > Viridiplantae > Streptophyta > Magnoliopsida > Brassicales > Brassicaceae > Orychophragmus > Orychophragmus violaceus. Next base: position 17,341,980 of record CM058229.1, on the reverse strand, counting down.
CGGCATTGAAAAAATCAAAATAACGGAAACCCGAATCGAAATAAAATTTGGTATTTTCGGTAAAAATCCTATAAAATAACCAAAGAAACCAAGCAAAAAAACCAGAGTAAACCGGATTCTCAACCCTAATGAAGATGTTATACTTTACGGATAACTGAACCGAATTGATCCGGAAACCCAAAATAAACCGAAATTAATCGAAATTATTTTTAAAATTCAAAATTATTTCTAGAAGTAGAAAAACTCATTTTATTACGGCAAGATCTGAAATAGTTAAAATAACCAAAATTCAAACCAGATTGAACCAAAATCAATTTAAGTTTTTAATCAATTATTTTTAATAATTTTTATTTAAATATTTATTTATATGTATCCCGCACCACTTTTTATCATTTTTATCATTCAAACGTTTATCTTGTACCGCATACAGCTTTTTCACCATTCAAACATTTTTACGTACCGCTTGTTCTGCAGAAATCGCACTTGTTCCGCATAGTGCGTTTCTTTCTTACAAACCGCACTTGAACCGTTACACACCGCTTAATCCGCTTATCCCACACCGCTCAATCCGCTGTCACCATTCGGAGCCATAGACTTCGAATGAAGAAAGCAGATCGGACGTTGCAGATTAAACAGTTCAAGCGAACACTGCAAGAAAACAATGCCAAAACCGACGGATTTTCCGATAGAAAATTTTCCGTCGGAAATTCAGCCAGATTCCGACAGCTTCCTGACGTAGAATCGACGGTTTATGAGTTGTCGGATTACCGTCGGTAAATTCCGACGGAAACACAATCTGTCGGAATATTTCCGACAGATTCCCGACAGGATGTAAATTCCGTCGATAATCCGTCGGTAGGCCATCGGTTAATAAAAAACTGGTAGAAGGGCGGTCTCGAACACGAGACCTTTGCACAGTCATACCTTATTCCCGAACCACTGTGATACGGTGAGTTCTTCGTTTATTTAATTCAAAATTAATAGTATATTCTGTTGTTCGTATATAACATTTATAAAAAAACAATTTTATTTATAAATTTATTGTTAATTTAAATAAAAATTACAATAAATTTTCAATTGTTATTATTTTGTGTTTGGTTCCCGAACCAATTCCCGTCGTTCGTCTCCCTCCATTGGTTGACCATGATGTTCCACTCTCCCGCCGGAATCCAAGCCGGTCTTCCTTCACCCCGTTGCCACCGGAGCTTCATCCGCCGCATCTTTGTTTGGAAAACTTTCCTTGCGGCCCGGTGAAACTCCCGCCAAACAATAAAAAGATTATCCGGAGAGAATGTAAAAAATTCCTAAAATTAATAAAAAATTTGGGTTAAATAAAATTTCAAATTAAAATATAAGTATATAAACATAAATATATAACTTACCAGAAAATCAATAAACCATGAAGTTTTCAGGGTAGGCAGGACGTTGTAGTACGTCAGGTATCTTCCAGACCAGCGATTCTGGATGATGTCGCTGATCACGGAGGGAATGACTGCATTGGATCCAAACCAAACCGCCTGATGTGGTGGACGTGTTGGGTCGAGGTTTGGCAATGCCTCCCGACCTGGTTCCGCGATCATTTGCAGAATCGTCGTACGGGCTTCGGCAGAAAGAAAAACGTAATTCATTTTTTTCTTCTGTTTTGTTTTGCCTTTTTGCTGATGCCAAAAAGGAAGAAACTCGGTGGATATATAAAGAAAAATTACCGACGGCCAAACCGTCGGAAATCCGTCGGATTTCGGATTTATTTCCGAAGGGACAATTACCGACTCGATGCCTCGGTAAGAGAAGAGAGTTAATTCTCTTTTTTGACCGTTTACCAAATTTCCGACAGATTATCGACGGATAATACAATCCGTCGGTTTGCCGTCAGAATCCGTACCGTCGGTATTCTGTCGGAAATCATGAATAAGACCGTTGGGCCGACATAACCGTTGTATTGCACTGTTGGGCTGACATATTTTCCGAGGGAAAACCGACGGTAACGGCTAGTCCGTCGGTTTTCCGTCGGTTAATTTTCAATATAATCAAGCATCTCTTCCTTCTTCTCTTCACCGTGCTCTCTCACTCTCTCTCTCTCTCCCTCTCTCTCTCTCTTGTTCTCTCACTTTCTTCGGAGATCAAAATGACTTCTTCTAATTATTTCAGATCGTGGATGGACGGACCGAGGGTAGATGAGACGACAGATTTAGTGTATAAACCATATGCACTCGGTATTGTGGAATTCATGACGATGGCTTGCAATCAACCTCATACGCAGAAAACCGGTAAGATGAAATGCCCATGTAGTCAGTGTCGAAATGTTAGAAATCCTACAATTGGCGAAGTATGGCATCACCTTTACTCAGTTGGGTTTATGGCTGGTTATAAGATTTGGTATCTTCACGGGGAAACATTTGATGGCGCAAGTAGTAGTAGAGATCATTTTGGTAGTGCTAGTACGCGGGAACCTATTGGTAGTACTAGCGAACATCATAATATCGTGGATGAAGATGTTGGTGTAGCAACTGTTCAGATGGTTAATGATGCATTTAGAGAAAATATACAGGAAGTAGGTGAATATCAAATCCCTAGGGCAGAGGAGGAACCTAATGTAGAATCTAGGAGATTTTTTGATATGTTAGATGCAGCGAAGCGTCCGCTTTATGCTGGTTGCAAAGACGGACATTCGCCATTATCATCTGCAACCAGACTAATGGGAATAAAGACGGACTATAATCTGGCGGAGCAATGTGTGGATGCTTTTTGCGAATACCTGAAAGATGTTCTTCCTGAAGATAATCTTGCGCCAGGTTCATACAACGAGGTTGAGAAACTGGTTAAAGGGCTTGGTTTACCGTATCTGATGATAGATGTCTGCATCGATAATTGTATGATATATTGGCGAGAAGATGAATACCGTTTGGAATGTAAGTTCTGTAAGAAGCCGCGTTATGAGGATACAAGGGGAAGAGCTAAGGTTCCTTATAAGAGAATGTGGTATATGCCGTTAACCGATAGGCTGAGGCGCTTATACCAATCGGAGCGAACTGCAGGGGAAATGAGATGGCATGCTGAGCATAGAAGAGGACCAGAAATTGCGCATCCGTCTGAAGCTGAAGCGTGGCGACATTTTCAGAGTGTATATCCAGATTTTGCATACGAGCCACGTAATGTGTACCTCGGATTATGCACAGATGGTTTTAACCCGTTCGGAAGGCATGGGAGACCTTATTCGTTGTGGCCAGTTATTTTAACTCCGTATAACCTACCGCCATCTATGTGTATGCGCCGAGAGTTTCTTTTCCTCTCCGTACTTGTTCCCGGTCCAGAGCATCCTAGAAGATCACTTGATGTATTCTTGCAGCCATTGATACACGAGCTGCAAATGTTATGGCTGCCCGGTATTGTAGCATATGATGTCTCATGTAAGGAAAATTTTTTGATGAGGGCTGCATTAATGTGGACCATTAGCGACTTTCCAGCTTACGGTATGTTATCAGGATGGACTACGCATGGAAGGTTAGCATGTCCGTATTGTCAGGAAAAGACCGATGCATTTCAGCTTAAAAACGGACGCAAATCGTCTTGGTTTGACTGTCATAGGAGATTTCTACCGCATGATCATCCATACCGGAAAAACACTAAACTTTTTACGAAGAAGAAGAAAGTGTTTGATGATCCTATTCTGCAAGACAGTGGGTCGTCTACTTTGGTTTTCTTAGAGGGTTTTGGTGCATTGAGAACTCGTGAATGTGGTGGTAATGGTCATGAGAATGTATATGGAGCTGGTGTAGTCCATAACTGGCACAAGCTGAGCATCTTCTGGGATTTACCGTATTGGAAGGACCAGCTACTAAGGCATAATCTTGATGTCATGCACATTGAGAAAAATTTCTTTGATAACATCATGAACACCGTTCTGAACGTCCAAGGAAAGACGAAAGATAATGTTAAGTCTAGGCTTGATTTGCCTGAAATTTGTCACCGGCCTGAACTTCATCTTCAAAAGAACGGTAAACCTCCAATTCCAGCGTATTGGGTGGATCAGAAATCAAAGGAAGAGTTCTTCGAGTGGATTACGCGCCGCGTACGATTCCCTGACGGTTACGCTTCAAATTTGCGTAATTGTGTTGACACTGAGGGGGACAAATTTATCGGGATGAAGAGTCATGATTGTCATGTGGTGATGCAACGACTACTGCCATTTGCGTTTGCTCATCTCCTCCCCAAAGATGTTCACAAAGCAATTGCCGCGGTAGGTTCCTTTTTCAGGGACATAAGCATGAGGTCCCTAACGGCTGACGGCATTCGAACTTTGGAGGATAACATTCCTAAAATCCTTTGCAATCTTGAGAAGATATTCCCACCGTCGTTTTTTGATGTTATGGAGCATTTACCCATTCACCTACCCGGAGAAGCTCGACTAGGTGGTCCGGTACAATATCGGTGGATGTATCCCTTCGAACGCTATATGTTCCACCTTAAGAAAAAGGTTAAGAACCCAGCTAAAGTTGAGGGTTCAGTTGCTGCTCAGTACCACAATGAGGAAGCGGCGACATTTTCCGGTTATTATTTCCCTTCACAAGTACGCACAAATAGTCGGCGCCCGGCAAGAAACGATGACAGAGGTGAAAGACCATTTTATCCTTCATCGGTTCCCAGTATTTTTCAACAAGTTGGGCGGTTAAGCGGTAAAGAAATAAAGCGACAATTAACGACCCAAGAACACGCCCACCTTCAAAAATATATTCTAAACAACTGCGAGGAAGTATTTGAGTACGAAAGGTATGTGTAGTTTACTTCGTTTACATCATCGCATTTAAACTTCATAATCACTTGCATTTTTTTACCCCTGGGTTGATTTTTGTAGGTTATACATGGAGTCACTCCAACATCGGCATCCAGAGTTAAACGAGAATGACCGTGAAGAGTGGAAAGACACATACTTCTGCGCTTGGTTGAAGTTTTATGTGAGTTTTGCATTTTCAATTAACCTCAAAGACAATAGATTTGGTCATTTACAAAAACGTTTTACATGCTATTTTTTAGGTGGAAGCAGAAGTCAAATGTGGGCGCAAACCGGCAGATTGGTTAGTAGACATAGTCAACGGTCTCCACTACAACACAAAGTCTTATCCGCGATATTGCACGAGGGGATATGCCTTTAAAGTGTACAAAGAAGGGTCCTTTAGAACGACGGCCGAACACGGAGTCTCATCTACATCCGGCGAAGTTGTGTACTACGGTGTGCTCAAAGAAATACTTGAAGTCAAATACATCGGAAAGCTAGGCATGAGATGCGTGGTTTTTTTGTGCGATTGGTACAACCCTATTATCGGGAGAGGTGTATCAATAGATGAGTTTGGCGTAACGTCTATACATTCGAATAGGAAGCTTCAAAAATTCGACCCCTTCATTATTGCATCTCAAGCAGACCAGGTAAATAAACACGAATGTTTTGGCCTGGTTTTATTTTTCCATCATCGATATAACGTGATTATATAGAGCATCGTATGTTAATTTCTTCTACCTAATATAGGTTAGTTACATCCCATATCCTCGAGTAACATACAAGAACGATCCATGGGTTACAGTTACCAAAATTTATCCGCGAGGAAAATGGCGGAGAAAAACCGGAGTGGATCCCTGCAAGGTCATGGAACCGTATGAGCCGCAAGTGGAGACAAACTGACGCAGAGAATTGGTTCGAGAACCAATTTCCGAATTATAATAACCGGACTATCTAAGTGTAACCCTTTAATTAAAACAATAATGCTTGAAACTGAAATGTACTGCGTTGTTTTTAATAATGAATTAATTGAAAGTTCGTTTTCAAAATAGTGCATGTCCTCATATAATTAACGCTGTATGAACATAGCAATTAGTAACATCGGCACACTGGTTAAGGTACGACATAAACATCAAAAGGGCGCAGGTTCGAATCCTGCTAGCGCATTTTTAATAACCGACGGATTTCCGACGGTATTTATGTGTCCGTCGTAAATCCGTCGGAATATAAATTTTTACAAATTTTTTCGTTTTTGCGCCCAATCATTTTCATTTAACCGCCAAATGATTGGACCGACTCGGAACCGACGGATTTCCGACAGAAATTTAATTGCCGTCGGAAATCCGTCCGTTTATAAAGAGATAATATCGATTAAACTTCTTCTTCCTCATTTTCTCTGCGATTTCTCTCTCTCTCCACCGCGAATCTCCGACTTCTCTCTGCTTTTTCTCGACGATTCCGGCCACCGACTTGCAATCCCCACCGCCCAACGCTATATAAACATGTAAGTTCCATTTCTAACCGATCAAAAATGGAAATTACATGATTTTTAGGATGTTAGAAGTTTCGATTTAGGATGCATGTAGTGATTAATGTGTGTTAGATCTTAGATTATGGTCTGTGTACTTAGATTTGTAGAATTGTTGTGGTTTACAACTCCTTAATTTCATGTACAAGTAATGAGTTTTTTTTTTTTGTATAAATTTGTTCATAAAATTTTTTTTTTTGGTTTGTCATAATATTAAAAACGTTTTTTAAATTATTTGAAAACGTTTTTATTTTTGGTAGGTTTTTTTTATAAATTATATAACGTTTTTTAATTTTTATAGATTTGATCCTAATTATGAAAAATGTTTTTCAAATTTTAGATTTGTTAAACATATATTTTAAAAACTTTTTATGATTTTTAGTATAAGAATTGTAATTATGGAAAAAATTTTTAGGGTTTTTAAAAATATTGCAGATTATTAAACATTTAATATATATATTTTTTAAATTTTTAAACAATATATAAGTATTTTTAACTAATTTTGAAAACTAATTAGTTTCTTTAAAATGATATATTAGTTTTTTAATTTTTTTTGGAAGAAATGAAAACTTTATTTTGTGTATTGTAGGTCGTACGAGGAGTTCGAGGCTTTTTTGAGCCAGACCGATGGGTTGTTGCCGGGGAGCACTTCTCAGACTCCTGTGGCGACCACATCGCATCCTCCACCTCAGACTGCTCCGACGAGATTGCCACCGCACCGCCGCTCTCGGTCGACTCAGGTTAGACCGACGCAGTCCGGGCCACAGCAGTCTACCCATGCTGGCAGCGACTCTATGTCCAACGTCCAAGCAACCCCGGACGACGATGCGCCAGCGACGATTGCACCGGAGATAGAGTTGCTGGTGGAACAGCCAGGGCGGGAGACGTTGAAACGGCTCCATCCGGATCCGTTTAACAACCCCGGGACGACTTGGTCAGTATTTTTTAACTTTAATAATTAAATTTTTTTCTTTTTAATATTATGTAAACCGTTTGTATAATTGACCAATTTTTTATTCACTATTACAGGTTCACTATCACGTCCTCCAAGATCACCAAGTCTATTTTAGCAATGATGTGTAGCATGCTCCGTCATCCGTACCCGCAGTACGCGAAAATGCCAAGGTCCGAGCAGCATAACTGGTTCCGGGCATTTGCGGTACGTACACTTATATTCAGTTTATATCAAAGTTTTATTTTTTTAATCCATGCTAACGTTAATCTTTTTTTTTAAAGCAAGAATACACTTGGGACAGGCACCGTACGTCCCAAGTGGAGAAGGCTTTCCACAAGAAGGCACGGTCCCATTACACTCATGTCATCAACGAGTGGAAGCAGAAGTGGGTCCTGAAGGAAGATCCGAAGGGAGTCAACCCATCGCTGATTGAAGGGTTGAGCCACCACTGGATCAAGCCCACTACTGCAGCAGATTCGGCGATGCATTCCCAGAACCGCAAGAGCGAGAGGGGCGGTATGGGACAGGCGACTCATAACGCGGGAGCTAAGAGCACCGCACAACGAAAAATTGAATTTGTAAGTATTGCTTTATTCAATAGTGTTATTTATTGGATTTGACTAACCGTTTTTATAATGTGCAGAAAGAAAAAACAGGGAAGGATCCAAATTTTCTTGAACTTACCCAGGAGGTCCACACGAACAAGTTCACCGGTCAGATCCAGGACCCGCTTGCTCGGAGAATCGTCGAATCAGCAAAGAGGCGGGTTGACGAGGTCCAGACTCAGTTATCCGAGGAGGTCGGTTCGACGGAGGGGGTAGTACCGTCACAAAGGATCAACGAGATCTTTCTTGAGGTAAATTCGTTTGTTTACTCAAAATTTAAATAGATGTTTTGTTTATTTTAATTGTTTCACTAATATTTGTTACTATACTTCGCAGGAAACGCAACGCAGGAAGGGCCGTGTTTTCGGTTTAGGAAACATGGGGGAAGACTCCACTCCGCATTCACGCTTCCGACCTGAGAGCGACGTCTTCGCCGAGGCTCTGCGCGAGAAAGATGCTGAAATTGCAGCTCTCAAGGACACCTTTGAAGCTCGGATACGAGAGGAAAGGGTCGAGAATGAAAGAAAGATGGCGGAGATGCAAGCACGGATCTTGAACTACATCCAGTTTGGCGGACCTCCTCCAGGACAAGAATTGGGCGGGACTGAGCGTGCAGCGGGACCAGGAGCGGGAACGGGAATGGGAGCTTCAGCTACGGGTTCTGTTCAGGGGTTGGGAACGGGATTCGGACCCGGAAACGTTCCGGATCCCAATGTTATGTAAATTTTAAAAACACTTTTATTTTATAAATTTAATACAAAATTTTTAAAATATTTCGTATATAAAATTTTTATAAAAATAATTGATTATAAAATAATATATATAAAATATATATTAAATATATTATTTAAAAAAAAATATTTTCATATCCGTCGGAAAAAACCGTCGGAAAATATCCGTCGGTAAACCGTCGGTTAAGCCGTCGGTCCTACCTGTCGGAATACTCTCGGTAATCTACCGTCGGTTTACCGTCGGTTAGCTACCGTCGGTAAACCGTCGGTAAACATCCGTCGGTAAACCGTCGGTTAGCAACCGTCGGTAAATCGTCGGTTAGAAACCGTCGGTAAACCGTCGGTTAGCAACCGTCGGTAAACCGTCGGTTAGAAACCGTCGGTAAACCGTCGGTTAGCAACCGTCGGTAAACCGTCGGTTAAAAACCGTCGGTAAACCGTCGGTAAATTACCATCGGTTTGACGTCGGTTTTATTCTTATCGGTATATTGTCGGTTCGCCGTCGGTTTTTGTGTTCTCGGTAATCCGTCGATAATCTGTCGGAAAATTGCCTGTCGGAAAACTGTCGGAAAATATTGACGGTTTTCCGACGGATTGTTTTTTCCGACGCCCTGGAACCGACGGATTTGTCCTGTCGGAATACCATCAGAAAACGCCTTTTCCGACGGTATACCGACGATTAAGTCCGTCGGTTCCCGGCTGTTTTCTTGCAGTGGAATTAGACGAATCAAGCGAATTTTTAAATAGTAAATACATAAAAAAAATCATTTCTTTTCTAAATTCCAAATGTTTTCTTAGTAGCATAAATAAAATTGTAGTAATTAGAATATATATATATATATATATATATTGAGTTTTATGTAATTTATGAAATGAAATTATTTATTACACATGTTATTAGCTAACACAAATTATTATAATTACAATCTCAAGTGTAATTTGGAAAAAAGTTGGATATAGTAGAAATGGTACATGTAATTTCAGATATTCTGTTTAATTATATGTTGATGAATAAAATAAAATATTTACAAGTATTTAGATTTGCCGATAACATATTTACAGTATGATATGTGATGTCTCAGATATATTTATAATCCATGTATTTTAAATTTATTAATGATTTGGCAAAATCAAATAATTTAAATAATATATATATATGAAAGTACAATACATAAAATCTGAATAGCATAAAATTTGAATAATTTTTATATTTTAACCAAAACAAATAACTCATTATGGACAAACTTAAAATTTTGTAGAACTTTATGTAACAAAACAATTTAAAAGAAAATTAGCATGTATATTGTTATTTAAAAAAAAAAGTAAAAAAGAGAAAACAAAAGAAACGTTAAAAACACTCCAAAATTGTTAAATAGCTACTGCAGTCAGTGAATCATAAATTTTGTTCATAATTTTTGAACCACAAGTGGTTCTCTATTTTTATATTAATAATTTAGTGAACGGCTATTTAAAACAAATAAAATGGTGAATGGAAGAAAAAGCTTTCAAGAATTCAATCAATAGGCGCGTGCACCCCACACGCAAACCTTATTTCTCTCCCAAGCCCTTACCGTCTCGTTCTCCTCCCCTCCAGCGCGTGCTGCCTCTCCGGTGTGCGGCTCCGGCCGTCGCTGCGAGAGGGCTCCCCTTTGCTCTAAGCGCTCATATCAGTCCATGAGGTGAGATGCTTCAAGGTCATCGACGGCAAGTTCTATATTCTCAGATCCAGTTTATGTCCGAAGATACCTTCGTCGTGGTGGCTGCGGCGGGCTCGGGATGCGCCGGCGTTTCTTCTTCGCGGGATATTCCTGCTTGAGGACGGTGGGACTCTGCTCCGGAAAGCGCCGACGAGTCTACAAAGCTTTTTCAGATCCGAGTCTTCGCGGCGGTGGTTGGGTGGTTTGGGTTCGGTCTGAGCTGCGGCGGCTGAAGAGGCGGCGTGTGACATCCACGGTGGCTTCGCCTTCGTCAACCGTCGGCGTCTAGGTCTTGGTCCGTGGCTATGTGGCAATGAGCTTCTCGAATTGATTTTCTAGCGACTCCGCTTTCGGCGTGGTCTCTAGATTGCCGGAGACGGTGTTAGCTTCATCTGTGCGGCGAGACTGTCCTCCTCCGGTTCTGTCAACCTTCAGCTCCGATGAGTCTCATATACAATTCTGTGTTGGGTAATTGCAGGGTTTCGACCAAGCTCACAACACAGAGGTTAAGCTTCTATATCGGTCTAGCTAACCGGATTCTTGCTAAACCGCTTTGTGCTTGAGACTGTGATTCGTTGATTAGGTTTAACTTGTTTGGCTTGTTCCTTTGAAACTGGTGGCTGGTTATGTGGATCGGTGTAGGCGCCTCGGGTTAGTACGGTCTCGTTTTTAAGGTCTAGGAGGAGGTAGTAAGGTTCTGGAGTGGTGCTGCGTGGTCTCTTTTCTAGCCGACAACGGGGAATGTTCTTGGTAGATCGAACAGCCGCTATTAAGCTCTGTGAGTTAGTGAATCCCAGGGTGGAATCAGATTTAGGTGTGTTAGCGAGTGTCGATCCGATGATGTGGAGGACAATCGATGATCGGGCCTCTCTGCCATCATTGAGGAATGACTCTATTTCTGGGTTGCCAGATGAATCAACTTCCTAAACCGTTCTTGCTTGTTCTGTCTCCTCGAGGTTGTTCTCTTTCGGTTGCGAGCTTAGCTGTGTAGTTTTAGGTTACCAGTCGTCTTATCACTATTTTGACACCTATGCTTCCAAACAGAAGTATTAAAATACTGAATGTTTTTACTTGCATATTTTTTTAACTTTTTGTCATGGGACCAATCTGAAGGAATTTCTAGCAGATTCCTAATCCAATTAGGCAATCCTAGTATGAATTCCGAGCCTAGGATCTAGGGGTTCATGTAATTGAATCTATCAGATCTGAAGATTACCTGGTGATTAGCAGCGGAAGTCTTAGCAAGTAATCGAGATCTAGAGCGCCTCAAGTGCTGCGCCTCTACTGGTATCCACACACACACAGAACTGGACAGCAGGGATGCTAGTGCCTATCAGAGATCTGATCTCCTGAGAGGTTTCTTTTCTGTTTCTGGTGGCTATCAAATTAGGTTGAAATCGAGTTTAGGTCGACCATATATCTTATATATGTCGACTTAAACCGCAACGGGATTAACTAATGATTAAACCGATTTAATCTGCTAATCCGCGAGTTGTGTCGACCGACACGCTCCTTGTGTCGATCGACACAGTCGATCCGTGTCGACCGATACACATAGTGCGTCGATCGACACTGCCCAGAAAAGATGACATCGAATGCATATCAAATATGCATTCATCCGATCATTACATTAATGATCAACCTCACATTCAATGTCCAGTTTGCTTAGGTGTGTGACCCTGTAGGATCATATAACACTAGCAATGAGTTCTAAACTCATTGATCATAAGTGGCTTCTAGCAAAGCATTACGAGTACCTAGTGTCATATGATTGTCTCATCTCGACAACACGACTTTCTCTCAGAGTAAGTACAAATAGATTTCAGGACATTCCCAACAATCTCCCACTTGTACTGGAATCATCTATTCCTATAATCCCTTCGTCACTATATCTCGATCCGGCATGTCACTATATCTCGATCCGGCATAAGGCAAGATCCGTGTCATCCTTATTAAGCCAAAACCATGTTCATCGAGTTCCGATTCATACTGACAAGCCAAACGACTGACAATCACCTCGTTTGAGTGTGGCCACACATTTCTCAGTATCAAATCTTCGATGGGCCCTGAGATATTTATCTCCTGTTATATAGGAGGGACAATTCCCATCTTGTTCCATCCCTGTTCCTTCACACGCTTCATGATACGCCCAATCAATGTCTTTATGATCACCAGTTACGGCTGACGTTTGACAAGGTCAAAGCGGACCAATTCACATGTAAGAAATCATGATGAACTCAGGTCTAAGGACTATACTCTATAGTCGTAATGAAAACTCTCATGACACTTATATAACTATCCCGTAGAGTTCTCATCAGTGGGTCATGTCCGATCATGTGTTCTCTAACACATATCTATGTGATTGACTTTAATACTCTTATTAATGACTCCATGAAACTTAGTCATCAGTCACCTCACATACTAGTCTCACGCGGTTGTTAATGTCCCTCTTTAACAACCTCGACCAAGGACAAACATAATTTATGTCATTTATTATTTATAGGGTTTCATGATCAAGTCACATACTTGATGACCTATAAAATGTCATAAATTACTTTGGGACTATTATTTAATAACCATTATTAAATAATACAGATGTCAGATTTCAATAACATAATCATATTATGTTTATACGAACATCATATCATACCTAAAATTAATAACAATGACTCTCACTAAAATTAAGATCACATCTTAAGATATCTAATGCCTTTAGCAGTAGTCTGACCCTTACTCGCTCTTGCTCAGCGTGTGTCGAAAGACACTGCGTCTTGCTAAGAGTAATACCAAGAGTCATTTGCACAAAGCCCTTCTTGGAATCATGCATACTGGATCTGTGCAAGGCCTTATCATATAAGTATCTTGACACAATCCACTTGGCTTATCCAATCCATCTCTATAGATTCTTATTCCAAGAATGTATATGGTTTCTCCCATAATTTTGTCGAAAAACAACCTTTTTGAATCAAGTCTTAATAGACTGTAAACAATGGAACTTCATTTCCGAGGAGTAGTATGTTATCAACATACAATACTGGAAATGCAACTGTGCTCCCACTAGTCTCTTGTAAACACACGGTTCCTCTTCGTTCCTGAAGAAGTCAAACCTTTTGACTACTTCATCAAAACGAAGATTCCAACTCCGAGATGCTTGCTTCAATCCATAAATGGATCGATGAAGCTTGCATATCTTCCTGGCTTCATTAGGATCAATGAAAACTTCAGGTTGTGTCAGGTACACATCCTTTTCCATAATTCCATTAAGGAAAACTGTTTTCACATCCATCTGCCAGATCTCATAACCATTATGAGTGGCGGTTGCTAGGAGAATCCGAATGGACATAAGCATGGTGTCTGGGAATAGGTTTCTTCACAGTTAATACCATGAATTTACTTGAAATCTTTTCCACCAATCCAGCTTCGGACATCGCCATTCCTGATTCAGCGGCCTTCAGCCATTTTCAGAGTCAAGGCCCATCATTGCTACTTCAAAATTCGTAGGCCCGTCACTTTCAATGATCGGTAGATCACGGCAATTGGTTACGAGAAATCCCCATTTCTCGGGTTCGTGACGGATCCTATTGGATCTACGAGCTTTAGTCTTGTGTTAAAAGTCACGCACATATCTCATATGTAGACTTTTACCACGATCTAATTAACCAAGATTTAAACCGTAGTTAATTAAATCATAAACCAAAATATTTTGGTTCGCGACCTGTGTCGATCGATGCAACTTTTGCGTCGATCGACACATCTTTAAAACTCGCTTTTGAATGTATATCTAATATTCATTCATCAGATCCTTGCAAACCTCAGGCACCACAGTTGCAGGTTCTACAACTCTTTGTAGATCCAACTGCTGCTCTTCCTCATCGGGTTGAACAGTCTCCTGTGATTCTCGAATTTCTTCGAGTTGTACTTTACTCCCACTGTTCTTCTTGGAAAGAAAGTCTTTCTCAAGAAAACATAGTTCCGAGCAACAAACCATTTGTTCTCGAACTGGTTGTAAAAGTAACATGCCTTGGGTTTTGTTAGGACAACCAATGAAGTAGCAGTTATCAGATTTGGATGTGAGCTTATCAGAGATTAAACGTTTTACATAAGCCTCACAACTCCAAATCTCCATGATGGATAAATCAGAAACATTTACATTCCACATCTCATGTGGTATCTATGTAACTGATTTTAATGGAACACTATTTAATGTAAACTCAGACAATTTTAGAGTGTATTCTTAGAAGGATATTGGAAGATCTAAGTGACTCATCATTGATCGAACCATATCTAATAGCGTCCGATTCAGGAGGAGTGAATTGTGAAACACTTTCACAATCTCTCAGATGATCACTAAATTCTTGACCTAAGTATTCACCTCCATGATCTCATCGTAGAGGTTTAATACTTGTGCCAAATTGATTTTGTACTTCATTTTGGAAATCTTTGAACCTTTCAAAGATTCTGACTTATGTCTTATAAATAAGACATAACCAAAACTACTGAAAATATCAGTAAAGGTAATGAAGTACTGAACTTTTCCTCTAGCACTAATGCTCATCGGCCTATATTCATCCGTATGTATAAAGCCCAATAAGCCTTTGGCCCTTTCATTTTATCCGTTCGCAACTTGTGTCGACCGACACACCGTTTGTGTCGATCGACACTACCATTTCGAAAGCGGCCTCTGTCGTTTTACCCAATAAACCAGATTCACTTTACTCATTATGATTCACAATCAGATGAGCCCAAAAGTCCATCACTATGGAGCTTCTGAATCTGTTTCTTATTTATGTGGCCCAAAACGACAATGCTAGAGAGAAGTTTGATTCGTATCATTTGACTTGAATCTCTTGGTATTAATGTTATATTTATGCACATTCTGGTTTAGAACATAAAGTCCATTCTCTAATGGATTGCCACTATAAAATATATCACTGTAATCAATTGAATAACACTTATTCTTAATTTGAAAACTGATATCCTTTCATATCCAAACAAGGATTAGAAATAATCTTTCTGCTCATGGCAGATACATAGTAGCAGTTTTAAGTTCAAAACATGCCATAAAAGGAAAAACAAATGAAATACTCCTACGGTTAATGCAGCAACTCTTGCTTCATTTCCACGCGTAGATCCACTTGTCCTTTCTCCATAATCCTACTTTTTCTCAGGCCCTGCACATTTTCACAAAATATGAGTACCACAGCTGGTATCAAATACCCAATAAGTAGGACTGTAAGAAGTAACATTTACTTCCATAACATAATACCTGAAGAAGAAGTCTCGTACGTCTTCTTCAGCTTCTCATAATCTTCCAAGAATTTATTGCAGTTTCTTTTCAAATGCCCATAACCGTTACAATAACGGCACTTAACATCTTCTGAAGGACTGGTTTTAACCTTAGGAGCATGGCCAGACTCGCTTGGATTCACAATCGAGCTCGTCTTGCCATCACCTTTGTTCTTACCAAGTTTCTTAAACTTTTTACCCTTTTGTACCATAAGGACATCTGGGGTGTCCTTCTTGATGTTAGGTTCAGCAGTCTTAAGCATCACATGCAATTCAGTCAACGTCTTCGTCAAGTTGTTCATGTTATAGTTCATAACAAATTGATCATAGCTTGACGGCAGTGACTGTAGAATGATGTCAGTAGCCAACTCTTGGCTAATGGGACAATCCAGTTTCCCCAGGTTATCAATATAACCCATCATCTTAATGACATGAGGACTAACTGGTTCGCCCATTGGTAGCTTGCACTCAATCAGAGACCTAACCGTCTGGTATCTCTGAGTTCGTGCCTGCTCATGAAACATACTTTTCAGGCCAGTGATCATCTCTTTTGGCGACTCCACGTACTCATATTGCTTCTGCAATTCTGAGTTCATGGTAGCCAACATGAGACAACTCACATCCACCGCATCATTAGAATGCTTATCCCAAGCATCCTTATCTGACTGCCAGGCATTGGCTCGGTACTTCTTAGGGAGAACTTTCTCAAGGACATAGTCCTTTTTCTCCTGCTTGAGAACAATTCTCAAGTTCCGATACCATTCAAGAAAGTTGGATCCATTTAACTTGTCCTTCTCAAGGACGGATCGCAGGGAGAAATTGTTACGATGGTTTGTGCTAGACATAGCTGAAAAACAAGGGAGTTTTTAGTTATGATGTTCAAGAAATGAGAAGTCTTAACAATTAAGAAAACTCGCATTATATTCAAACAATGTTTCCTCAAATGAATATAATGATCCAAGACCCATACTTCACTAAACTTGAGTGAGCCACTGGCTATCACCCAACTTTAGCTATCTAGGTAAGCAACGACCTTGCTAGTTATATCCAATATAACTCTTGGTTGTGGATCGACATCTTATGTCCAATCCACCTGATGTCTCTGAGCCCAAAACGATTTTGATGGCCCAGTCAAGCAAACCAATCTCTTCAGTCATGTAATTGTTGACGCCTTGCACTGCAAGCCCATCAACACGATTACTTCCTGTCTTACTCATAAAATCGTGGACATCTTGCACTGCAAGTCTATCACACAACTAAATGAGTCTTGACAGTTGACAAGATTGGAAAGACATCACGTATCACTTGATATTTGGTTGAGGAACGGAACCTTTAAAACGTTCAGTTTTATTATGTTTTAATTCTTATAATTAAATGATCTGTCTTGCTTTGGTTCTGTGATTGCATGTTCCATAACCCAATCATCGAATCTGATGTCGACTGACACTACTATAATGTCGATCGATACAAAATAACCAAAAGCAATCCGCGATAACCGATCAATCCAATTGATCCGGTTTCGAATACCGGTCAGTGTCGATCGATGCTACACTAGCATCGGTCGACACCAACCTAATCAACCAATCGCAGTTAAACCATCATTAACCAAGCTCGATAACCGGTCCAATCCAATTGAACCGATTCATCATTCTAGCGAGGTATGTGTCGACCGACACAACTCTTGTGTCGATCGACACCAGGTGAATAAGTTCTATTCGGGTTATCCTTCTGTGTCGACCGATACCGGATTGGTGTCGATCGACACAGTGCGATAAGCCCTAATCGTTTTTCAATCAAAAAACCTAAAAACTAGATTTTCATGAAAACGAATTTTAGCATGCTTGTATCAACTATACAGAGATTCAGATTCAACTAATCTAATCAACATGCTACAGATTCAATGGAACCCTAAAGCTCTGATACCACTGAAGGAATTTCTAGCAGATTCCTAATCCAATTAGGCAATCCTAGTCTGAATTCCGAGCCTAGGATCTAGGGGTTCATGTAATTGAATCTATCAGATCTGAAGATTACCTGGTGATTAGCAGCGGAAGTCTTAGCAAGTAATCGAGATCTAGAGCGCCTCAAGTGCTGCGCCTCTACTGGTATCCACACGCACACAGAACTGGACAGCAGGGATGTTAGTGCCTATCAGAGATCTGATCTCCTGAGAGGTTTCTTTTCTGTTTCTGGTGGCTATCAAATTAGGTTGAAATCGAGTTTAGGTCGACCATATATCTTATATATGTCGACTTAAACCGCAACGGGATTAACTAATGATTAAACCGATTTAATCTGCTAATCCGCGAGTTGTGTCGACCGACACGCTCCTTGTGTCGATCGCCACAGTCGATCCGTGTCGACCGATACACATAGTGCGTCGATCGACACTGCCCAGAAAAGATGACATCGAATGCATATCAAATATGCATTCATACGATCATTACATTAATGATCAACCTCACATTCAATGTCCAGTTTGCTTAGGTGTGTGACCCTGTAGGATCATATAACACTAGCAATGAGTTCTAAACTCATTGATCATAAGTGGCTTCTAGCAAAGCATTACGAGTACCTAGTGTCATATGATTGTCTCATCTCGACAACACGACTTTCTCTCAGAGTAAGTACAAATAGATTTCAGGACATTCCCAACACAATCTTTTAGATATTGCAACTTGTCTCAAATTGTAATACTGAAACCTTTATTATTATTAATGATATTAACCATTTCGCAAAAACATGGTGAATGGAAGATGAAGGTGCGGTTCCTACGCTCAAGATGAAGATGAAGGTGGGAGCTATCATCGACCTGCAAAGATGGGTGCTTGCTAAATAGTATTGTGTCCGATTGGTGAACAAAAGCGGAACGGTTAGATTAGCGGTTAGCGGAAGTGGTAAGCGGTTGAATAGTGCAAAGCTGTAAGTGACAGCTGTAAGCGAAAACTGTTAGAGAAAGCGGTAACAAAAAGCTGAGTGTAACCGTTTTTACTGTAGATTTGGTAACGTTTTCGTGATTGGTAACAAACAAAGCGGTAAGCTTCTAACGCTTTTAATATTATGTCACCAATCGGACCCATTATTGATATTAGCCCAAATAGTTATAGACACTGAATTTGATAACAGATTTTACATTTCTTGTTTTTATATTATAATTTTTTCAGACAACGCATGTGACCATTGACTGCTTGACATGACATATACTGTTTGTCAACAAATATATACTATAACATTTGTTTGACTACAATTTAACGAAGTTTACTACCACATACTCCTAATTTGTTATATATTTCAACCTCTTGATCATACAGATAATAAGACAGTTTTCGTTTTTACATTATAGAATCTGTTTTTGGGTGATTATAATCAACATTGCTTCTTCACCGATAACTCGTCTTCAATTTTGATCACACTGATCAAACGTAGGTTTTAGCTTCTTCTTTTTTGCTTTTGTATATGTTCTTCTCGTTGTACATTTTCCTCTTTACATCTCCGTCGCGTAGCTAGAAATATCAAGTTTTCTTCCTAATAAATTGCATCCATTTAATTCCCAACGCTACAAAATTGCTCCCATCTTGGGAATGCAACTCATGATTATGATATTTTCAATGCATGCATTTGTAGTTGGACCACTCCATTATTTTCTCAACAAATCATACATTTATAATTTGGACCACCATAATCTTAACTAAACCAAGGAATAAACAGAGAATATATACCAAAGGAACATGCATGTGACAATATACCCAAATCAGTAAATCTAAAACAATAAATATTATTAAACATAATTTTTTTAAAAATAAAAAATTATCAAATTAATTTAACAACAATAATAATATTATAAAAATACTATTTATAATTAAACATATTTACATTATTGTATTTAAATATTTTATAATTATTAAAAATATATAATTACTCTTTATTTAAAATATTTTATCATTTGCATATATAAATTCAAGATTTATATAAATAATAGTACAAATTTACTATATAAAATTCAAAAACAATATCTATTAATATTTAAAAATATTCATAAACGTTCATATTTATCATCTTATTTTTTAACTGAAAGTTATATATCTCTAAAATAAAATTAAAAATCTTCATAAATATTTTCATATTTTTCATTTCATCTTACTTTTTCATTTTTTATTCAATGTTATATATATCTTCAAAATTAAATTTTAAAAATTTTCATAAATATTCAGATGTATCATCTCATTTTTTTATCCAAATTGTGTATATCTCTATAATAAAATTTTAAAAATATAATAAAATTACCAATATAAATTATGATTAACACAGTAATTAGTCTAATTTTATTAATGACAAACTAGTAATTAAACATTTTGAAAGTGAAGATAAGACCAAAAACATTTTTTAATTAGTATAAAGATATACACACTGCCTACCTAAAAACAGGTTCATAATTATATGAACTTTCCTTCTTGTAATTACAGACACCGTATATAGGTATTTCGTTGAATATAAGTTAACACTTAACAGCTATATTTCATTTTAATATATGTGAACAAACAAAAAAGAACAAAACAGAGACATGGATAACGACAGAGACAGAGACTCACTTAAATTACAAATGAGCCAATAACACAGCACGCCCGTCATCTTCATCTTCCCACCGGCTGCTCCAGCTCTCCACTCTCATTAAACATACACAGAAAGAGAGAGATGGAGTTCTTCTGAATATAACACTCTCTGACCTTCTTGTCATATCACAAACAAATCTCTCTCTTTCGTTTTTCCTCATCGAAACATTCTCTTTCTTCTTCATCTTCATTATCTTTCTTTATGGGTTGTCGAGATATTCTGTTGACTTTCTCCGTCGCTCTCTTGCTCATCTCTCTGTTCCACATCTGGCTTTTCCGGGAAGGACAATTCCGGGAACTATCGGAAGACAACCAACTCGGAGAAGACGGAAATACTATCGTCTCCAAGAACAAGAAGGACGACGACGATGTTCAACGGCTCTTCCAAAGGTATTTCAAGGGATCATCTTTTGGTCTAAACAACAACAGCAACGCTCGCTTTGAAGATTCCGATAGAAAGATCCCTAGTTCCCCAGATCGCCTCCACAACTAGTTAGTTCCTTTAGCTTCTTCTATTCTTTTATTTTCTTTTCAACTCTTATTGTCGAAATTAATCCGTATTTTTACCTCACTTTCTTTGTATGTATTTCTTAAATGAGGGCATTTTGGTTACTTCACATTGGAATCAAAATTTTTTTAGCAGTTGTAGTCTGTATAGAGATTAAAATCATGGCATGAATTCACTGTTTCACCAATCTCCCTACACTTTATACATCTTTACAATTTATTAGTGAAAATCCATATATGATAAATGCACATTCTTCTGTAAATAAAAGAAAAATCACCTTACCGTTTTCTCAGTGATCAGTTGTTTTTTCCGACTAAATTTCACTGATTTATCACTAGTAGAAACGGACTAGTACAAATCCGGAGAACCGGGAGACTACGCCCGAACAACTATCGTACGGCAAACAAAAACAATCATGCTACAGCCAAGCCCAAAAAAACCCAAGAACAACGATATCTAATTTAACAAACATACACACGACTTTGCTGGACGAACCTAAAACCGCTAATTTACAAAGGGATCAGTTGTCTACCCCTTTATGAGGGAAAATGGTTATTTGTCCATTGTTTATAGGTTTTGTCCTTGTCATCAGGGTCTCTTCTCTAGGTGTCCAAAGGTCCGCATTCAAAAAAGGCTAGACCATTTTCTATGAAAGTTATCTATATATTTTTGAATTATGTTATTATCAGTTATTCATTCATATTATATTCCTTCACACTTTTTTTAGTCGACTACATTCATATTGAAATGCCCAAAACGGGCAAGTTGGGTTACATGAAGATCCAGTACTGCAGGATAAAATAAGTACAACGGACTGGGCTTACACGCGGCCCAAAGACACTAAAACCAGATTGTAAGCGATTTAGATAAACACAACCGTGTTTCGTTGCCAGATAAGTCACCAAGTGTCAAGCTACGAAAAAGTAGCTACATGCAAATCTCAAATCGCCGATGAAACTCCGGTCATCGGAAGTGCGCCGTCATCGCTGCAGACGTTTCTTCCTTCCGATCAAAACCAAGAAATCACCATAGAACACTCCATATGTAATCAAAGCCGTTTCATTTCACGCCTAAGCCACCGGTTCAAAGCACTGTATAGATGGATAATCCACCAAAGGATTAAAACTATGAGGATGGATGTCGTCGGACCCGTTCAAACTCGATCGAGCGTAAGGACTCACCGACTCTAAGTGCCCGGTGAAGTG
This sequence comes from Orychophragmus violaceus, assembly GCA_030180135.1. Classification (NCBI taxonomy): domain Eukaryota; kingdom Viridiplantae; phylum Streptophyta; class Magnoliopsida; order Brassicales; family Brassicaceae; genus Orychophragmus; species Orychophragmus violaceus. Next base: position 17,320,084 of record CM058229.1, on the reverse strand, counting down.
GGTGATAAGAAACTCGATTGACAGTGTCACGGCGGAAAAGTCCCATGGCTAGATCGGAAAAACGGACTCAAGTACAGAACGAAGAAACTGAAAAGGAGAAAAGTCGACGCATCGCACCGCTTATGATGATACATAAGAAAGGCTGAGGAAGGTGTTGAAGCAAAAGGCAGTCGGGGACCGCAACAACTACAAAAACCAACGAAGCCAAAAGTAACCCGACTGTGGTCACTGCTAATGCCGTGACCGACGGCCGGAAACGGCAGCTGTAGTAAATCGACGAGCTAGAGAGAGGACGGAGAAAATTCTAGAGAGAGATTAGATCACACTTTAATTTTGATTATCTGGTTCATTCACATTCATGTCTTCTATTTGATTAAAATTCTAAAAGATTCTAGCATAAAAACATTAAGTCATCAATAACTTAACTCCCACAATATCATCAAAATATTAATTTTTGAACATAGATGTTAGACGTACGTATACCATTTTTGGAGATTTATCAATATAAATTCCAAAAAAAAACTATTTCTTGAAGAGGTGTTTGTTTATGACATTTAGGTAAATTCTTTGGGACTCTTTTTTTCACAAATTCCTTTTCTTTGTTCTCCCATGAAGGATTACTAAGGAAATAAAACATGCAGGTTGTAAAAAATAAGCATTGCTTGCCATGTAAGTCCTTATGAAGCAGAGATATTGTTTTTTGTTTTGACCATTAGAAAATATATTGGAGGTTCATTGCAATAAATCACTAAAACTCAAAAGGGAGAATAGGATAATAAATAATTGAATGACCAATATGGCAAAACCTCTACAGGAAAAAGAAAAGCTAGAGAAGATATAATTTATTTGAAGAAATAACGCGGGGCAGCTAATAATATTAAGGGCTGTCGTGACGAAGGATCTATAGAACACAACTAAATGACGTAAAACGTTTGTCTCTGGACGTTCAAAACTTATTCATGATAATAAGGGAAATGAAAAGTAAGTCTTGGATGAGACATGCAGTAACGAAGAAAGGTCACTAGTTTTGTACATCACATCAGTTTTGTTATCAAAAAGGAAAAAAAAAAACATCACATCAGTTATACTAGCAGTAAAAAGAAGAAGCATAGAACCATGGTCCATGAGAATTGGGACATGACGACCAAAAAAGAAGAAGCATGTACATGTGATACTTGTAGCAATATTTAGGTTGAGGCGTGTGGGCGGCGATAGTGACTCCTGTGACTGGATCAATGCCTTTGATGGGACTGGACGATGGGCTCAGTATCAAAGTAACCGTAAAAATAATTGTATAAACAGATAAGGCCACATACCACACAATTTTGTTGTTCAATAGACAAGATATATAGCTCAAGTTCATGCAGTCCTCTGGTGACTAACTCCAGAATCTACTCTATTTTTGTGTGGCTTCGTATATTCATATTCCACCCACTAAAAGCATGGTATCCTTACATGTATGTCTCTTCAAACTTGTCACGAAGGAAACACAACTAGCATAGTTAAATAAAGCTCTTGGTGATTGGCTATAATTTTTAGCAAACAAAAGTAAAATGGTTACTTTTTACTTTTGTAACCATTTTACTCCTCCGACAAAAGCTCTCTACTCTCCTCCGACAAAAACTCGCCACTGCTTCTGGTTTTATTTTCGACGTTGCTCCGGCGCGTCGCACATCACGAGCAACAGATCCAGACTCGTCTACTCTCAAGAAACTCACCACACCAACCTTCCTCCCTATCGCTTGCTCCTTGCCATGGATCTGAAACCACCAATTTCGAAAGGAATCGGTAATTCATCTCCTCCTTCAGTCAAAATCTCTCTTCCGTCAACGGTTACAGTTCCTGATGTATTTCCGGATCCTCGTTGGCCAAGCAAGTCTCGCTGGTCGTCGAATTTACCATTGACCAAAACGACCATGCCTTCGGCCAGTGTCTCTAAATCTGCTACAACTTCAGTAAGTCTGTTATCTCCTACAACTATTAAGAATGATGGTCCGTCTGAAATCATGCCTCCTTTAGAGGTTCCGATTGAGAAGGAATCTGTCATTGAGAAAAAATTGTCATCTACTTCCAGTGATGTGATCGATGGTCCGGTATGAAAAATCTGATGAACACATGACTTCAATACTAGTTGCAATTTCTTAACACTTAGCTTTATTAGAAATCAATTAAACACTTTAACAAGCTGTTTAATCAGATTGACACACAGCCTTGATCAGACTTGTCACTGACAGATTCCTAAGCTACCTAAATGCAACTCAGCAACAACTGATTGCAATCTAAAACACCAAAAACAAACCCTTGAAACAATTTGCTTTAATCTTATTAAGCCTCACACAATTGTTTCTCTCGCTCTTAAGTGCTACCCTAAACCTAAATTTAGGTCGCTATATATATCCCATCATCTAGGTTGAGAATATCTCGTTGTAGATATCTCCAAAACAGAATCTGTTACTCTCCGTGATCTTCACAAGATTCCCTCAGCTGCTTCCTAGCTTTACTCACGCTTTGCCACATCAGCTGCTTCGAGCTACTTCTTGGCACCACTCCTGTTGTGCCACATCACCTCTCTAACGCTTGTTGATTCCATTGTCGTGAGCCTTACACAGTTGTTCGCTCTGTGTTACACACAGCTCTTTGTGTGCTAACAATCTCCCCCTTTTTGTCTGAATGTGACATCTCAAGCAAACCTGTGATCATGTCAAAAAAATACAACAACACATGCACAACTTGTTCGCTAAAACAAGTGATCAAATTAGTTCATCATCCATATCATTCAAAAGACATAGTTCCACAAAACATTCCAAAATACACATGAGTCCTACATCCGAGAGGAGATAAAAGGAGATAGAGATTCTAATCCAAGCTACCCAAAGAACATCAAAAATAAGAAGAATCTACTAATTTCCTCCCCCTATCTACATAGTACTAGTGCATGGTCTCTAGTCGCTTTCATCAAGATCCTTGGTACGGTCAGCAGCTGCAGTTGACGTAGATGCACCATGTCCTAACTCTCCCCCTGCTTGAGTGCACACTCAGAACAAAAACCACAATGCACACAAAGATATTTATTCTTCACGATAAGACATGAGAACTTACCTCGAATCCGCTTAAGAATCTTGCAAGTGAGCTGGTATAGGTCCTCAACATCTTCCTCCAGTGTTGTTGGTTCCGGTCCTACAACATCCTCCCTTTTTGGAACACCTTGTTTCTTATCATGTTTCATCGGTATTGGAAGGACGAGTGCAGAATCAGTCTTGAGAGGAGTCACTTTGCGCTGAAATTGCAGTATCTGATATATCAGGTTCGGGTACATCAGATTGTTGTTCTTCGTCGGTTGATTCGCAATGTCAAGTATCTGAAAATAGATCAACTGCCCGAGATCGAATTTCTTGTTTTGCAGAATCATCATGAGAAACTTCACACGACTTTGAATCATTGATGACTTGTTGGAAGAAGCCATCCAGTTTGCACAACAGAACTTGTACAAGATCTGCATCGTAGCTGTCATATGCTTGGAGCAAAAACCATTCCATTGCTTCCATTTTCCATCTGTGAGTGCGATGACAGCAGCTGTGATATCTTCAGATTCCCAAGGTGTGCGAGACCGTTTCTCAATGCACGGAAGAAGATACATCTCATTGATTATCTCAGGAGTAAACTCAAACATTCGTCCTCTCACAAAAACCATGTTTGTACCAGCCCTGTATTCCAGATTACCCAAATTCGCATAAAACTCATGGATAATTTCAGGAACATAACCTTCAACATGCAACACCGTGTACAACAGACCAGCATCTGCAATGATCTTCTTTGCTTCTTCGAGATCCGGATCATCAGTTGGAAGAATGGTCATCAGATGAATGTTGCGAGTTTCAAAAACCTTCACTCGGCGACTAGCACTCTCGGTCACGAATATCAGATTGAAGCTCCGCTTTAAAGGCTTCAATCGACTTGGGTCTTTCTTATCCAATTGAAGTACCTTTTGGCGATTTTCCTCTCTCAGATTTGCATGCAATAGAAGAGGAACATCAGAAATTGCCTCTTCCTCCATGATTTGTTGATAGAACTGTTTTTTGAGCTCATCGGAATTTTGCCGGCGCAAAGGTGGGTTCGATTCCTCCGTCGCCTGTGGAGGAACTTCATCGGAGGTCGGAATCGGTAGTGGTTCGGGAGTTTCAATGTCTTTCTCAGCTTCTAGACGGCGGCGAGTGAATCGGCGGAGTGCGGCAAGCGTCATTTGGCCGTCGTCGAGATAGTCGGAGCTTGGTCGCTTGGGTGCCATTGGAGTTTCGAGAGAAGATGAAGTTCTAGGGTTTCTTGGAGGAGTAAGTGAACTGGGCTTTGCTAGCTGAAATAGTCCAATTAAGTAGCCCGAGCTGAAAAACACTTAATGGGCCTGAAATTGCTCTTACTTTGAAACAACAAAGTCTCGTTAGTCACGTTAGTAACACAAGTGCATACTCTGTTTAACCCAGAAGACAAAGAAATCCATAAAACGTTCAACCAATATTTATTCAAGACAGTTTGTGCAAGGATACTCGTGAGGACCCCATGTCTAGCTTTAGTACATGTAGTCAATTCCTTATTCTTAGTTAGATTTACATAGACATAATGAAATCCTAACCTGTTCCACCATAAGAAGATTGTCCCACAGAGGCTTGGTAGTATACTCTATATCTGTTGATAGTTTTTTTTTTTTTTTTTAAATGATCATCCTGCAGACTGGGTAGCTAGAGATAGACTGAACCTTCCCATGACCTTTAACCTATTTCTTCTGACAAGGGTGACTGAGTTTAAACTGAGCTACTCATTCTAGTGAGTTATTTTATTTTCCACTCGGATTTCAGATAGCATACTTATGCCTACATAATCTGAATCCTTGTTTGATCTTCCACAATGCTTATTGTGTCACAGACGACAAATCTGCAAGAGACTTTCAGAAGGCACTTTTCTGCTCTCATACTCTGGCCTCTTGCCTGATCCAAACAGTGATCGAGCACACTCTTTCCCTTTTTTTCATATATCTGGGTCATCCCTTTTTTTACTTTTGATGAATAGAAAGAGTGCGTCGAGTGTTCTTCTCTTCAGGCCTCAGAATTTGTTTCTTGAATTTGAGTACACTCTCTCCCCCTTTTTTTTTTCCTCATATATCTGGGTCATCCCTTTTTTACTTTCTGATGAATAGAGAGAGTGCCTCAAACCCCCTTTTTTCTTTTTTTCTTTTTCTCGTTCTTGCACAGTCAATTCCCTTGTCCAAACTTCCAGAGAAATATTTGGTCAATGTGATCACGAGAGGCAGCTATTTTCGTTGATACTCCAATCTGCATGAGGTTTTGGTGTTGATATTTTCAAGGGATAAAAAGACACAGACTATGAAGCACACTTTTAAACCTCTGAGCTGACCCTCTTTTTACAACAGAACCTGTCAAAATTCACGCATCCCAAGGGCTTTGCGCAAGCGCACAAAAGTGTTAAATTCAAGAGCTTTAGTGAATATATCAGCAAGTTGTTTTTCAGAGACTACATGCACTATTTCAACAAGTTTTTCCTCCACAAGTTCCCTGACAAAGTGATGCCTTATGTCTATATGTTTAGTACGAGAATGTTGAACAGGATTCTTTGATATGTTAATAGCACTCATGTTATCACAATGCACGAGAACAGTTCCAGAGATCATACCATAGTCATCCAGCATGTGTTTCATCCAAATGAGTTGAGTGCAACAGCTGCCAAGGGCAATGTACTCAACTTCTGCAGTTGACAGTGTGATGCAGTTTTGTTTCTTGCTGTGCCAGGATATCATGTTGTTTCCCAGAAAGAAACACCCTCCAGATGTGCTTTTCCTGTCATCTACACTTCCAGCCCAATCCGCGTCACAGTAGCCAGCCAGATTTGTGTTGGTGTCTTTTGTATAGAACAAACCCAAATTTGTTGTTCCCTTAACATATTTGATGATGCGTTTTACTGCAGCAAGATGCGATTCTTTTGGAGATGCTTGGTATCTTGCACAGACGCCAACACTGTGGCACAGATCTGGACGACTAGCAGTTAGATACAACAAACTTCCTATCATGGCTCGATACAGCTTTTCATCCACCTTGACTCCATTCACATCCAGAGATAGCTTCGATGTAGTACTCATTGGAGTTCGTGACTCCTTACTTGTCTGCATTCCGAACCGAGTTATCAAGTTCCTGGCATAAGTGCTATGGCACACGAATATACCTTCATCGGTTTGCTTCACTTGTAACCCCAAGAAGTAGTTCAGTTCCCCACACATACTCATTTCAAACTCACTGGTCATGTCTTTCACAAACTGATTAACAAAATCCTGTCGTGTACTTCCAAAGATGATATCATCCACATAGATTTGCACAATCAAAATATCTGTCTTTTCATGCAAGATGAACAGTGTTTTGTCAACATTACCTCTTCTGAACCCCGATCCTAGAAGGAACTTAGTCAGTCTCTCATACCAAGCTCTTGGAGCTTGCTTCAAGCCGTAGAGAGCTCGTTTCAGTTTGTATACATGATCCGGAAACTTTGGATCCTCGAAACCTTTCGGTTGTGCAACATACACTTCTTCTTGCAGAATTCCATTCAGAAATGCACTCTTGACATCCATTTGGAATAATTTGATGTTCAACTTGCAGGCTATTCCGAACAGTAATCGAATGGATTCAAGCCTAGCCACAGGTGCAAATGTCTCATCGAAATCTACTCCCTCAATCTGACAGTAACCCTGTGCAACCAATCTGGCTTTGTTCCTTACAATGTTCCCATCTTCATCAATTTTATTCTTGAAGATCCACTTAGTCCCAACAATATTGACATCCTTAGGCTTTGGAACTAAATCCCAGACATCATGTCGTACAAATTGATCCATCTCTTCATGCATAACATGTGTCCAGAATTCATCATCAAGTGCCTTTTTCACATCTTTTGGTTCTTCCAGTGACACAAAACATGCCAATTTAACCATCTTCTTGAAATCCAGTTTGATTTTTCTGGTTTTTCTTTCATCATCAAGCTCCCCAAGAACATCAGAAGCTGAATGATTTCTGGGTACTGTCGGTTTTTTAATCACTAGCTCTCTCGGAGATGGAGGATCTTCAGTTCTGATTTCAGCTTCCTCGGTATCAGACTCATCAGTGGCTTGTTTGTGTAAGTCATTGTTGTCCTGTGTAAGATCGCCAATAACTGTGCAACCTTTGTCATCAAACACAACATTTACTGATTCACAGACAGTTCTAGACGTCTTGTTATACACTCGGTAAGCCATACTGTTTGTTGAATATCCCAAGAATATTCCTTCATCACTCTTAGAGTCGAATTTACCAAGGTTGTTCTTGTCATCCAGTATATAGCATACACAACCAAATACATGAAAGTAACTCAAGTTGGGTTTCTTTCCTTTCCAGATCTCATAGGGTGTGGTCTTTGTACCTGGTTTGACATATACCCTGTTGATGATGTAACATGATGTATTGATTGCCTCTGCCCAGAACCGCGTAGCAACATTGTTCCCATGTAGCATAGCACGAGCCATCTCTTGCAAGGTTCTGTTTTTCCTTTCAACAACTCCATTTTGTTGAGGTGTCCTAGGAGCTGAGAACTGATGTTGTATCCCATGTTTATGACAGAAATCCTTGAATACTTCGTTTTGGAATTCTCCTCCATGATCACTCCTGATTTGCATTATGTTACCTTTTGAGGTTTGTAACTGTAATGCCAGGATTTTGAAGCTCTCAATGGCTTCTGTCTTCTCCCTCAGAAACCGTACCCATGTGAACCGGGAAAAATCATCAACTAGAACAAAGATGTATCTCTTACCATTTATGCTTTCTGTCTGGACTGGCCCCATTAGATCCATGTGAATCAACTCAAGAATCCTTTTAGAAGTTATGTCGGCTACCTTCTTGTGTTGCACTTTGATCTGTTTTCCTTGACAGCAACCTCTGCAGACTGTATCAGTGCTTGATTCAAGCTTCGGAACACCTCTTACTACCTCTGCATTCACTAATTTCTGCAGTCCATGTGTGTTCATATGTCCAAGTTTTCTATGCCACAAATCAAGCTGTGATTCAATGACAGACATGCACTGCTCATCAACACAACATTACCTTGCTGATCCACTGCCTGACATTCTGTTTTAGTGAAGATGACTTTTAACCCTTCATCACACAACTGACTTATGCTGATTAAGTTGGCTTTGAGTCCCTCAACATAGTAGACGTTTACTAACGATGGTTGCTCCTCATCATCAATCTTTCCTACACCCAGAATTTTCCCTTTAGCACCATCTCCAAAAGTTACTTTTCCACCTTTAATATCTGAATAAGATTTCAGACTTTCTCTAGTTCCAGTCATATGGCGGGAGCACCCACTATCAAAGTACCAAGCACAGTGTTTTTCTTCCGTAGATGACGTATAAGCAACATTCCCCACAGATTCTTCTGTATCAGATTCACTTGTCGGTTCTTCAGTCATCACAAAGTTACACAGGACTTCCGGTTGTGGTTCAGCTTTTACTTCTGTTTCTGTTGCTACAGCACTGTCAGCCTTCATCTTGGTATGTAAATACAGATCCGACTTGGCAATCCATACCTTTCCAAACTTCCTCGGTTCCATAAAACATCTTTTTTGTGACCATGCCTCATGGATCTTGTTTCTTAATAGATAACAATTCCTTCTGATATGTCCATACCCTGTGCAGTAGTAACATCCTTTTCTTTGTTTGAAGATGTTGATTCCTGAGTTTTGAGTTGGGAACCTCAAATGATCTGGCTGTCTGATAGTAGTCTTCTTCAATCCTGGATTTTTCACATCCCTGTCTTCATTACTTGAGCTACCTTTTTCCTGAACAAAGTTGTTTAGATCAAGGTTTTCAGTTCCCTTGTTCAGCATCCTCAGCTTCTTGTAGTTCTCAGTACGATCATGTTCCAACATCAGATTCTTTTCTTTCTCAGCCGTGTACATCTCATAGGTTCTTTTCAATTCATCCTCCATATGTCTGAATTTTTTTGATTCAGCTTGTGTATCTACTTCAGAGACCACCTTTTTGCTCTTTTCCATCACATCAGACCATGTTTCCAGCTCAAGGATATTAACTTTTGCTTCTAGCAGAGCTTTATCTTTAAGAAGTTGCAGGTTAGAATTGCTCAGAGTCACCCAGTTGTCATACAACTTCCTGTATTCCACCTTAGCATCCAATTCATCCTCTTCTGAGTCCGATCCCTCAACTGATTCTTCATCAGACTTTTCGCCAACCAATGCCACGAAGTTCATTAGGTTGTCTTCGCTGTCACTATCATCTGACTCTGAGTCACTAAAGCTGATAAAGGATTTGTCATTGCGTTTGTTGAGGCTAGGACAATCATTCTTAGTGTGACCATAACCCTTGCACTCATAACACTTCAGTTCCTTAATTTTGGTCAGAGGACACTAAGATTTGAAGTGATCATAACCTTCACATTCGTGGCATTGTAAATCTCGTTTCTTGTTCTGCTTGCTTGATTCAAATCTAGATGATGACCTGCTTGAGTTCCTTTCACTTTCTGATCGATTTCCTGACTTGTTGTTCTGACCTTTCTCAATTCTTTTCAGCGCCTTTTTGAAGTTTCGTGCCAGCAATCCCATACTTTCAACCATCTTCTGAGTCATGTTTTCTTTAATTTTTTGAAGCCTGTCTGACCCATGATCTGCTGCTAGTGCAATCCCCTTATCTGTCTCAGTCTTGGTTGGCTTGTCTGCATCAGCTTCCATCTCTTCTGCTTTCAACATTCCAAGTAACTGAGAAAATTGCATATCATCCGTATTCATAGCCATTTTTAAAACAGCCTTCTGAGCACTGTATTTTTCAGGCAGACATCTCATCATCTTTTTTACCAACTTCTTATCTTTGTAGATCTTTCCCAGGACTGCAGCTTCATTAGATATGGAGCTCAACTTGGAACCAAAACTGCTGATAGTTTCATCGCTCCCCATCTTAAGATTTTCAAATTGTGATGCAAGATGATCAAGTCTTGTTCTCTTAACATTTGAAGTTCCTTCGTAGAAATTAACTAGAACTTCCCAGGCATCTTTAGATGCAGAACATCCTTGAACAAGCTTGAATTTTTCCACATCAGTTGCAGTAAAAATCTCACTGATCGCCTTTGAATTATATTTAGACGCATCTTTCTCAGCTTCCGTCCATTTGTCCTTAGGTTTCGGTTGCTTCTTACCATCCTCATCTACTATAGATGGTTCTTCCCAGCCGATTTCAACAGCAGTCCAAGCATCCTCATCAATAGCCCTGATTCTTTGTTTCATGCGAACCTTCTGTTGGAACTTAGAGCAGATTCTACCAAATTCAGAATACTCGCGAGTTCCAGATAGCCTAGGATCTAGGGTATAGTTAAATGAATCATGGATCAGATCTCGTGTTTACCTGAAAACTGGCAGCGGAATAGGGTCAAATAAACGAGATCTAGAGCGCCTCAATCGCTGCGCCTCTATCGAAGTCCACACGCACACAAGCTGGAATCCGCCGGGATGCTAGTACCGGTGATCGGATCTCCTGGGATTCACTACATGTTTCTCGAGGAAGAGGGTCTGTTTTTTCTATCAAGAGAAACTGTCTGCGACCGCTCTACTATTTATAGGTCGTGTAACCTGGCCCCTATAAATAGGCCCATGGTTTACAAACCGTAACATCAGTTACGGTATCGACCTTGTGTCGATCGTTGCATCCCTGTTTCTACACATACTTCATGATACGCATAAGCAGTGCCGTTATAGCCGCCAGTTACGGAACGACGTTTGACAAGGTCAAAACGCACCAATTCATATGCTAGAAAGCATAATGAACTCAGGTCTAAGGACTATACTCTATAGTCGTAATGAGAAACTCTCATGACACAGATATAACTATCCTGTAGAGTTCTCATTAGCGGGTCATGTCCGATCATATGTTCACCAACATATATCTATGTGACTGACTGTGATACTCATATCATTGACTCCATGAAACTTAGTCAACAGTCACCTCACAAGCTAGTCTCTCGCGGTTGTCAGTGTCCCACTTTGACAATCTTGACTAGGGACAATCATAATTTATGTCATCTTTTACTTATAGGGTTTCATGATCAAGTCCTCATCTTGATGCCCTAAAACATGAACATAAAATACTTGGGACCATTATTTAATCATCCAATGATCAAATAATGATGATGTCAGTTTGACTTACATAAACACTACCATGGCATGTCTATGTAAAGACTATAACATAACTAAAGTTACTCTCACTAGAATCAAGATCATCTCTTTAGATATCTTATACCTACAACAACATAATAAATCTGGTGCTTAGGTTGTGGGAGAGACTGCGGTGTTATTGCTTGAAACGATTTCAACAAACCACACCGCCATTCGGATAAGAGCACTATTCTACGGTCCACTGCTTGGAGCCTTTCCAACAGATAGCACCGCTATTCAGACAAAGAGACATAACCAGGTGTGAACCGGGAATCGTCTTTGTCCGTCTAACTACTTTCAACTGGTTCGTCACTTTATTAGTTCACCACGAACCTATCCTTAGTGTTTCTCAAAACACTTGGGATATTTCTGGTAACTGTTCAGTGACTATTACCGGAACATTTTTGGTATTCTCTCGTCATGCTTTATGCGTAAGCTGCATCTAGACGAGCGCAAAATATGGCATTCATGATGGATTCTATTGCAGCAGCATTAGCAATCACACTCATTAATAATAGCTCAGCTAGTGTCCAAAACACTTTATCTTGCTAAGATTATTGCCACAAGACCTTTGGTATGAAGCCATTCTTGGAATCATGCATATTGGAACTGTCCAATACCTTATCAACTTAAGGATTTTGACACGATCCAACTAGCCTTTCTGATCCATTCCAATGGATCCTAATTCCAAGAACTTTCACGGCCATCTCCAATGTCTATCGTTAAATTTGACTTCCGACCCAAATCTTGATAAGACTTTGGCGTTGGAACGTCGTTTATGAGATTAAGTATGTTGTCTACATACAGTGTGAGAATTGCAATTACGCTCCCTCTAGTCTTCTTGTAAACGCATGGTTTCTTTTTCTTTCTGATCAAGTCAAAACTTTTGACCACATTATCAGAGTGTTGATTCCAACTCCAAGATGTTTGCTTCAATCCAGAAATGGATCGGTGAAGCTAACATGCATACCCAGCCAATTTTCGGAGTTGGGGCTCACCATCGCTTCTTTGAATTTCGCATGCTCGTCACTTTTCAATGATCAACAGATCACGACAATTGGTTACGAGAAATCACTCTCGAGTTAGTGACGAATCCTTTCGGATCTGCGAATCTCAGGCTTCACAGGTGCAGATCCTACAGCACTTTGTAGATCTCACCGCTGCTTTCCCTCAACAGGTTGAGCAGCCTCCTGTGTTTATCGAATTTCTTCGATGTGTACTTTTACTCCCACTGTTCCTTTTGAAAGTACGATCTTTCTCAAAAGACACAGTTCCGAACAACAATACTTTGTCCTCGGATTGGTTGCAAAAGTAGCAAGCCTTGGTTTCCTTAGGACAACCAGCGAGGTAGAACTTATCAAATATGGGTTCAAGTTTGTTTGTTGACTACTGTCTTACACAAAACTTGCAATCCCAATTAATCAGAAAAACAAATTTGGAAATCACCCAATCCACATCCAATGTGGTGTTTTTCACTGATTCTGATAGAAACTTATTTAGCGTAAACATAGACATTTTAGAATGTATTCTTAAATGATTATGGAAGATTCCTGTGACTCATCATTAATCGGAGCATATCTAATAAAATCCGATTCATTCTGTCAGATGATCACCCAATTCTTGACTTAAGTATTTTCCTCCGCGATTCAATCGAGGATCTCAATACTTCTGTCAAATTGGTTCTACACTTCATCTTGGAACTCCTCAAGGGATTCCAGTTCGTGTCTCATCAAATGAACACAGCCATACTTATTGATGCCATCAATAAGGTAATGAAGTACAGAAGATTTCCTTTTGCACTAATGCTCATCAGACCGCATACATCAGTATGTGTAAGGCCCAATAAGCCTCTGGCCCGTATCCTTTAGCTCTGCTAAAAGGGCCTTAGTCATTTGGCCTAGTGAGCAGAATTCATATCTCAAATGATTAATAATCAAATGAGTCCAAAACTATGGAACTTCTGAATCCGCTTCACTTTGTGTGGTTAAATGACTGTGCTAAGGAAAAATCGACTTCAAGTCATCAGACTTAAAGTGTTTGGTATTTATGTTATGTGTACAAGCGTATATTGGTTCAAGATATAAAACTCATTCCAAATGGGGTGCTACCATAGAATATTTCATTAAGATCTAAAGAACAAAGCTTGTCTTTTATCAAAATAAAAAACATCCAAATTTTTACAAGAAAATGAAAGACATTTCTGCACAAGGAAGATACATAGTAGCAATTACTTAATTTCTAAAACCAAGTATGAAAGGCTCCTACAAGTGGAGAATCTCTACGGCTCATGCAGCAACCATTGCTTCATACCAGACATGCAGTTCCACTTGTCCTTTCTTCAACGTTCTACTGTCGCTTAGGTCCTGCATATTTCCAAAATATTAGTACCACAACTAGTATCCAATACTAACGTATAACTTGAATTAATAACACAATACCTGAAGAGGAAGTACCATACATCTCTTGTGAATCTTCCAAGAATTTAATGCAATCTCTCTTCCAATGCCCTGACTCATCGCAGTAGAAGCATTTTCTAACACCAGATGGGCCTGACTTGGGTTTATAAGATGACACAGGCTTATCCTGATTCCAAATCTGGACGGCCTTGCCTCTACCCTTGCCAATACAAGATTTCTCAAATCTTTTACCCTTTACGATGTTTTGCTCTGCTGTTTTGAGCATGCCATGCAGCTCAGTCAACGTCTTCGTCAAGCCTTTCTTGATATAGTTCTTAATGAACTTGTCATAGCTTGACGGCAGTGACTGCAGAATGATGTGTTGGGATTATGTCCTGAAATCACATTGTACGAACTCTAGAGATAGTTGTATTGTCGAGATCGGACAATTCATGTGATACTGGGTAATCATAATGTTTTGCTAGAAACCAATTATGACAAATGAGTTGTAACTCATTTCCAGTATCGTGTGAACCTACAGGGTCACACACCTAAGCAAGTTGGATATACTCTGCATGGGATAGATCTTTGGCATATGGTCTGATCGATGTGTATTGGATACGCATCGAATTGAGTTTCAAAGAGGTGTATCGATCGACACCATTAGGTGCGTCGGTCGATACAAGACTGGTGTCGATCGACACCAATGGATGTGTCGGTCGACACAGTGGCAAAACCGAAACTGATGTTTCGGTTTATGAGAGAGTCGATATATAAGTGATCTTATTATTTTCGACCTAATTGATTAGAGCCGCCCCAGAGAGTTTTCTGGACAGAAAACAGAAGCTCTTCCTCTAGAAACTAAGGTCCCAAAGAGATCCGAGCACCGGCGCTAGCAACCCGGCGGATTCCAGCTTGTGTGTGTGTGGACTACGATAGAGGCGCAGCATCTGAGGCGCAATAGATCTCGTGCTACCTGATCAATCTTCCGCTGCTAAAACTCCAGGTAATCACGAGGTGAGATCATGATTCAATTAACTAGACCCTAGATCCTAGGCTATCGGGAACTCGCGAGAATTCTGAATCTGTAGAATTGGCTCGGATTCCCAACAGTGGTATCAGAGCCTTAGGGTTTTATCATTGAATCGAACATGTTTGTAGAATTTAATGAATTGAATTCGTTCATTGGAATTATGAGTTAGAACAGGTGAGATCGATCTGATCGATCTGCGATTCTGTGTTTTCGCACAGTGTCGATCGACATACTGGGTGTGTCGGTCGACACAAGGTGGCGAATTCGACAGAGTCGACGGCTAGGGTTTTTCGCGAAGAAAAACCGAAAGCCTTCTGTGTCGATCGACACACTGGGTGTGTCGGTCGACACAGAGCAAACTCGATCGAGTGTCGATCGACACAATTTGAGTGTCGATCGACACAGGACGAAATTCGGCGGCTAGGGTTTTTTCTCGTAGAAAACCTAAAAGCCTACTGCGTCGATCGACACAGGTTGAGTGTCGATCGACACAGACCGAGCGAATGGTTAATTGGTGCAATTGGATTGGACCGGTTATCATGCTTGATTAAGTCCGAATAGATCGGTTTAAGTTGGATGAATTGGTTCAATTGGATTGAACTGATTATCTCAATTAGCATGAACCGATGGGTTAAAATCAGTTTGATTGGATAAGTCGGTTCAATTGAATTGGACTGGTTATCGCAATCAGTTGAAACTGGTTTAAACGGTTTAAATTGGATGAATTGATTCAATAGAATTGAACTGATTATCACAATTAGCATAAACCGATTGGTTAAGATCAGTTTGATCAGATAAGTCGGTTCAATTGGATTGGACCAGTTATCAAAACGATTTTCGGTTTAGGTCTATGTCGACCGTCACACATGGGTTGTGTCGATCGACATGACCGGTTCAATGAACCGGGTTAATTGGATTAACTGGTTATTGAAGTCCGGTTTTGTTTGGTAGTATCGATCGACAGACATAGTCTGCGTCGATCGACGCAGCATTCGAAATTCTGGTTATTCAACCTTGAATTTGCAGAAACCAAACTAGACTTAAACATTGATCAAAGATTAGCTTCAATGTGGTCAACTGTCAAGACTCGTTTAGTTGTGTGATGGTCTAGCCAAGAGCTTGTTGTCCACAATTACGTGAGTAAGGCAGGTAGTTAGGATGATGGATTTGCAGTTGCTAAACATCAACAATTACATGACCCAACAAATTGATTTGCTAACCTTCAGAGTTTAGTTTCCTCAACTAAGTATCAAGTAACCTTGATGTCTTGCCCAACCTTGTCTACTGTCAAAACTTGTTTCATTGTTGGATAATCTTGGAGTCCTTGGTATCCACAGTGACAATGAGTAAGACAGGTGGTCATTGATAGACTTGCAGTGCAACTGTCAATGATCACAAGACAGAAAAGGATTGGTTTTACTTGACTGAGCTATAAGAAGTTCTGAGCCCAGAGACATCAGAGTGGATTAGACATAGTTTGTCTCATCCACAACCAAGAGTTGTACCGAGTACAATTAGCAATGATTTGCTTACCTAGATAACTAAAGTTTGGGTAATGGCGAGTCGCCTACTGAGATTTTGGTGAAGTATGGATCTTGGATCATTATGTTCATAGAGGAAACATTGTTTGAATATAATGCGAGTTTTCTTATTCGATAAGATTTCTCATCATACACATAACTAAATCTTTGTTTTTCTTGGATTTCAGCTTATGTCTATGACTACTTTCTCGTTGCGATCCGTCCTGGAGAAGGACAAGCTAAATGGATCCAACTTCCTGGATTGGTATCGGAATCTGAGATTCATTCTCAAGCAGGAGAGCAAGGACTATGTCCTTGAAAAGGCTCTTCCAGAAAGGCTTGGGACCAATCGCTCGCATGCAGCATATAATACTTGGAATAAGCATTATATTGATGTGGTAGATGTGCGTGGTCTGATGTTGGCTACCATGAGCTCGGACTTGAAAAGTCAATACGAGGACATGGAGTCGCCAATAGAGATGATCACCAGCCTGAAACTGAAATTTCAGGATCTGGCACGAGTTGAGAGATTCCAGAGGATGCTCCAGTAAGTCCTCATGTCATTAAACTGATGGGTTACATTGATAACCTGGGGAAACTGGAATGTCCTGTCAGCTTAGAGCTGGCCACAGACATCATTCTGCAGTCACTGCCGTCTAGTTATGATAAGTTTGTCAAGAACTATATCAAGAAAGGCTTGACGAAGACGTTGACTGAGCTGCATGGCATGCTCAAGACAGCAGAGCAAAACATCATAAAGGGTAAAAGATTTGAGAAATCTTGTATTGACAAGGGTGAAGGCAAGGCCGTCCAGATTTGGAATCAGGACAAGTCTGTGTCATCTTATAAGCCCAAGTCAAGTCCATCTGGTGTTAGTAAGTGCTTCTACTGCAATGAGTCGGGGCATTGGAAGAGAGATTGCATAAAATTCTTGGAAGATTCACAAGAGATGGAGAAGATGTATGGTACTTCTTCTTCAGGTATTGTGTTATCAATTCAAGTTCTACATAAGTATTGGATACTTGTTGTGGTACTGATATTTTTGAAATATGCAGGACCTAAGCGACAGTAGAACGTTGAAGAAAGGACAAGTGGAACTACGTGTCTGGTTGAAGCAATGGATGCTACATAAGCCGTAGAGATTCTTCACTTGTAGGAGCCTTTCATACTTGGTTTTAGAAATTAAGTAATTGCTACTATGTATCTGCCTTGTGCAGAAATGTCTTTCATTTTCCTTTTGAGAATTTGGATGTTTTTCATTTTGATAAAAGACAAGTTCTTTGGATCTTAATGAAATATTTTGTGGTAGCACCCCATTTAGAATGAGTTTTATATCTTAAACCAGCAGAAGTTAAATATAACACAAATACTAAAGGTTTAAGTCTGATGACTCAAACTCGATTTTCTTTGGTATAGTCATTTAACCACAAGAGTGAAGCGGATTCAGTAAATCCATAGGTTTTGGACTCATTTGATTGTAAATCAATTGAGACATGAATCTTGCTTGCTGGACCAAATGACTAAGGCCCATTTAGCAGAGCTAAAAGGAAACGGGCCAGAGGCTTATTGGGCCCTACACATACTGATGTATGCGGCCCAACTAGCATTATTGCCAAAGGAAATATTCTGTACTTCATTACCTTATTGATGGCATCAATAAGTATGGCTGTGTTCATTTGATGAGACACGAGCTGGAATCCCTTGAGGGAGTTCAAAGATGAAGTGTAGAACCAATTTGACAGAAGTATTGAAATCCTCGATTGAATCGCGGAGGAAAAATACTAGAGTCAAGAATTGGGTGATCATCTAAAGGAATGAATCAGATCTTATTAGATATGATCTGATCAATGATGAGTCACAGGAATCTTCCATAACCATTTAAGAATACGTTCTGAAATGTCTATGTTTACGCTAAAAGGGTTTCTATCAGAATCAGGTAAAAACACCACATTGGATGTGGACTGGGTGATTTCCAAATTTGTTTTTCTGATTAATTGGGATTGCAAGGTTTGTGTAAGACAGTAGTCAACAAACAAACTTGAATCCATATCTGATAAGTTCTACCTCGCTGGTTATCCTGAGGAAACCAAGGCTTAGTACTTTTTGTTGCCCAGAACTGTGTCTTTTAAGAAAGGTGATACCTTCAAAAGGAACAGTGGGAGTAAAAGTACACATCGAAGAAGTTCGATAAACACAGTAAGCTGCTCGACCTGATTAGGAAGAGCAGCGGTGAGATCTACAAAGTGCTGTAGGATCTGCACCTGTGGAGCCTGAAATTCGCAGATCCGAAAGGATCCGTCACTAACTCGAGAGTGATATCTCGTAACCTATTGTCGTGATCTGCTGATCATTGAAAAGTGAAGAACATGCGAAATTCGAAGAAGCGATGGTGAGGCCCAACTCCGAAAATTGGCTGGGTATGCATGTTGGTTTCACCGATCCATTTCTGGATTGAAACAAACATCTTGGAGTTGGAATCAACATTCTGACAGATTGGTCAAAGGTTTTGACTTGATCAGAAAGAAAAAGAAACCATGCGTTTACAAGGAGACTAGTGGGAGCGTAATGGCAATTCTCACACAGTATGTAGATAACATACTTGAATCTCACAAACGACGTTCCGACGCTAAAGTCTTGTCAAGATTTGGGTCGGAAGTCAAACTTAAACGATAGACATGGGAGTAGCCGCGTGAATTCTTGGAATAAGAATCTATTAATATAGATTGAGTAAGCTAATTGGATCGTGTCAAAACCCTTATATTGATAAGGTATTGGACAGCTCTAAGGTGCTTAATTCCAAGAATGGCTTCATACCAAAGGTCTTATGGCAATAATCTAAGCAAGATGAAGTGTTTTGAACACTGTCTGAACTAGTATTAATGAATGTGATTGCTTATGCTGATGCAACATAATCCATCATGAATGCCATATTTTGCGCTCGTCTAGGTGCAGCTTATGCATAAAGCATGACGAGAAAATACCAATGTACTCCGGTAATAGTCACTAAACAGTTACCAGAAATATCCCAAGTGTTGAGAAACACTAAGGATAAGTTCGTGGTGAACTGATAAAGTGACGAACCAGTTGAAAGTAGTTAGTCGGACAAAGACGATTCCCGGTTCCCACCTGGTTATGTCTCTTTGTCTGAATAGCGGTGCTAACTGTTGGAAAAGCTCCAAGCATTAGACCGTAGAATAGTGCTTTTATCTGAATGGCGGTGTAATTTGTTGAAATTGTTTCAAGCAATAGCACCGCACTCTCTCCCACAGCCTAAGCACGGAATTTATTCTGATGCTGTAGGTGTAAGATATCTGAAAAGATGATCTTGATTCTAGTGGGAGTTATTTTAGTTATGTTATAAACTTTACATAGACATGCTTTGGCAGTATTTGTGTAAGTTAAAACTGACATCAGTATTATTTAATTATTGGATAATTAAATAATGGTCCCAAAGTATTTTATGGTCATCTTATAGGTCATCAAGTTGAAGACTTGATCATGAAACCCTATAAGTAAAAGATGACATAAATTATGATTGTCCCTAGTCAAGGTTGTTAAAATGGGACACTAACAACCGCGCAAACTAGTATGTGAGGTGACTGTTGGACTAAGTTTTATGGAGTCAATGATATGATTATCACAGTCAGTCACATAGATATATGTTGGTGAACATATGATCGGGCATGACCCGCTTAATGAGAACTCCACAGGATAGTTATATATAAGTGTCATGGGAGGTTCTCATTACGACTATAGAGTATAGTCCTTAGACCTGAGTTCATCATGCTTTCTAGCATATGAATTGGTGCGCTTTGACCTTGTCAAACGTCGTTCCGTAACTGGCGGCTATAACGGCATTGTTTCGACGTATCATGAAGTATGTATAGAAACAGTGATGAAACAAGATGGAATTTGTCCCTCATGTATAACGGGAGATAAATATCTCAGGGCCCATCGAAGATTTGATACTGAGAAAATGCATGGCCGTGCTCAAACGAGGTGATTGTCAGTCGTTTGTTTATCAGTATAGATCAGAAGTTCGATGAACATGATGTTGGCTATAATAAGGATGACACAGTCTCTTGCCTTATGCCATATCGAGATATAGTGACGAAGGGATTATAGGAATAGGTAATTCCAGTACAAGTGGGAGATTGTTGGGATTATGTCCTGAAATCACATTGTACGAACTCTAGAGATAGTTGTATTGTCGAGATCGGACAATTCATGTGATACTGGGTAATCATAATGTTTTGCAAGAAACCAATTATGACAAATGAGTTGTAACTCATTTCCAGTATCGTGTGAACCTACAGGGTCACACACCTAGGCAAGTTGGATATACTCTGCATGGGATAGATCATTGGCATATGGTCTGATCGATGTGTATTGGATACGCATCGAATTGAGTTTCAAAGAGGTGTATCGATCGACACCAATGGATGTGTCGGTCGACACAGTGGCGAAACCGAAACTGGTGTTTTGGTTTATGAGAGAGTCGATATATAAGTGATCTTATTATTTTCGACCTAATTGATTAGAGCCGCCCCAGAGAGTTTTCTTGACAGAAAACAGAAGCTCTTCCTCTAGAAACTAAGTTCCCAAAGAGATCCGAGCACCGGCGCTAGCAACCCGGCGGATTCCAGCTTGTGTGCGGGACATTCCAGTCTCCCCAGGTTATCAATGTAACCCATCAGTTTAATGACATGAGGACTTACTGGAGCATCCTCTGGTAGCTTGCACTCAGTTAGAGACTTCACCATCTGGAATCTCTCAACTCGTGCCAGATCCTGAAACTTCAGTTTCAGGCTGGTGATCATCTCTATTGGCGACTCCATGTTCTCGTATTGACTCTTCAAGTCCGAGTTCATGGTAGCCAACATCAGACCACGCACATCTACCACATCAATATAATGCTCATTCCAAGCATTATATGCTGCATGCGAGCGATTGGTCCCAAGCATTTCTGGAAGAGCCTTTTCAAAGACATAGTCCTTGCTCTCCTGCTTGAGAATGAATCTCAGATTCCGATACCAATCCAGGAAGTTGGATCCATTTAACATGTCCTTCTCAAGGACGGATCGCAACGAGAAAGTAGTCATAGACATAAGCTGAAAACTGAGAAAACAAAGATTTAGTTATGTATATGGTGAGAAATCTTATCTAATAAGAAAACTCGCTTTATATTCAAACAATGTTTCCTCTATGAATATAATGATCCAAGATCCATACTTCACCAAAATCTGAGTGGGCGACTCGCCATTACCCAAACTTTAGTTATCTAGGTAAGCAAATCATTGCTAATTGTACTCAGTACAACTCTTGGTTGTGGAAGAGACAAACTATGTCTAATCCACTCTGATGTCTCCGGGCCCAGAACTTCTGATAGCCCAGTCAAGTATAACCAATCTTTTCTGTCTTATGATTATTGACAGTCGCACTGCAAGTCTGTCAATGATCATCTGCCTTACTCATGTTGCAGTGGATACCAAGGACTCCAAGATTATCCAACAAACGACACGAGTCTTGACAGTAGACAAGATTGGGCAAGACATCAAGGTTACTTGATATTTGGTTGAGGAAACTAAACCCAAAAGTTTAGCAAATCAATCTCTTAGGTCATGTAATTGTCGATGTTTTAGCACTGCAAATCCATCAACATAACTACCTGCCTTACTCACGTAATTGTGGACACCAAGCTCTTGGCTAGACCATCACACAATGAAATGAGTCTTGACAGTTGACCATATTGAAGCTAAGCTTTGATCAAGGTTTAGGTCGAGTTTGGTTTTTGTATATTCAAGGTTCAATAACCAGAATTTCGAATGCTGTGTCGATCGACGCAGACTCTGTCTGTCGATCGGCACCACCAAACAAAACCGTACTTCAATAACCGGTTAATCCAATTAACCTGGTTCATTGAACCGGTCATGTCGATCGACACAACTCATGTGTGACGGTCGACATGGACCTAAACCGAAAACAGTTTTTGATAACCGGTCCAATCCAATTGAACCGACTTATCAGATCAAACTGATCTTAACCATCCAAATCGGTTTATTCCAATTGAGATAACTAATTCAATTCAATTGAATCAATTCATCCAATCTAAACCGATCTGACCTACCTTTACCAAGCATGATAATCAGTTCAATCCAATTGAACCGATTAACTAATCGCAAGGCCTGTGTCGACCAACACTAAAACTGTGCAGATCGATACAGTTAGGTATCAGGGAATTTTGATCGAATTAAACCGACATAACCATGCGAGATAACCGGTTCAATCCAATTGAACTGATCTATCCTTTCGTACAGCTTGTGTCGATCGATGCACCCAGTGTGTCATCGATCGACACAGTGCGATTTCTAAATCGAAACCCAATCCTTTAACAGGCGAATTCGCGATACATCGATCGACACAAACTTGTGTCGATCGACGCTATGCGAAAACACAATTGCTTTTGCATTTTCGCGCTGCATCGATCGATGCACCCAGTGCACCGATCGATGCTGTGCGAAAACCCTAAATCAGTTCTGTCGTTTTCGCGTTGCAACGATCGACACAGCCAGTGCACCGATCGATGCTGTGCGAAAACACAGTTCTTCGTTTTCGATAATTAACAAAACCGAGATTGAGATTATCAAAACGAAAAACTACAAAGCATTAACTAATTCAAATACAACTTAATTCGAATTCTATGCTTTGGATTCAATGGTTAAACCCTATGGCTCTGATACCACTGTTGGAACTTAGAGCATATTCTACCAAATTCAGAATACTCGCGAGTTCCAGATAGCCTAGGATCTAGGGTCTAGTTAAATGAATCATGGATCAGATCTCGTGTTTACCTGAAAACTGGCAGCGGAATAGGGTCAGATAAACGAGATCTAGAGCGCCTCTATCGAAGTCCACACGCACACAAGCTGGAATCCGCCGGGATGCTAGTACCGGTGATCGGATCTCCTGGGATTCACTACGTGTTTCTCGAGGAAGAGGGTCTGTTTTTTCTATCAAGAGAAACTGTCTGCGACCGCTCTCCTATTTATAGGTCGTGTAACCTGGTCCCTATAAATAGGCCCATGGTTTACAAACCGTAACATCAGTTACGGTATCGACCTTGTGTCGATCGTTGCACCACAGCATCGATCGACACACCTCTTAACACACGAATTCAATGTGTATCCAATACACATTGATCGGACCATATGCCAATGATCAATTCCCTACAGAAGCGTATCCAACTTGCTTAGGTGTGTGACCCTTTAGGTTCACACGATACTAGAAATGAGTTACAACTCATTTGTCATAAGCGGTTTCTAGCAAAACATTATGACTACCCAGTATCACATGAATTGTCCGATCTCGACAATACAACTATCTTTAGAGTAAGTACAATGTGATTTCAGGACATAATCCCAACACCTTCCAGTGTCCAAAATTATTCTCATCAAGCATCAACGGCTTGTGAATTGCAACCAGCTCCTTGGTAGTGTCCATCCCTTCCACAGAATCTCAACCTGTAGTGAGGAAATTCTATTCCTCTGTTAGGTGACCTGCTCTGATACCAAATGAAAAACCTGATGAACACAAGACTTCAATACTAGTTGCAATTTCTTAACACTTAGCTTTATTAGAAATCAATTAAACACTTTAACAAGCTGTTTAATCAGATTGACACACAGCCTTGATCAGACTTGTCACTGACAGATTCCTAAGCTACCCAAATGCAACTCAGCAACAACTGGTTGTAATCTAAAACACCAAAAA
This sequence comes from Orychophragmus violaceus, assembly GCA_030180135.1. Taxonomy (NCBI): domain Eukaryota; kingdom Viridiplantae; phylum Streptophyta; class Magnoliopsida; order Brassicales; family Brassicaceae; genus Orychophragmus; species Orychophragmus violaceus. The sequence continues at coordinate 17,296,124 of CM058229.1, read as the reverse complement.
CAAACCCTTGAAACAATTTGCTTTAATCTTATTAAGCCTCACACAATTGTTTCTCTCGCTCTCAAGTGCTACCCTAAACCTAAATTTAGGTCGCTATATATATCCCATCATCTAGGTTGAGAATATCTCGTTGTAGATATCTCCAAAACAGAATCTGTTACTCTCCGTGATCTTCACAAGATTCCCTCAGCTGCTTCCTAGCTTTACTCACGCTTTGCCACGTCAGCTGCTTCGAGCTACTTCTTGGCACCACTCCTGTTGTGCCACATCACCTCTCTAACGCTTGTTGATTCCATTGTCGTGAGCCTTACACAGTTGTTCTCTCTGTGTTACACACAACTCTTTGTGTGCTAACACGGTAAATGTGTCTCCTCCAGAAGGTTCGGTTGTGAAGGAAAACACAGCCATTGGTTTCTCAATCCCACTATCTGGTTCAAAACCGATTGTCACGACACCTTCTACTCTTCCCAACTCTCGCTTAGGAGCATGGGCTCATCCAATCAACTTCAATTCTCTCTCAGCATCAAGGCTATGTTCTTCAATTGGGAGAGTTGAGGGGAAAGTAGCTGACGTATTTGTTCCATAACTCTGGCCGTCTTTAAAAGAGTCACAAAAGGGTAAAGTTTTAGGGGGAAACAAGGCTCCCATCGATAAAACTTTCTTAGGCATGGCACATGTGAAGCAATTGCCAGACAGGAAAGAAGACGCTCTCCGATTTTCCTGGGCAGCAAAATTGAATCCTGCTTTTAGAAATCTTTACAGGGCAACATAACCAGAATACTTGGATGATGGTACTCCTAAGGTAACCATTCCACAACATGTTCTATTACAAGGATTAGAAAATAAAAAAGAGTACATTTTGGGTCAGTTCTATAGATGTTTGCCTCCGTCTGGTGGTTTAATCTATGCGGTTTTGAATAAGCTATGGGGAAGGAAATGCAAAATCACCATAAAGAAGCTTGGAGAATCTAATTATTTGTTCCATGTACCTAATGAATCTACTAGGACTTGGATTCTCCAAAGAGGACTTTGGCATGTTGATGATTGCTTAATGTTTGTCGCTTCATGGACACCGGAAGCATCCTTAGCTATTCCAGAGATCAAAACAATTCCGGTGTGGGTAACACTAAAGAAAATTCTCAACATCTTGTACTCTATTTCTGGAATAAGTCATATTGCCTTTGGGTTTAGGTGCTCCTATAGCAACTCACAAACCCAGATTAGACCTGATTCTAATGGGCGAAGCTAAGATTTTGGTTGAGGTTGAATTGAGCAAAGCCTTTCCTTCGAGAATAGCTGCTAGTGATGAAAACGGATTCATTTCCATGGTTGATGTGAAATATGCTTGGTTGCCTTCTAAATGCAACAGATGTGGTCAGCTTGGACACAAGATCAAGCATTGCTTACACACTGTTAGTAAATCACATATAGATGGTACTGAAGTTATTGAGATGGCATCCACTGTTAGCTTTGCGGTCACAACCACTTCACCCATCACTGTCCCTAAATCTCCCCAAGCGATCACTCCTTCAGTTGGTTCAGACATTGAAGTATCTCCTTCTAACATTCTTCTTGAAGCAAATAAAGAATCAAGCTCGATTGATCCAAATACTATTGCCAAAGTGGACAATCTCATCTCACTAGGTACAATCTCGGTTCTTGAGGACATGTATGTGTCTATAGCATCTCAATCTGCTTCAGCATCTATCTGCATCAATGAAACTATTGAGTCTCCGATTTTGGAGTCTGCTCAGACTTTATCAGTCACTGACACTTCTATTGCTCATGCAACCTCTACGGACCAAAGGGAAAGTAGTAGAACAGCTGAGCCTGGCTTTGGTTCTAACAATTTTGCCTCATTGATCTCTCTGGAAGAAGAAGAAGAAGACTCTTCAGATTCAGATAAAGAGATTGATTCGATGGATCTTTTGACACTTTCAGGAAAAAGAATCCTTAGAGAAAGACCGGTTAAACCATCAACAAAGGCTAGGGAGACGAACCTCCAGTACACGGGTCGTGGACGAGGAGAAAACCGAGGTCGTGGAAACAATCGTGGGCGCGGCTAAAGATTCGATTGTTTCTAGTTCATTATATGTTCTCTTCACTTTTATAATCACTTGTCAAAACTGTATGACTCCGGTCATAGCTTTTAATCGTTCTTAAAAAAAAAGAGAGTAAAATCTATTATATAATGAGAGCCTTTCTCTCCTTAGGTGAAGCCACGTCAGCTTCCCTTTAAAAATAAATTGGGCCTTCGAAGCCCATTCATTGTTTACCCATTATGTCATTCAACTCATATGGTCCAATGCCTGTCTTCCACTATAATCCCAGCCCACATAAATTTCAACTAATTATGGCAGTCCACTTAATGCTAAGGGCCCAAAATGTCTTCTGCAATCCATCAAAGCTTTCTTCATCTTCAGCCCTAAGACGCTGCCCACCTAACGACTGCTCTTCTCTGCAGTTAACGTAACCATCGCCGATTATTTCCACCATTCCACTTCGGCTACCATCGTCATTTAAACCCTTCCTCCCATCAGCATTCAACACCCCTGACCTCTCGAATTCCAAACGATTTCGGGTTATCCCAATCGCAACAGTATAAATGGGCATTCAACCTCATGAGCCATCCCCGCTACCTATCCAATCCCTAAATCTTACGCTTATCAAATTGTTACATCCATCTTTTCCCGGATTTTCGTCATGGCTATTGTGGATTTGGTCGCTATCCTTGCTTCTCTTCCTTACGTCTGCCTTGAGGATCTACACCTCGGTCTCTCTTCCCAACAGGTCGTGGGTCGTCTGTTACGCTCTTGGGATGCCAAACATCAAAAAAATGGGGGAGTTCATGGGAATTGTTACCCTCTTCCTTGATGCGAAGGTCAGTATTTGGGAAAATATTTTTTTCTTCTCCACCATATTATCGCATGCCCGTCTCCTTCAGGATTCCCTAATGAATACTAATGTCGCTTCAGTTACCTCCAGAGCGTCATTCTCAATATATAAACTCAATTTCTAGGCTCAGTCGCTCAGATACAGCTCCTGTCTTACTATTCCATCGGAACACCTAACACACCAATGTCTATGAAAGGCCTTAGTAGTCTTGCGTTTCTTATTATACTATTTCCGTGTTCCTCCAGGTCTCGAGATGGAATTGGTCCGAAGGTGGATGTTGGATTAGGTCATGCGGTTTTAAATTGCTTGAGAGAAGTAGTATGGTTAAGTGAGTGAAGCAACTCATTCAAAAATGTAAGTTTCTAAGCAAAAGAAAGAATATATCTAATCCTTTTGCATCTCTCTTTTCTCTCGCTGATGATTCATTTAGCTACAGATTTGTGTTGTTTAATGTTTTTACTTTTAACCTTCGTTTGGTTGGAATGAAAGACACCAATACAAAAAAAATATTAAAGACAATGAATCGTTCGTTATAGTTAAGAGATGTCAAACTGATATAATGGATGTTACAACAATGAGGTAGAGACTATGATCTAAACCCATAAATGTCTTCTTTCGTTTAGTCCTGATTGTAATTATTTATTGTCTTTAGATTAATCTTCTTAAACCAAGCCACATTTCAAACAAAGACTCTAGAAGCGCCTTTGCCAGGTAGTCTTTCTGCTGCTAATAACGCTAAAACCAGAGACATTGAGTCTGAAGTTGAGGTGAGCCAAGAAGGCAGAGTAGGGAAATTGTCATGGATCATAGGTAACTACCCATCAAAATTCCCTCCTTAACCTATACGAATAGTAGCATTCTTTTATTTGTACTTAAAGCATCTTATACATTGGGAAAAAAATTATTTGCTGTCTCACTCATGTAGAAAATGAAATAGTATATGCCAAAGTGCCAATGTTGATTTGTGTGGAATAGAGATATACTTGATGTGGTATTGGAACTGATTGTGCCAGCACATAATATAGTTTACCCATTTATCAGTCTCTTTCTCTCTTATTTTGTTTTTGGGTAATGAATCCCCCATGTCGAAAGAAACAAGCATGACTGGACTCTGATATCCGAGAAGGAAGAAGTGGAGGGATCACTGAAAAAGGAGAAGATGCAGACTCAGAAATACAGATTTGTACAAGGTAAATTATAATATTGAAATAAAATCCAACATGAATATATTGGTAAATCAACTGTCCATTAAGATTGGTAACAAAGTCTGGTATAAACATTTTACAGGAACTGGAGTCTATTCGTGGCCAACTTGCAGCCGAACAGTCAAGGTGCTTCAAATTGGCCTTGTAACCAATCTCTTGATAGAGCTTCATTAACGAAGGAAGTATAATTTTAACTTATATATACTGTCTGAATCTTCAGGTTGATGCTAAGACAAAAGCTTCAAACACTACAAAAGGAAATGGAACTTCTCCAGTGTCAAAAAGCTGCTTCTGAACAAAGCTCAGGTGGAGTGGCTCGCTGGAAGCCCTCAGGAGAAGGATGATTGCCATGATATTTTTTCCTCAGTCGATTTTTGCGTTAAAGAAATATATACTTTTTATTTCCTCTGACTTATGGTTCTTCTTGGAATAAGATCTTTTGTTCCAATCCTTTTTGAGATTTCCTTACTATCGATGTTTAGCTTCGTTTTATATTGCTTTTGATACGTGTTTATACAAGTTATTACCAGTATCTTTGTTAACTTTTTGGAAATATTTGTTCCATAGAAATTTTGTATTTCAAAATCGTCATTCATGCGTAAACTATGGCTTATGAAGCGTCTTTTTCCATAATATGCGTCTTCATTGTTATCAAGACTGATAGATGCGTCCTTAATGGAGTTTAAAATTTAATTATAGGATTGTTTTATACAAACAAACTTATTTTAAAATCATATAAGCACTACAGTTTTCAGACATAACTAAATTCACATGATTTAAAAAGATGCTTTTTTCTTTTTCGAAATGTTTATATATGTTAGCTAATACAAATTTCAGATGAGGTAGTTTGTAACTTTAACATGTGTAATTGACAGGTTTATTCTTTTGACTGAGCGATGGAAATAACTGAAATACCTAAATTATAATTGAAATATATATAAAAAATAACTGAAAATCCTTATTTCTTTTAAAAGAAAACATATATGTAATATCAAAAATATATATCTGAAATACACAAATAACTAATATTTGTGTTTTTAACTAAAATTTTGTCTATATAAATTATATAAAATCTAAGTACAACTAATTTTTTGGGTGTATAATTGTGCTTTCAATATTTTTGGTATCCGTTCCTGTTCTTGGTTTGGTATCCATCCACTTTCGGTTTTTCAAGTATTGAAATTTACGTCAGTATGATATTTTTTAGGTTTCAGTTCAGCTCCGAGTTATAGTGGTCTCATGCCACAAACCACTTGGTGGGTTTCAAGTATGATTTGTATTTATCACGCTATTCTTATGTTTTGGTTCCACATATCATAAAAAGTATGTTTACACATTTCCAAAGTCAGTATTATAAAAAATTAAAAATGCAGTTAAAATATTAGATCACACACAAATGTGGGATCATATGTCCCAGTAATTTGGTCTTCAATCTCTAATTTTATGCGAGTTTGTATTTTTATGGGGTTCTGTTTTCTCGGAAACAAAATGGGCACACAACTACCAGCAAAACAACCCCAAACTTCTTTCCTTGATGTCCACTACTTTGTACCAACTGGTTTGGTACCGGGTTTGCTTGGGACGATGCACATCACACCACTAACAACCCCAGATGGTCTGAACAATAGTGAATAAATGATTGGGTCCAATCAATTAAATCAAAGCGGAAAAATATCAACACAGCTAAAAAAGATTGTAACTGTAACCAAATGCAATAACGACAAGCCATTAATTTGATTTTCTAAATTCAAATTCGAGATATCTAAACTTACAACTAACAAAACTAAATGTCAAAACATGAGTAGTATAACATATTCTCCACTTATAAATGTTAAGATATAGACAACTGCATAAAACTGTGTGGAGGCAACCATAATATATGTTTCAAAAATTTTTGTTCGTTGATCTCTCCGTTCGACATCGTCAACATTAAACTTCTTTTACCACTGTTGTTATAATATACCTATGAATGCGAACCTCCGCGCGTGCGCGGAGGCTTGAAGATAACTAGTGGTTATAATTCCCCCTAAGCATACAAGACGAAGAGGGGCCGTTGACCCAAAAAAAGAAAAATAAAAAGAGAAGAGGGGCCAAACTGAGTCCGTTGATAATTGGGCTTTGTTTTATATATGGGTCAAAAGCTGAAAACCAAATTTTACTTCCAATCACTCATTTTCGCACCATTCATTACTTCACTCGTCCAAGAAACGTTGTCTTAAATTTTTTTATTGCCAAGTCCACGTACATAAGAAACTATTATGGTGTTGGGACAGGTGCAAATCGCCACAGGCTTAGTCGAAGAAGTTGCATAATCCACCTAGGGGTCCATATATTTTATGTTACTTGGTGAAGGTATACTTCCATATAGACTAATTCGTAAATTAGTTATAAGTCAAAGTTTGGAATATTTCGTGAAGATTAAAACTAATTTGGCAAATAACAAGATGACCAAAACATTATTTTATTGACTATATTTCTTGGACGAGTTGGTCGAAGATACACGTTTAAAATTTCACTATTTATTACTCGCTCCGTTTCATATTAACTGTCGTTTTAGAATTCAAATTTTGTTTCATTATAAATGTCGTTTTACATTTTTAATGTAATTTTTAATTAAATTTTCCACTTTTATTCTTACTCTTTTAGCTTAATAATAAATGTGAACATATTATATGTGTATTTAATGAAGGGTAAAACAGAAAATTTATTTATTTTCTTAATATGTGTGAAAAAACCTTAAACGACACTTAAAATGAAATGGAGAGAGTAAGTAATAATCAATGCATCTACTCTATTTAATGAGGTGGAATAAATGTTTTCTTTCGCATGGAATCTATATTTATACTAGATTGATTGGGTTTAAAACTATTCTTATCCGGCAGAAAAGATCAAACCGAATCAAGATTCTTTGAGATTTTTTTTTTTTCGAAGATTGGTCATGATCTCCTTTATTTTCAGAGGTCGATCCAAATCTCCTTCTATTATGTGCTCAAATTCTTATCTATCGTTTCAACCTGATCTCATTTTGCATTTGTAAAGTTCAAGTTCGCTTATAAGAGCATCACGAGTCGATAACCAATATATTATAGTACAATGATTAAGAAAATAAAGAGAAGTGAAGATATTATGGAAGGGTCTTCATAAAAATATCATAGGATAAAAGGGGAGATGCCAAACGGGGTTTTATCAAAATGACGGTCCCTCACGTTTTGGAATTTACTCATTTTTATTTAAAGATGGTATTTTAAAATTTTAAAATACTTTTTAAAAAGAGAGGAGAGGACCACAAAACAAACATGTCATTTTTCAGTTTCCAGCCCAAAAGCCAGCCATGAGACACCCTTCTCTTAATATGAATAAAATTATTACAAAACTCCAAAAATTTCAATTTAATTTGGTGGGTCCAATTGCCCTTTCAATCTTTGTAAATCTTTTATTTCTCTTCGCTATAGTTTGTATGGTATAGTAGATCTTTTGGTTCATCAAAGTGAACAACAACACATAAGATTTTTTCTTGTGTTTGCAACTTGCAAGTTTTGGTGGTTTTGTTTAAGAATGTACATCATGCGATTCATTGTTATAAAATAATCTTTGATTAACTTCATGTTTTTTTTTGGGTACATTTTGGAGTTAAAAAAAAAGATTCATAAATCATGATCATATCTTTAAAAGATTTTATACCTTTAAACTTCTTTTGTCTCGCTGATTTCTTACAAACGCAGATAATTGTCACTATACTTCCTTAAAACAATTTTTTAAGGAAGACACTTCTTAATTTGAGAAGCCTTTCTAAGTTTTACCTTAGTATTTTTGAAGAAAAATAACACCTAAAGTATGATATTTTGAAAATGTTATTCGTAAACACTATATTTTTCAATAATACCTTTCATAAGTACGTACATTTTATCTGTTATCCTGTAACTGTAACAAGAGAAGCGGCAAATCGAAGGTTGAATGCGATATAAGTTACAAAGCCAATCCTCTCTAGGCTCCTTCGTGCGGACCCAACTCTTGGCTACACAACAACATCGGACGATGTGACTTCTACATCTTTTAGTTGTGTCTTGTCTTTTTATGAAATGGACCTTTTATCATCATTTATAAAAACAAAAACAAAACTTAAAGATTTCTCTTAATTTTGAAAGTTTCTTTAATGTATTTTACCCATACATTCTTAACATGTACTACGTAGTAGCTTTAGACAATCATATTTTAGCACTTCAAAACAAAAAAACTTCTTTGAAGTTATCCATCTTACCAAAATGTTAAGCGCCACCGAAAGTAATAATTCTTATGTACCACAGATTTAAATCAATAATGGCTCGTCGATAACGATATATGAGGATATTTTGTATAAGCGCATGATAGATAGTTGGCTTGGTGCAATATACGCTTGTGTGGTAGTTAGTTGCCAGTTTCGTCTTAGCTAGAAATTAAAAAGGAATTGGACTATACAGAAAAACGCTACATAAATTGGTAGGGACAACGTATATCTTGGTTCATTGTGCTAAATGTCACTGGCCAGGCCATTTTCGTTTTGAAATCCCAATTCTGATTCTTTTAAAAAAAATTATTGGTTGAAGAAGTTTTTTGTCAACGTTGAAGAAGTTAGTTAAAATAAAAAATAAAAAATGTTTTACCTCCAAGACGAACATGCGGTTTGGTTTGTTAGCCTTTTTCTGTTCGGAGAATGTAAAGATGGTGAGTTAAATCCCCTCACTTATAATTTTGGAGGTTATGTATTGAGTTAGTTATATGAGGTTATAACTTAAAATCAATTGACAATAAATATATTAACCTATATATCTTGTGTAGGATTTTTGAGATAATGTATGTTTAACCATTAATTTTAAAATTTTGGATAATGATTGATAAGATCAAATTTTTGGTTGAATTGATTATGGATCAGTTTGGACAGCATCCATCAGATTTCTCACATCATATTAACTTAACTAGACTTTCAATTTAAAACATTTGAATAAATTAAATGACTCATATTTCTTATATATTATGTAGATATATTTCAACTTTTGATGTTAGAATTTATGTCACAGTATTGTTTTTTTTTTTCAATTTCAGAGTGATAAATCTGTTTAAACATAGTTATTTATTTACAACAATCAAAGTCACATCTTATTACCAGATAATATATACATCAGCTCTATCCATACAAGAAAGTCACATTATTGGTTTACCTATGTACATACCAAGCCTGCAAAGCACAATTAAGTGCAAAAAAAAAAAAAAAACTTCTACTCATTGCAGAAGAAAAAAGTTCACCAAAACATTCCTCTTTATTTTTCATTAGATCAAAGGTAAAGTGAGATATAGGCCAAATATTCAGTAATTCACACCTAATGGTGAATTTGCAGCTGAAACAGCAAGCGAAGCTCTCTTAACGAATCTTCCCTTCATTCGAGGTCTTTTCTCAGCATTCAGTTTACGTACCTCGTACCTTATCTTCTTCGAAAACAATCTCGTCCTCCTTTTCTCTCTGTACCTCGAAACCCTAGCTTCTCTTCCTCCATCCCCAAACCCACTTGAAGGTAAACATCCACCAACGTAATGCTTCTGATGACTTTCTCCTCCATTTCCCCCCTGAGAAACACAATTTCAACTTTAGATTGCTAGGATAACACATATAACTTGGACCTCACGTAACATGGACAATATACTCATTCGACATATATTAAAGAATACTCACTATGATTTAAAAGAATGAGTTTCTATAACATACCATGGAAATAACTGGCCAGTGGCTGATGTCTATGTCTCCTTCTGGTGGCTCCCCTGTTGTCCACGGTTGACCTTGGCTTCCCCAAGTGGATATCACCGAGTCGTAATTTAATCTCAGCATCGGAACATTCTTTTGCTCTTCCTCCTTCACCTTAATACATTCACCACTACTTCTTTCAACATTCTTTATTGCCTCCTCTTCGTATGTACTTTTGTGTGACTCGTAATCAAGGCTCAGCTCAAACGGCACAGTTCCATCCCTGTCGTCCCGACCATCACCGCAGCATATTCCCATGTTCATGGCTTTTGTTTCTTCTTCTTCAATCTCGTCTTTTTTGATTTTAAACATTTCTGTATTGGATAACCCTAGTTCCTCCATCGCATAAGACTCTGTGTCTAACCCACGACCGAGTAGAATCTCCACGTCAGCAGCGAACTCCTCAAGCTCCATGTCGGTCGGGAAAAACCCATTCAGACAACTTTCGGCGTTGTCTTCGTCCTCCTGGTCATCCATTATTACACCATTTCTCATCATAGGAAACTCGATCTTCGGCTCAACGACATCGTTTAAGAATTGCTCAGCCACCATTGGATCGAGGACCGGCACTTGACAGATCAGCTGCTCTTGATCAAGCTCGTAACTGTCCGTCTGATCCTCAATCTCCGGCACCAAATCATGAAAAGTCGACAAATTATTTTTCTTCCCAGAGCCACGTGGGGTCCGAGCTTTACGAGTGAACCCGTGATGCCACGCTGCAGCTTCATGCGGAGGAGAAGAAGATGAGTGGTTGTGGTTTCTGTACTTCGATGCCGCCGGGCTGGCCGACTTCAAACGAACTCTCTCGTGCCGGCGAGCGAGAGGATTCGCTGAGTGAACCGAAGTGTCGCAAGATTGGCATAGAAAAGCATCGTCGGCGGCGCAGTACCACCGTGCACGCCTCTTAACGCAGCTGTCGCAGGCCCTCGCCGTCTTAGCTCCAACAGCATTCGCCAAACTTTTCATCATTTTACAAGCTCGAGAAAACCAACATCAACAACGAGAGAGCACGAGGGGCTTGATCTCGAGTTCAACTTCAATAATTGAATCTTTTCTTTAAATTATTGCTCTCTGCAAAAAGTGTACTCCTAGAACATTGGGGTATAGTATTGGGCAATGAGGGTCTGAGAGTGGGTTCTCTTTTGTCAGTGGATTTTTAAGTAATAAAATTTATGCACTTTTTGGGTGTTTAAGTCTACAATTGGGATTTGGGACCATCTGGTTTCCTTATCTGGATTTTGATTGGTTAGGTTCTGAAGATAATCCTTGTAATAGTGTTTTGATTGGCCAGCTTCTTTATCCAATGGATTTCTTGTATGGTCCATCTTGTCGCTTTCCTTCCTCGTTATCTTTTCTTTTTCCTTATTCACTTTTGTTTATTGAAGACTTTTTGTGGTTTTTGTTATTTCATTCTTTTCTGGTAGGAAAGAAATATGTCGGCCGGGTTGTTTATATTCTTAGCTACAAAATAAACAAATGAAACATTACACAAGACACCTATAAAAGATTAATATGCAAAATAGAAACTATTTTTTTGTAGCAAAATAGAAACTTTTTTGGAACACTTGCGATTTTAAACTTTTTTTTTATTATGAAGTAAAAAACGAAGCTTTTGCTACCAAAAAAAGAAAGTAGTAACAAACACCTAAAAACCCATGTTTGGTCAGTGCAAACTAGTTAAAGATACCACATTCAAAATTAGTCACTCGCTTTGAGCACTGTTACACTGTTTTTTATAAGGTTAATCTACAAATATTATATGGTGATCGTTGCAAAAAAAAAAAGTCGAGTTGGTTGGTAATTTCTTGCAACATAGAACCATACACTTATCTTCGTACAAATGTGTGATATATTTGTAGGACTCTGCGGTTATAACATCCCATACAATTTACACTATAAATTAGCCACAAATCATAGCTATGAACTTTCTGTGACTGAGTACTATAACATAATCACTATTAGCCATTAATATTTCAAGAGATAACCTTTCATAACCAATATGTGGTTATTTACACGAACGATACAGCAATTTAAGAATTTGTAGTAAGCGAATATGGGCCTTCGATAGGGCAGACAATAGCAACTAAGTGTACCCATTGTCCAATCATTCTACATAATTACAAATGACAGATTATTCGTGGCCTTATGTGACTAATTTTTCACAGGTAGAACGTAAGTTATGTCAGTAATCACTGAAGCTGAAACAGCCACAGTTATTATGTTGCTACTTGTTGCCATGCATATGAGAGGTCTCTAAACAGGCTGGCTGGAACCGTTTATTTTAACATCGCTATGAGACAAAATTGGCCGGGCTAAAAAATGTCTGTGGGTGCAAAGAGCAAACTCAAATATATGTGGCTGATATTGTTAAAGGAAATCCTGGAAACGAATTGAAGACTCATAAATCCAAGCCCAAGAAACCCGTTAAGTTTCCTTGTGGAAATTGTAGACCTCACTTTTGGATTGATTGGTTAGTTTTAATCGTTTCAAGAATATGATTATTAGTCATCTAATTCTCCATGGTAAGAGTCTGCTTGCGGTTTCTTTATGAGTCTCTACACAAATGTAGGATAAATATATATGTAACTATTTGTTTTTGGCGAACCGGACACGACAACGTTAGAACATCCGCTGAACCAGAAAGATTAACCGTAATATCCTCCCATGGTCCGAAGAGTGTGCACGGTCCCTTCAATTCAAATTCACCAACGAACACCGGCCGACCGATCATCCTGCTTCCGGAGGTGCGGGGAGAAAAGAGCGGGAAAAAAGAAAAGGACTAACTAATTAATTCAAACACAATTACCCAGTGATGGCGAATTCAAGGAACCCGCGATCTTGGCTTACGCCACACAACTACGAGATACAAGTACTAAGCTAATATCACCTTGCACACAACCACCCGAGGGAACATCCCACAACCTACTCTTCTAGCTATTGTCCGTTCGTGCTTAACGAACTCCCAACTCACGTTCCTGAACACTTATGGGCCTCACTGCCCCACTCCGTGCATCCCATGCACCCTTTTTAGATAGCTCTTCACACCCTCCCCGGAGGAAAATAACGCGTACAGTAACCCTTGTACGCGCCATGCACACAACCTCCCACTCGAGGACCTACCGCAACTACTTCACTTATATCCATCAATCACAATTAACGTTTTCGGTTTAAGCGATAACTTAACAGTTCTACGATCTTTCAATCACATAAATAATTGTACTAATATAGGCTATCAAAGAAAGACAAAATTAATAAAAGACTCGCATCCCGTAATTGAAAAAGAATAAGGCAAAGATCATGACTTGTCCTCACTTTGGCCAAAGAACAGTAAAAGCGTAACTTCTGAACTCTTGACGCCCAGACAAACTTCAAATCTGGAGAGAAGACAGAAAATCGAGTGAGATAGAATTTCATTTTACTCAAATTGGATAAGGGACAAGCTAGTTACGATCAATTGAAAATGATTGAAGAGCCAACGATCCAAGTCAACCTAGTTAAAGTCAATCCGGTCAACTCATACCCAGTTGCAATAACCAACCCTAACCAGCTAAACCGATTTAAATCAAACTAAACCGATTGAAATTGGATCAAACCAGAAATTGAAAATCAAACTGAACCAAAATGGTCAAAACGAACCTGATCGAGTTTACTCAGTCGCCAACGATTCAACTCGGGGGATGGCGGCGGCGGCTCCGGTGGTGGTGACCAGCTACAAACGACAGTGCTATGGCGGTTCTACGGAAAAGGTGATGCCGGTTCTCCGTTAACGGCGACAACGGTGGGCAGCAGTTCGGCGACACTGGGGCGGCCCTGCGGCGGTGCGTGGGAAGTTCGATCACACGTAGATCTCATGCACCAAATTTCAGCCGACGCGTGCGGTAAGGAAGAGCGGTTGACGGATACAGCTTCCTCTCGTCGAGAAGAACGCGATGACGGCTTCGGATTTGCGATTTTCCTCATGGTTTGAAAGTTATTAAGGTTTTACTGCTCGGGTTAAAAATAATAATCCGAAAATGTACTTTTGGGATTACCATTGATTATAGGCGATGAGGGAACATTACATATGGGCTCGGAAGGTGGTGATTGCGATGGGCGATGAGCAGAGCTTCGTCAGAGGTTTCTTTTTGACTTTTTTTTAATGGGTGGCCACTCCATTAAATATGAAAACAATGATGGCGGCCTAGGGTTTACAGAAAATAAAATTGGGTTTTGGGCTTTAAAATGGCTTTGGTTTTTGATAAACCAAAAAATTAAGTTTTGGGCCATTTCAATTCTCCTCCCCCCTTAACAAGAATTCGTCTCGAATTCTATGACAAGAGTTCTCCTTTGCAATTCTTTACCGCCAACAAACCACAACGAAGCCCGCTGAACAGAAATCAACTTGACCAATCAACTTATTCCCTTGAAAAGAAGTTACCATCGAAGCCCGCTGAACAGAAATTAACTCGGTACCATGCAAACGACATCTTCATAAATGCTTTATGAATACACTTACCACTGCCTATGTCTGTTAGAGTCGGTTTCAAACTTTACGGGATGGTTTATATTTTAGCATCCATTACTAGTAAGAAGTCCATTACCACATCCCATTTTCCGCTTGAATCGAATGAGTTACGATCTCTGTCCTTGAGACTGAACACACCAACGCTTAGCAAAATGACCAAAGAGAATGACCATTATTATAGCTAATACATCCAACATTTATATACAACACTCGTCCTTCGAGTGGTTCTAAGACTTGAATGAGATGCTCCGCTTTCAAATCGTTTCTCATCAACAATTTTCCATTACTGTGCCATAGTGTATCATCCACTTCTAAATGGATTCTCTTCAACAGTTTTCCATTACCGTCCACTATGGCGTTGACTGTTGCACAAGCAGATATCATTGCTTTTCCTTGGTGAACGATGAGGCTAACCATGTCCGTTATGGCTACCTGACATGTGGGGAACGACCCACCAACTTCTGTTACACTCACTTGCCTTGCTTCCGCTGTGAAATCTGATTTCCAAACCGACTTCTAACTCAAGGTTTCCTTCATTGTGATCCAGTTGTGGTGTTTTCCAAACACAATCCTTTGGGTTTTCTTCCCCGTTAGACTTGCCCTCTTTCGCTTTCACTCGCAGCTTCTTGCCAATCCGCCATAGTGTTTTTCTAACACTATTTTGTTGGATTTTCATCTCCAATAGCTTACCTTACTTACTTTCGCTTCCAACACACAAAATTCCAATTTTCTGTTAGGCAATTCAAAGTGCCACAACTCACTTTACCAAACACAATTTCTTTAGTAATACACAAAAGAACTCCACAATAAATTGTTACTTTTCTGGTCCAATCGTTGATTTCCAAGCCCGCAATACCATGAATACCTCCTCCAAAATCTAGCTTGATCAGACTTCAAACGAAGCGTCCATAACCTATTGACGTTGATGTCACAAAACTGATTCCCAGATTCCATATTTCGAATAGATTTGAACAGTTTCCTACCGCTCCTTGTGAAACAAGCAACACGAACGACCCTTGACGCTCACTAGTCCAATTAGAACACCGCCATATTCTATGGCTTCCTTTCCATCCGGTCTTTCCATCAATCCATTGCTCTTGGTCCACTTTCTCTGGTTTAACCGATAGCTGCCTCCCAAACTCCAATATTTTCTTGATGGTAATTTACTTAAACCAATCTTATTCAAACTCTGGTAGTCTATACCAAGTCTAAAACCTGTGTCACTCTTCCTTACAACATGACAAGTGCTCACATGGTGAACTGCTTGATCCAATTAATTTTTTTTTTTGCATCAGGTCCTCTAGCTGCTTCTTTAACTCATTAATATCTATTGGTACTCCACAATAAGATGTATTTTTCATGGGAGCCATCATGGAATCCAACTTCATTGCAAAGCATCACCTCATATAGCTCTTGCATCACTTTTTGAAGCTCCTACAACGCCTCCTCAACTCATGCAATAGTTCCTACAACTCTCATTGTTCCTGCTACAATTCCTGCATTGGTATCCCCGGTGAATGCCTTCACATCCTTATCGCCTTACCATACTTGTTTGGACAACACTCCAAAAAAATGTCAATCCCAACACACACTTCAATGGCATGTACTACCCCGAAGGCATACACTGCAAGATACATCTCAACATACATCTTGTTCGCATACTCCGTAATGTACATCTCGCTATACACATGATAGGTCGAAGTTTTAATCCCTATTCTAAACTGCAAGTGCACAGTATAGTCAATGTAGTATATAGGGTTATCGAATCCACAGGGACACTTGGTCTCAAGAGAATCAAACCGTAGGAATTAATACTAGAAATAAGCAAGTAGTGATTGTAATGAATTGCGGTGCAAGAAAGTAAACAGTAGCAGGAAATCGGTTTGTAAGCAATAAACTAAAAGCGTCAAGCCTAGGGTATTCTCAGGAAATCAGACGAGCAGACAAGTTAATCAGTCAGGATCAAATTAAACTCAGTTCTAGAACTCAAATCACGGAAATAGAATTAACCAAATCTCTTTGCGAAAACTCTCTAAGTCTAAGTGCAGTAATCCAAATCTCTTTGCAATTACTAACAGATTAAACTAGCATTAAGTTCAAGTTCGATATGTTCACAATTAAACTAAACCAAATCTCTTTGCGAATAATTCAATTGCTCAACCTAAATAGTTCAGATTCCTAAACCCCACTCTCGTGACGTATTTAGTAACCTAGGATCTAGATTCTAATTGATCAGGTTAGAACTAGCTTTAAGCACAATTTAGTTTGAAGAACATTCTAATCATGTGAATCCTAACTGAATTAAACAAGTCTAGCAAGTCATCAAACCCTAATGAGAATCCCTAAACTCAACTATGGATCTACTCAGACATGATTGATGAAAACATAATCATAGAATAAATAGATTGCATATAAGAAATTAAAATATCAAAGGGGTTCGAAATCTTCTCCAAAATAAATCAATACAAGGAAAATAGATCAGCCCCAAAAGCTCTAAAAATCTCTTAGCTCTAAGTATCAAAGCGTATCTAAATTAAACACCAAAAACTAGTATATATAGGCATAATCTCGGCTGGGGCTTCTGTGTAAATACTGAAAGTATCTTGGGCTTCTTTGCAAATCTTCAATACTGGTTACACCGACGCGTACGGCCCATCTCGCGACTGCATCGACCGATGCACAATGCGTGTCGATCGATGCAACATCAAATAATCGAACAGTGAATAAAGCTCTCGGCCAAAACGTCCCAAAATGCCCAAAATGCTCCATATATCTCCAATTAGCTCCAAACCTGATTTAACCTGTAAAAGACTCTAAACTAATACAAAAGACTCTAAAAACACAACTATATTATGGTATAAAGTGGGTAAAAACCATGATATATCAACTCCCCCACACTTAGCCTTTGCTTGCCCTCAAGCAAAACAGAGAACTAAAATGCAGTGAAGAGGTTTGAAAACTCTTCAGAAACTCATTTTGTCATAGAAGCAGCAGCATTCAGATTCCCCTTAGTAATCCACATGAAAGAATCAATCTACAGACATCAAGACCAACATGTACTTCCCCCACACTTAGCAACTGTCCTAAGTAAACGCCACAATCACATTCAAGCATTCAAATTCACCCTACTGACTTCTGCAAGTATTTAAGTGCGGTCTCACCTAAGGAGTATCGATCTAAAGGCACATGGATTCTTACCTAGTCAGCTCTAGACCACCATACTATCTTTCTCTAGTCCCTTTCTTCTCTTTCCCTTCTTTAACAACTGATTTTTCCCCACTGGGTATCATTTTATTTTTTGTATCAGTGTTCTTCCCGTTATGGGGTGTACTTTGGACACATTCCATGGATCACATGAGAGATAATAGTGTTTGCTACTATTCCCATGACCACTTCGGAGTTACTAACTCATCCGCAGTTTATTTATTTATTTTTTTTACTTTTACAGAAGGGGAGAAGGGGACTAAATAGGACAGGTTTACAGGCTGTGTCAGAACCAACAAGGGAGTCCGACATAAAGCATACCAAGCCCTTAGGTGAGAAAAATTAAAGTCAGTATTAAGGTGAAGTCAGTAAAGGATCCTCTGATACCTGAAGTGATATGGGTGTCCTCAGTAGGCTGATCTGTGATGGGGTTTTCTAATAGTCATAGATAGATCTGCAGCTTCATCCCAATGGTCACTTAAGTTCCTGCAAATGCTGCTAATCTCCTCCAAAAATCATTGTTTCCTACTTAAACCAATTTTGACTCGAAAAACAAATTTTGAAAAATTTAACTGACTCTAAGAAAACAAAAGAAACTAATTAGTAGAACCTCCCCCACACTTAAGACACACTGTCCCCAGTAGTGTCAAGCAAGGGATTGGTTAAAGAAAAGAAAAATTAAAATAGTTGAATGGTTAGTTCTCTCGGGTTTTACCTCTGTCGCAGTCAGGCATCGATCGTTGCACTAGGTGCACCGACCGTTGCTGTGCGATTTCTGTTGTAACGATCGACACAAACGTGTGTCGATCGACGCAATGCGATTTTCACGAACAGTCAGCGAGTTAGCAGGTTAATTCGGCGGTTTTTGTCAATTTCGATCCCTGCAAGCTGAAAACACTAGAAACAGAGTAAAACTGAAACAACAAATATATCAAGTCATGCACAACCATCAAACATAATAAATCCTAAGAAAAATAAAAACAAAAGTGCAAGAAAAGATAAAAAGTCAGAAATACAGAACCGATAAACTGATAATGGAGACTACGCTCACTCGCTCTCATCATCTATACCGGCATAAGGATCAGCACCGGTGTCCTCTGGAGATCGCTGTCGACGACGTGTATCAGGTACGGGCTGATGGATCTGTGGTGGCCTCTTGCAGCTGCAGTACGCATGAAGTTCCAGAAAACTCGGAACAGACCATCTGATCTCTCTCTCCACTCTGCATCAGAATAGTCACCGTAGGCCATCGCAGGCTCTGGAAATGGACCCACATCGTCGATCGGGGCAGGGGCAGGCGCAGGAGCAGGGGCAGTGGAAGTCGAAGCTCGAGAGGAAGGCTCTCCCAGCGGATGAGCCATAGAAGGAATCCCACGCTGCGCAGACTCAGGAGGCTGAAATCTCAGAGCCTCTAATGTGTCAATCTGTGTCCATCCGGCAGCAGGAAGCTCTATACCAGTCCTCCCAGTAATCGGGTCAGTGTAAATCCAAATCTTCCCCTCCTTGAGCCAAGTGGCGCTCTGCAAATGGCTGAGATCTAGGAGCTCCCGGGCTGTAACACACTCCGTGCCATGAAGAGGTATCCCGCAATACTCAAAAATGGAGTAAGCAAACTCCCAACCGTCTCAGTACCAGCTCCATCGAAAGGCTTCGTCTGTAGATCAACCAAATGCTGAGCAAAAATAGCTCCCAAGTTGAGACCCGATGTAGGATCTCTCACTCCAGAACTCCTGAACTGATCTCTCAGGCCCATGAACAACAGCTCCATCTCATATTTGCGCATCTTGTTTGACTCAAACTTGCAAAGCAAGCTCCAGCACAAGATACGCGAGACATATCGCAGCACCGGATGTCTCATCTGCACAACTGGTGTGGTCCTAGAGTTGTATTGACCACTGCCAATAGTCCTCCAGAACTGTATGGCCTCATCCCGATCCCACTCAAGTGACATGGCTATGCGTCTCGGCTCAGTACGGAATCCGTAGATCCTGCAAAGATCAAGTAGAGAGATCCGATACCTGACTCCCCAGCTCATGAATGTAAATGATCCCACTGTAGCACTCCGGTTGTCAGGATCCGAGTAGACCACTCTGCAGGAGGCCAATAACTGTCTGGCCAGCTCCGGGTAGAGATCATAAGGTCGCATCGGCATTGTCCCTAGACCAATGCCTCTGCATACAGTGAGTACCTGCTCATCAATCCCTAGAGTCTTGCAGGTGGAGTAGTCAGCGAACTTGGTCGGCTTGAAGATCATCCCACACCAACCATTGTAGAGAAGCGAGTCATACTCGTCCCAACTGTTGAGCAATGGACGCTCTGTGAACTCATCAGACTTGAAGAACTTCTTAGAATCCTCTGGCCATTCTATGGTTGTCGGCATTTGCGTTTTGTCTGCTCTGGGCCAGGGTAAAGTAACTGGTGGTCCATATCTCTGGTATGGTGCGGGTGGCTCTGACTCTCTGCTAAACCAAGCAGGTGGTGGAATGTATTGCCTTGAAGCTGTAGAAGCTGTGGCTCGTTTCTTGCGGGGTTGTCGATTAGTTGCCATCTGCAAAACAAACAAAATTGAAACACAAATAAGTCTCGGCAACTCTCTGTGAAATCGCGAAGCATCGACCGTTGCATCTAAGGCATCGATCGTTGCAAGGCGATTTCACCTCGTCGAACATTTCCCAAAATCGCAAAGCAACGACCGTTGCTCAAAAGCAACGACCGTTGCAAGGCGATTTTGCCGCAAACAAATCATCAAAATCGGTTCAAATCAAGCCACATTGCCTCAAATCATCAAGAATACCTTGCTAAACAACCTAAATCACGTTCATCTTAGCATAGCATCATAAATTTCGAGCCTAAAATCCCAAATTCCATAAACCCTAAAATCCATTCTAAAAATGGCGAAAATGAGAAGCCATACCTTCGATTCTCTGTAAATGGGTAATAGAATCAACTAGAGGGGGTTAAGACAACAAGATTCAAGCTTGAAATCATAGAAATTGATGAAGAATTTAGAGATTTAGGTGTTTAGCTCTCGGTTGTACGGACGGCGAGCAAATGAGGAGAAGAAGAGAAGAGAAAAGGGTTTAAGGCACTTACCTTGGTCGTGGGTTGCAACGATCGTTGCTTTAGGGGCAACGATCGATGCTTGGTAAATCGAATTCGATTTCCGGTTTAGCACAAACCTTAATTTTTGCAATTGAACCATCGAGCAACGACCGTTGCGCAGGAGCAACGATCGTCACAATGCGATTTCCCTTCTTCGTCAAATCTCCTTGCAACGACCGGTGCAGATATGCATCGATCGTCACACATCTCCAGGTTCGAATTCTGCATCCTGTAACTTAGCAAAACAAAAACAAAAACGTGAAAGCCTAAGAAAAACACCAAAAATAAGAAAGAAAACAACTAAACCTATCAGTGGGTTGCCTCCCACTCAGCGCTTGTTTAAGGTCATTAGCTTGACCGGACGCACAAGATCTTTCAGGCACTTAGAGATCCTGACAGAGACTTTTTCTGTCTCTGTTCAAGTCTCCTCATCCATGGTGGAGTGTAGGCTGTTGCTGAATGCTTCAGTCCAAGAAAAACAGGTGTAGATTGTGCTCCAGGATCTAGTATCACAGGCCCATCTGGCTGCTCATCTTCTGCTTCCAGGATCGTGAAGGTCTGCCCGTCTATCAGTGGTTTCCGCAGCTTCTCCATGTCATATCGCAGCGTCTCATCTCCCAGGTGGAGGTCTATTAGACTTTGTCTGACATCTATCACAGCTCCTGCTGTAGCCAAGAATGGTCTTCCAAGTAGCAGTGCTTCATCCGGATCGCAATCATATTTCAGCACAAGGAAGTCTGTTGGAACCAAGTAGTTTCCAACTCTCACTGGTATGTCTTCTAAAACTCCTTCTGGAACTCGTATAGACTGATCAGCTAGGATAAGACGGTTCTAGTAGGAGAAAAATTCAGCACCCCCAGCTTCTCTGCCACAGAATAAGGCATCATACTCCCAGCAGCTCCTAAATCACAAAGAGAGCGTCTAAAGCTATTCTCGAAGATGGAGCAATCAAGTATAAAGACTCCAGGGTCAGGTAACTTCTTTGGGATCTTGTTCAGTAGCACTTCACTAATGTGTTGGGGAACTACAATCACCCATTCTTTCAGGTCATCATCCAATGGTAGCATCTTGTTCAAATACCTCTGCACACAGGGATGATAAGGTGGATCATCAGGCGGTGGAATTTCTTCCAAGTCTTCACCACTCTCCTCCAGTTTCTTCAGCTCCTCAATCTCCTGTTTAATTACCTCAGATACCTTGGGATATTGCCTAATGGCTTGTGCATAAATCTCCTCCTGAGTGATTTCAGACACATCAGGGAATAGGCGGGCCAGTTCTGCATCAGTCTCATAATCGTCCTGCAACACTGTCTGTTCACGTCCTGCATCGACCGACACAAGATGTGTGTCGATCGTTGCAATGCGATCGTCGCGGATTCCACCCGTGAGTTTTTCACTCAAATCTGAAAATTCTGCTTCATCAACCAACTCAGCTGTGCTTAGCTCAAACTTCTCACCCAGATGAGATCCATCATTAACGAGTACAGACCAGGCTTTAATATGAGTATCTGCAGGCCCTTTTCCTTTCATAGTACCTGAAATCTGATTAACCTGAGTGTCCAGTTGCTTCATGTGAGTGTTCATAGACTCAATCTTCCCATTGAGATCTCCATACATAGCATCAATCTTCTTGTTGCAGTCCACAGAAGTCTTGATTTGGCTCTCCAGCAACTGTTCCATCATTGTCTCCATCTTAGTCTCGAAAGCAGTAGGTGTAGTAGGTGTTTGATAAGATGAAGACCCGTAGGTCCTTTGAGCATTCTGTCCATAAGGCTTCTGAAAGTTGTTGTTTTGTCCATAGCCTGAAGAGTTCTGATTGCCTGTGTAGGCAGTTTTCTGTCCTCCACCGGAAAATCTGTTCCCAGATTGATATCCAAATCTGTTTCCTTGGAAACCAGATCCTCCGATGTAATTCACATCCTCTTCCTGAGTGTCCTCCTCAGTCTGAATCACTTCTACTTCTTGAGCAAAGTGGACAGCTTTCTTCTCTCCTAGAAGAGTGCAGATTTTATCCATTCTGGACCTCAATTCAGCCATCTCCGAGTTATCAATACTTCCACCAGATTTCTTCCTCCTATCATCCATGGTCTTGCAACTGTTGCTGCTAATCAAGTTCTCGATCAACTGCTTAGCTTGTGTAGGAGTCCTGGTGTTGAAGTTGGCATCACTAGAATTATCCAGCGCCTGCTGATACGGGAGATCTATTCCTCTGAAGAAAATACCAATCAGCTGAACTTCAGTGAATCCATGGTGCGGACAGTCACGCTGATACTGCTTAAATCTCATCCAAGCAGTCTTTAAAGGTTCCACAACTCCTTGGGAGAAAGTAAGTATGTCCTGTCTAGATTGGTCTGAACGCGCATTGTCATAGAAATGACGCAGGAACTCACTCTTTAAGGCTGCCCAAGTAGTATACTGACCAGGTGCCAGTTGTCTCAGCCATGCACTAGCGTCTCCAGCAAGACTGTGCGGAAATAGCTTAAGGAACAGATAGTCCTGGCAAACTCCATCGTATTTCATACCAGTAACTATGTCCTCAAACTTATCTATGTGATCCATAGGCTGTTCTGATTGAAGACCATGAAAAGCAATCTGCCTCATCAGTTGGTAGTAGATAGTCTTTACCTCAAAGTCGTTCCTCTCAAAGGCAGGAAGCACTAAAGCTGCTCGGTTCGCATGAAACTCGTCAGGTCTGTTGTAATCAGCTAATGTCCTTTCACGGGCAACCATCTGGCCCAGTAGCTCAGCTTCATCAGGGATCACTTGTCCCTCAGCATCAATCCTATGCCCAGCAGCATTGTAAGGATTGTTCTCTGGATCCCTCAGGGTTCCATCAGCATCTGGTATCAAGATCAAGCGTTCTCGTACCATTCTCTCTCTCTTTTCTCTTCTGATTGTCCTTTCTAGACGTCCAAGTTCCTCTAGATTGAGATTAACCAAGCTCGAGTTCGGATTACTTCTAGTGTTCTGCGTTGGCATAAACTGTCTGTAATCGTCCAGCAACGATCGATGCTATCAGTGCAACGATCGGTTCAATCTCAGAATCGCTTAGTGTCGATCGACGCAAGATGTGCAACGGTCGACGCAAGGCGATTTCGGTACCTGCGACAGAAAGAATCAGAGAAAAGAATCAGTAAAATCAAAATAAAACAAAAACGAAAAGCAAAAACGAAAAATTTCTAGTAAAACCCTAAGTTCGGTCCTATCGAAGACTCAAAGAGTCCCCGGCAACGGCGCCAAAAGCTTGATAGGTCGAAGTTTTAATCCCTATTCTAAACTGCAAGTGCACAGTATAGTCAATGTAGTATATAGGGTTATCGAATCCACAGGGACACTTGGTCTCAAGAGAATCAAACCGTAGGAATTAATACTAGAAATAAGCAAGTAGTGATTGTAATGAATTGCGGTGCAAGAAAGTAAACAGTAGCAGGAAATCGGTTTGTAAGCAATAAACTAAAAGCGTCAAGCCTAGGGTATTCTCAGGAAATCAGACGAGCAGACAAGTTAATCAGTCAGGATCAAATTAAACTCAGTTCTAGAACTCAAATCACGGAAATAGAATTAACCAAATCTCTTTGCGAAAACTCTCTAAGTCTAAGTGCAGTAATCCAAATCTCTTTGCAATTACTAACAGATTAAACTAGCATTAAGTTCAAGTTCGATATGTTCACAATTAAACTAAACCAAATCTCTTTGCGAATAATTCAATTGCTCAACCTAAATAGTTCAGATTCCTAAACCCCACTCTCGTGACGTATTTAGTAACCTAGGATCTAGATTCTAATTGATCAGGTTAGAACTAGCTTTAAGCACAATTTAGTTTGAAGAACATTCTAATCATGTGAATCCTAACTGAATTAAACAAGTCTAGCAAGTCATCAAACCCTAATGAGAATCCCTAAACTCAACTATGGATCTACTCAGACATGATTGATGAAAACATAATCATAGAATAAATAGATTGCATATAAGAAATTAAAATATCAAAGGGGTTCGAAATCTTCTCCAAAATAAATCAATACAAGGAAAATAGATCAGCCCCAAAAGCTCTAAAAATCTCTTAGCTCTAAGTATCAAAGCGTATCTAAATTAAACACCAAAAACTAGTATATATAGGCATAATCTCGGCTGGGGCTTCTGTGTAAATACTGAAAGTATCTTGGGCTTCTTTGCAAATCTTCAATACTGGTTACACCGACGTGTACGGCCCATCTCGCGACTGCATCGACCGATGCACAATGCGTGTCGATCGATGCAACATCAAATAATCGAACAGTGAATAAAGCTCTCGGCCAAAACGTCCCAAAATGCCCAAAATGCTCCATATATCTCCAATTAGCTCCAAACCTGATTTAACCTGTAAAAGACTCTAAACTAATACAAAAGACTCTAAAAACACAACTATATTATGGTATAAAGTGGGTAAAAACCATGATATATCAACACATCAATGGCATACAACTCCATACACATCTCAAAATACATTTTAATGACACACATACCGACATACATCGTGACACACATCTTAAGAGAAATCAATACCAATAAGGTCTAATAGCACCGACCAACACCGCATGGAATATCTACTAGAATAGAACCAAACAGAGAGCAATCGATGATATATATAGTTGGTGTTTTGAAAAATCCTTTCGTAAAGTAACCTCTTTTAAAATTTCGCAAACACTCTTCGAAAATGGAAATATAGTGTTTAAGAAAACTGCGGAATCTGGTCTCTCAAATAGGACCGAGAGACATTAACCGAGGCTCTGATACCAATTGTAACGACTCATTCCCAGAGAACCGGAAACGACGATGTTAGATAATTCGTTAAACCAGAAAGGCTAATCTGAATGCCTTCCCATGGCCACAAGAGTCCAAATGCTCCCTTCTAATCAAATCTACCGACGACCACCAGCCGACTGATCATCATACTTTCAGGCCTGCAAGGAGAAAATAGCGGGAAAAGAGAAAATGACTAAGTAATTGATTCAAACACAATTACCTAGTGGGGGTATTCAAGGATTTATGAAGAAATTAATGGAGATAAGGAACATTTTGATTCATGAAGTAGAACTTACGTTTGTACATGAAACACTCATGGAAGTAGATTTCCATATCAAGAATATGGCAAGATCTATCAGGACTTCTGCTCCTCAACGATTGCATATAAAATGGCTTCTTATCGACATTGATTCCTTGCAGTATCCTCCTCAAGTTCTTCCAAACTCGGGCCACCAAATCCTCCTCGTCTTCCCGCCATTACCTGAAAGTAATTTCATCAAAGGGACCTTATAGAAGATCACCGTGGAGGAAGCGCATAACACCATATAGGTAAGCAGCTTCCAAATCTTCATTTCTTGCCCTCCCCATTCGCGGCATTGCTTAAATAAGCCATTCCGTTTTCCACATTTCCCTCTTTGAATATGTGAGAATACCTTGCACGAAGTTAGCAGCCAGTTATCATGGTCTAAACATTTTTCAGAAACGTCATGTGCTGATACGCACGATATCGTAATTACTTATTAATCGATTTCTTGAGTTTGAAGAGCGACAACTTGTTTGCCTTGATATAATTCGATTAATATTCTAATTAATATGTAACTATTAATCGATTAATATGTAATTACAGAATTTTACTTACGATATTAGTTTTACAGAATTTTTTTAAAATATGAATATTTTAAACAACTTGTTTGCCTTGTTTCTCTCACCTGAAGGGTTAAATTGCAGAAACCCCCGAATAAGGACTTAGAATTTACAGAAAAAAAAAGATCGAACTATGAGTTTTAGAATGGACGTGCTTTTGAACAAACCCAAAATTTTAAATTTTGGACCATTTACATATATATTTAAGATCTGTAGTAATTAAGAGGGTTCATATACGACTCATCATGGTCTATCACTGAATGGTATTCCTATTTAAGTGTGATGCGATTCATTTACTTTTATAAGGTGATTAGTTCTTTACAAATTATGTATCACTCAAATCGCACTAAAAAGCTGCGATTGTGGTGCGATTAGATTTTGTTTATTCTATATTTTTATCCTATTACTAATAACATTAAATTTTGTTATTATTCTTTAAAATATAGTATTGCATTAATCTCGTTTTTCAATTTCTCGAAAATTGGAGTTTTGCGTTTTTTTCGAGAAAACGGAAATTTTGCGTTTTTGGCGGAAAACAAAGTTTTGCGGTTTTAGCGGAAAACATATTTTCACGGTTTTGGCGGGAAAACGGAATTTCGCGGTTTTGGCGGAAAAACGGAATTTTACGGTTTTGGCGGGAAAGCGGAATTTCGCGGTTTTGGCGGGAAAACAGAATTTTGCGGTTTTGGCGGGAAAACGGAATTTTGCGGTTTTGGCGGGAAAACAAAATTTTGCGGTTTTGGCGGGAAAACGGAATTTCGCGGTTTTGGCGGGAAAACAGAATTTCGCAATTTTGGCAGGAAAACTGAACTTTGCGGTTTTGGCGGGAAAATGGAATTTCGCAGTTTTGGCGGGAAAATGGAATTTCACAGTTTTGGCGGGAAACAGAATTTCGCGGTTTTGGCGGGAACACAGAATCTCGCGGTTTTGGCGGGAAAACTGAACTTTGCGGTTTTGGCTGGAAAACTGAACTTTGTTGTTTTGGCGGGAAAATTGAACTTTGCGGTTTTGGCGGGAAAATTGTATTTCGCTCCGTTTTCCCGCCAAAACCACAAAGTTCAGTTTTCCCGACAAAACCGCAAAATTCCGTTTTCCCGCCAAAACCGCAAAGTTCATTTTTCCGTCAAAACCGCGAAATTCCGTTTCTCCGTCAAACCGCAAAATTATGTTTTCCACCAATACTTCAAAATTTTGTTTTTCCGTCAAAATTTCAAAATTATATTTTCCCGCCAAAACTGCCAAATTCCGTTTTCTTCCAAAATCGCAAAATTTCTGTTTTTTGTCAAAACTGCAAAATTCTGTTTGACCAAAAAACATAATTTTAATTGATAATATTAACATATTTTTTTATCCTAATCACATCTAAATCACTTTCCCATTCAAGATTGTAAGGTAATCACATCGCACCCAAAACATAACTCCATTCATAATTTTAACTAATCACATCGCTTCCAAAACACATCGCACCCACATACAAACCGCAGTCACATCCTAATCGAAATGTCATTCGGGGCCTAAGAGAGACGGTGGTGGTTTACGGTTCATGTTCGTTTAATCCATCATTAGTGAGAAGTGCATGTTTATGTGGAGTCCTAGCTAGTTGAAAATATG
Source organism: Orychophragmus violaceus (assembly GCA_030180135.1). NCBI lineage: Eukaryota > Viridiplantae > Streptophyta > Magnoliopsida > Brassicales > Brassicaceae > Orychophragmus > Orychophragmus violaceus. The sequence continues at coordinate 17,268,185 of CM058229.1, read as the reverse complement.
GAAACTCTAGAGAAATCATGTAATATAGCCGAAACATAAAATCTTTATTTGCGAATTGGTATATTTGACGTCGAATTTTGGTGGATTTATTGCTAGGCGTAAAACCAAAGATGTAGTAGCTATGTAGGATAGTAAACTCTCGTTGATAAATTTCACAGTTTTTGTTGAAATGTTATGACTTATGAGTATGTTTTTATAGATTTATAATGAAAATAAAATATATACATATAATATATTTTTGGTCATTCTTCAATCTAATTTATTACAATTTTAATTTTTGATATAAAAATATATATAAAAAACAAATCAGAACCCTTGGCTATTATGACACGGGAGAACAAGGAATGGATTCTGGACAATCGGACCTCTTATCCCCTTATGCGCCGGTCCTGATTGCAGTTATCTATCCCAATTCAATTATGGTAAGATTGACAACGCATCTCTACTACCCCTCCCACAAGTTTCTCATTTATTTCTAGAATTGACAACGCCTTTTAGGTCAATGCATGTTAGGTCAATACACTAAAATATTTGTTTATTTTGATTGACGGTCCGCCAAATACATACACATTGAAGACTTGAAAGTGATGAGAATTAAACACACACACACATAAATGTGTTGAGATATTATATCAACTCTCATGAATGTAAATAGCCATATTGGGAATGAACTTCTCGTCTCAATAATTCACAGAATATTGACTTTGATCTTTCCGTTTTTTTTTTTTAAATATATAATACTCCCTTTGTTTCATAAAGAGTATCATTATACAATTTTTCACGCATTAAAAAATTATTAAAAACTCCATTATACTCTTTATAAATGCACTATAAAAAATTTCTCTTTCTAATTAATACTCCTTTTGTTTATCAATATAGGTGATTTTAGAAATTTATTTTTGTTTCATTTTCAATGTAAACTTTATGTGTATTTAATGTCTCTTAACCAATTATATTACACACATTATTTTATGATTGGCTAAATTAAATTTAGATTAACTATTCAAAAAATATTTTGTAAAAACCAATAACTTTCTTAATATGTTTACATTTATTCAAAACCTCCTATATTAAAAAATGGAGGGAGTACATTAAAGCAGTAGGGTTAAAGTTGGCTGACCAAAACATGAATACATTTTCTCGAACAGCAAAGCTTTCACCCTGCTCCTTGTTTTCGGAGGAGTCCACATGGCCACTAAGACGATTCCCAAGAGAAACCGACTCTCAAACCACCTTCCTCAGAAGCCGTCGTGGCATCTTTGACATACGGAATCCTAGCACCGCTACGCACGAACCAGCACCCTTCAAATCCGTTCAAAAGCTAAGATCATCCTCCGGCATAGAGAGTATACCATCCACGAGAACCGCCATATCACGAATAAACCTATGCCATCACCGGATCCGTTCTCGACAACCGACACAAACCACCAGACATACAAGGGGGAAACACGAGTCTATAAACTTCAAAAAACTCACCTATGACTTGCCGCTCGCTCACTCCATCGTCCTCTAACGGATTTAACCACTGCCAAGATCTTCGAAGAGCTTAATTCTTCTTGGAATTTCCGCTGCGATAAACCCCATCTGAGATCCCTACCACGCGTCGCAAAGAAGAGGGAGTGTGCATCCGTATCCGCCGCCAAAGACCAAAAGCATCTTTGAAGACCGCTGAAGCTTAAGCTAGTGTGGAGGCCGCTTCGCGGACCATCGAAAGGTGTCGAAGTCTAGAAGTAACCTAAAATAGGTAAAAACGAAGGTGCCAAGTTATGGAACATAATTCTCTATTGTATTTTGATAAGGATTACAAATGAATATATCAAAGTCTCAGCTACTTGTGATATTCCTATAATCTATGATATGATACAACCGAATATAACAAAGATATATATATATATATATATATATATATATATCAGCTCAACCGAATATATTTTAGTATATCACCTATTAATCCCCCTCAAGATGGTGTATGCAAGTTTCGAAGTCCCATCTTGCCCAATATATACAAAAAATGTTTCATCGAAAGAGCTTTCGTAAGTATGTCAGCTAGTTGATCTGGTGTCCTAATGTGATGACTAATGTTAGACCCATCCTGAACCGCGTCATGAACGAAGTGACAATCTACATCAAAATGTTTTGAACGCTCGTGAAGCACTAGATTCACATATATATGCAAATATTCTTTCCTATCACAATATAATGACATCGGATCATGTTGACTTACGCCAAACTCTTCGAGCATCTATTTAGTCCATTTAAAATCACTAAGTGTCATCGCCATAGCCATGATTCGACATCAGCCGAAAAGCACGCCATTGTGTGTTGTTTTTTCGTCTTTCAAGAAACAATAGAATCTCTAAGTAGCACCAGATAACTAGTAAGTGATCATCTCGTCAGAGGACATAGAGCCCAGTCAGAGTCACAATAAAATGCCAAGATGTAAAGATCATTGTTGGAGCTCAAGAAAATACCCAGTCCGAGCACAACCTTTAGGTAACGAACGAGTCACAACACAGCCTCCCAATGTTGTTGTCGTGGCTGTTGTAAAAACTGAACCAAGATGTGTACCGCGTAACTTATTTCAAGCTTAGTGTAACACCCCTGTTTCGCTTTGACCTTAGTCAACCGATGACCAATAATCAAAAGAAGAATATGATCACCGGTTTTTCTTAGTCAGAACCATAGCCATTACATTTTTACCGTGTTTGATTAAATCGGCTTGGTGAGATATTCCATTTTCTGCATATAACTATCACAGAAAATTAAATTCAGAGCCATTATCACTTTGTATGCTCTTCACACGCTTATTAAATTATCTCTCCATGAATGCGCAAAACATTTTCTGACCGTTTGGAGCTTCTTTCTTTTCCAAGAGTAATATTGTCCATACTGCACGAGAATAGCTGTCAACTATGGTAAGAAAATAACATGCACTAGTTGTAGATGGTTCTTTGTAGGGGCCCCAAAGATCACAATGAAGTAAATCAAAAGAATCAAATGCTTTATTATTACTCATTGAAAATGTGTCTTGAGTTTTTTAGCTCGAAGATAAACACCACATGAACTTTCTAAAACCCCTAAGCTGCTAGAAAATCACCGACTGATGCTAACACTGATAGTACTTTGGACGAGTGATGTCCTATGTGATGATGCCACATATCATGACTCGGAAGCTTGCTTACACGACCAGTTTGAATTGCAACCACATTGTGATAGTGATAAACCATGTCACACTCCTTACCCGCTCCAATCAAAGTCTTCAAAACGAGGTAATATATCACACAAAATTTTTTTTTTATTGAATATCAAACTTGCAACATTACACAACAAGTGAGCAACAAAAATGAAAGTGATATATAATCTTGGCGAGTAGAAAACATGTCTCAACACGAGACGTCAGCCAAGTTCAATGTCCCATGACTTGACGCCCATGCAAGTTGTCCATTGGGTAAATATATATGACAAGTTGCGATCTCTTCAACCTCATCTAGTAATTGAATATCACCAGTAATATGGTGCGACGCTCCAGAGTCGATGACTATGTCAAATCGTCGATGTTTGTCAAAAATAAGTAACTTTCCTTTATTACCTGTGAGTTTTTCGAATGGATTCGTATGAGTGTTCACAAACTGAGCCAGCGTTTTCCACTGATCTAGTGTGAAGTTTGGTATTCATGGCATTGATGATTAAGCTCATGAAAATGCATCTCCAAGTTGCATATTTGAAGCATGAAAGCCAGAGCCTCTATCACCGTGTCCACCACCATGTCCTCTTCCTTGACTTTCATACCCTCTGCATATCGTTCCTCTGTCTCCACCACGACCTCCATTTGGTTTATTTTATCCCACCAATCGGGAAAACCAGTTACTTGAAAGAAAGCATTTGAATCATGTTCTTGCTTACCACAATGTGAGCAAACCGATGTTGACTTGACAAACTGCGAACCAGCTGTGTGTCCTCGTGATTGCGTTGATGCGGCAAACCCAACAACCGGCGTTATATCCTCTGAGCTTCGCATCACGTTCAAATGCTCTTCCTCCTGAATTATTTGCGAGTAGAGAGAGTCAAGGTTCAGCTCCACCTGTCTACTTGACAGATTCGATCTTGTTGGTCCAAAATAAGAGTTATCTAGCCCCATAAGAAATTGATGCAAGCATATCTTCACCTGCATCTTCTCATATTTCACCACTGAATCACACTCTGCACAACCCCAGCAGCACGAGAAACCTTTTTCAAGATCTAAAAGGTCATCTCACATGATCTTTAGTTTTCTGAAATAAGCTTCCACGGTTTCATCATTTTGTTTACATGCGGTGATGTCCGCGTGCAACTAATGAACCCTAGTATCATCGCTAACAGAAAACATTCATTGAAGGCTTCCCCACATCATCTTTTCTCTATCAATCGGTGATACTGACGACTGAAGTTTTGGTTTAATGCCACTATAAATCCACCATATCACCATGGTGTTAACCATATCCCATTTTTCTTGCTCTTCTGGTTTATTGATTGGACACTTAAGGGTTCCATCAATAATCCTTGATTTGCGTTTTGTGCAAAGAGAGTTGAGCATCAATTTTGACCATGTTTCGTAGTTTGCCCCGTTCTGAAGAATCGGAGTTTGAACTTGATTTGTACTATCTGACAGATGCAAAAAGTATGGAGATATCAAAGTACTATTTGTACCTGATGCAAAACCTGTTACGGTTGTCGTAAAACTCAATTCAAAGCCTGTCACCATGCTCCTAGTTTTGAAAACAAGATCCTAGTTTTGATTTTGGATCTTTGCTCTGATACCATGCTAAGTTATAGAACATAATTCTCTGTAATATTTCAATAAAGATTACAAGCGTATATATCCAAGTCTCAGTTACTTCAACTGTTCCTATAATCAAGAATACAATATAATTGAATATAATATAAAGATATGTATCAGCTCAACCGTATATATATTCATTTTTGAGTATATTGTCTATTAAAGGGTGAAAATTTTAAAATAAAAAGAGGAGACATAAGTGAATCTCACTCGCTAGGACGATCTGTTTTGATCTCTCTGGTTCTTACGTTATAAAGCTTCAGTTTTTGAAATCTCAAATCTTACTCATCTTATATTGTGATTGTAAAACTTTTGAGATCAGTTCATAGTCATTTAAATTATTAATAAAATACTGATTTCGAGCAAATATATTATGAATCAAAGGTGCAGGATTTCTGGTCATACAAAAAAAAAAATGAAGATGGGTTGAGACTTGGAAGTTTTTGCTTCTGTTTTTATATTTTAGGACTTTAAATTTGAGTGTCTATACTTTCCGGAGTCAACTCGTTTAACCTATGGCATTCGTGTAACCAGTTACATATTTGTACGACCAAAAGGGATATAGAAACCAAACAGAAAGCAAACCTAAAAAGGTAAAGAACACGATTCACCACTTTAAGGTTCTCACCAGTATTTCCGTGCACAAAGTTAAATCGGACTGTAATAGGCTGTCAAGTAAGTCTATCAACTGTTCGACCACATGGTCTGGTCCCTATTACCAATATTTATTACATATTGGTCAAACTCAAAACGCTTTTCTTTTTCTTTTGCTTGCTTGGTTCTGTTTTTTCTTTTTTCTTTTTTCTTTTCTTTGCCTTTTTGTGAAATAATATTAGTGTGGGCCTAACTCACAAGAATGGAGGATTGCCACACACTTATATATTGCCCAAGGACACTATTTCCAACCAATGTGGGATATTAATAGGCCCTCTCAAGATGTGGGTGAGAAAGCCCAACATCTTGAACATACCACAACAAGATGGGCCACTTATACAAACTACATAGGTAGTGTTTTTGTGGGAAATCATCTGTTGGGCTTAACCATGGGCTCTGATACCATATTAGTGTGGGCCTAACTCACACCCAAAAGCTAGCTCAAGAATGGAGGATTGCCACACACTTATATATTGCCCAAGGACACTATTTCCAACCAATGTGGGATATTAATAAATAACTCGTTAGATCAATCAACAAATTCAAGGGCAGCGGTAAGAGAAAGAAAAGTATAATTTTAAATTTCTACAAATGAAAAGATACAATCTCGGTATTTTAATTTGATACACCACAAATTACATCACGAGAACCTAAAAAGAAAAGTGATAAGAAATACTCCAAATGAAAAAAAAAGGGTAGAGATGTAAGTATAGGCATATATGAACATTTATGGTATTTGTATCGTCTTTTTCATTCTCTATTATACTCCGATCTTTATGAAACCACTCACTGAAGAGAGACAGAGAGAGAGAGGCATTATTACAGTTTGACAACTTCAGGGATAAAGACAGGGTACCGGTCGATACAGTCCGTCCATGGTCCGTCCGTTGGTGACTTGATCGTACGGTTAGATTTCCAAACAGCGGAATTACACTTGAATCCACTACCGAACGCGATCTGCCAAACCCTATCGCCTCTCTTCATCCTCCCTTTAGCCTCTATGTAGCTAAGCTCATACCACAACGAAGACGAAGAAGTGTTACCAAACCTATGCAGCGTCATTCTCGAAGCTTCCACGTGTTCTGCCGATAGCTGCAGACTCTTTTGTAGCTCGTCGATCACCGCTCTTCCTCCAGCGTGGATGCAGAAATGTTCGAAAGCCATCTTGAAATCCGGTATGTACGGCTTCCATTTTGCATTAAAGATTTTACGCCCGATAAGAGATGAGAGGAAGAGAAGTTGTTCCGATGCCGGTAGGACTAAAGGACCTATTCAATCCAATATTTGTGTTAATTCAAGAACAAAAAAAAATCATGCTCATGCTCATAGAGATATAAACATATTGTATAATCAAAACATGTTGTAATAAAATAATATAACCAAAGCATGTTGTAATAAAATCATATAACCAAATTATGTTGTAATAAAATCGTATAATCAAATAAGCATGTTGTAATAAGGATTGTTAGTTACCTATGGTGGTGATGTTGGACTTTAAGGCTTCTCCAGCGATGGCCATGAGATCTTTGTTCAAGTTGATTCCGATGTGGCCTTCATTGTCTTCCTGCTGGTAAACGCAATAGTACGACTTGTCTTCTGCACCCCGGTGGGTCCTGACAAGGTGGCAGAGCTTATACTTAGCTCGCCACCTGTCGGATCTGCGGTTAGAGAGGAGAATGGCCGCTGCTCCCATGCGGAAGAGGCAGTTTGGGAGCAACATAGCTCTCTCATTGCCCTGGTAGTAATTAGGAGTGATGATCTCAGTGCTAACTATCACTGCGTTGGAGTTAGGGTGGACTTGTAACAAGTCACGTGCTAGATCGACGGAGATAAGACTGGCGCTGCATCCCATCCCGGAAAGGTTAAAGCTTTTGATGTTACTCCTGAGCTTGTACTTGTTTATAACCATGGCGGAGAGAGAAGGCGTTGGTGAGAAAAGAGAGCAGTTAACAACGAGTATGTCGATATCTTTAGGTTTAAGACCTGTTTTCTTGAAAAGATCGTCCATGGCAGTGAAGATAACCAACTGTGCTTCGCTTCTAGCGGATTGCATTGTTGGAGTTGGAGGGATGTAGTGAATAGCTGGAGGGAGACAAGTTTCTTCTCCAAGACCAGATCGTTCGAGGATTCTCATTTGAAACTCGACGCTCTTTGGACTGTCTTTGAGGTTGAGACGAGAGTGTTCCATAAAGGTAGAGAACGGGACACGGCAAGTGACGGGAGGTTTGTAGCAAGAGTAGTCAACAAGGTAGACGGTACGTGGCTTGGACATGAAGTAAACGGTTGAAACGAATATGATGAGGAAAGAAGCACAGAGGATATGAAGGAGATCGAAGTTTCGTGAGTTCAAGAGATTGAGGATCTCCTCTGGACCCATTCGGACAAGCTCAAGGGCGATGTATGCTATGATTGGAATCAGAAGAAGGGCAAGGAAGTGGTTGACTAGGTATTGGTAACCGAGTTTCACGTACTTGAGCTTGACGGAGCTCGAGAAATCAGGCATTTTGGGAGACGGCATCGTAAAGGGTTTTTGCGTATGAGATTTGGAGGGACGAAAGGACAGAAGACAAGGTTTGGGATATAAAGGAGAAACAGAGCGTTGAGAGGAGTTAATGCATAGACTCAAGCTTCACATCACTCAACGCTCACTCTCACTGGCTACCCAATTATATTTATTTAATTTAATTTGTTTACTCATTTACCAAATCCATTTTGATTTTCTTCTTTGTTTTCCAGTTGTAGCCAGAGAAACGTCATTTATGGAGCAAATGATTAAGGAGTTAATACTTTTTACCCTACTTCAGCTCATCAGTTTGGAATCTTCTTCTCTCTTTTTTTTTTCCTCCTAAAAGAATATGTAAAAATAGATATGAGATGGGTCACTTATGTTTCATTTTGAAGGGTCAATGAATTTTGTAATAACAAGGGAATTGTGTACAAGGGAATTGTGGTACAAGGGAATTGTGTACTAAGAGAGTATGTGACAATAGCTCTCAGTTATATCGGACCGGCAAAAGTCATATTTTGTTTTTTTGTTACAGTATTTTATATAGAGAAGGAAGATCTTCTACATTGATTGAATGAATAAGGCAGTACATCGTACAAGTATTATATAGGAGAAGACGGTAAAGAATATACTCCTAAATGCAATGAGTATTTCAACTATGTGTACAACAAACATAACAACCTAAAGATACTATGAAGATATGATATTATTTTCTATACGTCATCTCAAGATGAACGTCCAGAGGTAAGTTACATCTTGCAAGCATGCGAAGCTAGCAATGTCCGAGAGACAGGTTTGGTTAAGGTATCTGCTAGCTGATCTTTAGTTGAAATGTGTGATACCTGAAGGAAGCCAGACTGAACCAGCTCACGAGAGTGAAAAACAGGGTTCACACTAAGGTAGGTTGCCCCCACATTGTCACAGAAAATCACAGGCTGCTTGTCTGATCGTACACCAAGCTCCCGTAATAATGCTGCTATCCATTGTAGTTCAGAAGTTGTATCTGCAACACACCTGTATTCAACTTCCGTAGAAGACCGAGCCACTGTTTTCTGCTTACGGGATGACCAAGCAAGAAGATGGGAAACGAGATAAACAATGAATGCACTAGTAGATTGATATATCATGGTTTTTACCGGTTTTATGCCATGATATAATTGTGTTTAATTTAGAGTCTTTTATAGTTTCTTTCGAGTCTTTTATAGGTGTTATTAGGTACACACACGTTTGGAGTGGATTTGGAGATTATGGAGCTATTTGGAACATTTTGGAGTTTTGACCCGAGAGTTTAAGCTCACTGTCCGAAACAGAGGAGTGTGTCGATCGATGCACCTCAGCATCGATCGTTGCACAGCGAGTTGGGCTAGATCTCGGCGGTTTAATGAAGAATGCTGATATTGCAAAGTTGCCCAGAAGTTCCAGATATTTACACAGAAGCCCCAAGACGTGATTTAGCTATTTAATTAGGTTTCTGAGTTTTGTTTTAGATACGCTATCATAACTTAGAGCAGAGAGTTTTTAGAGCTTTTGGGGCTGATCTGATCCTGTACTACACTTTGTTCTTGGAGAAGATTTCAAACCCCTTTTCTTATTCTAATCTCTTTTATGATATCTATTATTTCATTGATTATGTCTTCATATTCCATGTCTGAGTAGATTCATAGTTAGGTTTAGGGTTTCTCGTAGAGATTTCATGACTTGCTAGATATAATTAATTCAGTTAAGGATTCACATCAATAGATGTTCTTCAAACTAAATTGTGTTTAATGCTAGTTCTAACCTGATCACTTAGAATCTAGATCTTAGGTTGCTAGATTGACACGAAAGTGTGGTTTAGAATCTGAATTATTTAGGTTGAGCAATTTAATTACTCGCAAAGGAATTTGGTTTAGTTAGATTGTGAACATATCGAACTTGGAATTAAAGCTGGTTTAATCTGTTAGTAATTACAAAGGAATTTGCATTGCTGCACTTAGACTTAGAGAATTCTCGCAACGACAGTTGGTTAATTCTATATTTGTGTTTGAGTTCTAGAACTGAGATTAGTTAGATCCTTACTGAATGATTTATCTGCTTGTCTGATTTCCTGAGAACGCCCTAGACTTAGCGCCCTTAGTTTATTGCTTACAACCACAACTTGCTACTGATTTACTTTCTTGCTTGCTTTTTAGTTATTCAATACAATTTGCTTTCTCCTAGTTTAATCTGTTTAGTTCTAATCCTATCGTTGCCTAGAGTCCTCGTGGATTCGATCCCTAAGTACTACATTGATATACTGTGCACTTGCAGTTAGTATAGGGTTAAAACTTACACCTATCAAGTTTTTGGCGCCGTTTCCGGGGACTCTTTAGAGTCTTCGATAGATTCGAACTTAGGGTTTTTACTAGGATTTTTATTTTTATTTTTGGTTACTGATTTTTCTCTGTTTTCTCTCTGTCGCAGGTTTCATAATCCCATAGCATCGACCGTTGCACCTTCTGTGTCGATCGTTACTAGGCGATTGGAGTTGAATCGATCGTTGCACTGTTAGCATCGATCGTTGCCTAGCGATTACAGACGGTTTATGCAGACGCGTGATACCAGAAGTAATTCGAACACTAATATTGTAAACCTCCAACTTGAAGAGCTTGCTAGACTAGAGAGGACTAACAGAAGATTTCAAAGAACAAGGATGGTTGTTGAACGTGTGATCATAAAGCCTGATGCTCAAGGTACCTTGAGGGACCGACACAACAATCCGTACAATGCTGCTGGAGAACCGATTGATGTTGAAGGGAATGTTATCCCTGATCTGAAGGATGTTTTGGTGTTAATCCTGATTCAGTTCTTCAGATTAAACAGTCCTAAACATACGGATCTAGGTTCTCTTGAATAGAAACAATAAGATCTCACCTTTTACCTGTTTATGCAGCGGAAAGAGAGAACAGGTCAGAGATCAGAGAGCCACCAAGTGATAACTCCTCCAGAGGTTCACACACGCACACCGTCAGGAAGAGAGGCTGCTAGACCAAGCTGTGGGAGGCGCAGAGAGAGATGGGAAAATCGCAGGGAATTAGGGTTAGAGTAGAAAGAGATTTGGGTTTTAGTTTATAAAACCCTTCTCTTTCCCTTTTGGGCTTTTGGGCCCAAATACCAATCTGATTAAATCCCTTGGATTTAATCAGACCCATTAATCTCTCTCTAAGTACGACAAATGCCTGGCACTTTTACCGTACTTCTGCTAAGCCGTTCCTACACATTTTCCTGTTAGCTTAGGCGTGTGACCCATATGAGATCATATAATAAAGGCAATAAGTCCAAGACTTATAGATCATGAGCGGACTCTAGCAAGCCATCATGACCCCCAGTATTATATGACTTATGTCTGATCATTGACATACTCTTACTTTCTAGAGACAGTACCGAGATTACTGGACACAATTCCAACAATCTCCCACTTGTACTGGAATCTCTGTATTCATAATCCTTTTGTCTCAATATCTCGATTAGTCATAAGGCAAGATTAGTGTCATCCTTATAAAGCCTAATCTTGTTCATCGGACTCTGATTCGATACTGACAATCCAAACGACTCGGGAAAGTCCGTTTGAGCATGGCCATGCATTTTCCAGTATTCAAATCTCCGATTGGCCTAGAGATATTCACTCCATTTATATTGGAGGGACAAATCCCGTCTTGTTCCATCACTGTAAACTACTCATTTCATAATGTACCCAAACAAGGTCCTTATAACTATCGCTGAACGACAGCGTTAGACAATGATCAAAGTGCATCAGTCCATGTGCAGTCACATGCATGCGGACTCAGGTCTAAGGACTATACTCTATAGTCGTAGTAAGAATCTCTTATGACACATATATAAATATCCTGAAGAGTTCTTATAAGCGGGTCTAGTCCGGTCGTATGTACCCCACATACACCTATGTACTGACTTTGACGCCGAGCATCTATGACACACCGAGACTTTGTCATAAGTCACATACCAATCTAGTCTCACACGGTTGTTGGTGTTCCAATTTCAACAACCTTCGACTAGGGACTGAATGATATAAGCCATCTATCAAATATAGGGTCTCATGATCAAGCTAAATGACTTTGATGACTCAAGATCAAGTCACTTACTTCGATGACCTATAAAATGGTTTATATCACTTTGGAACGATTATTTCATCACAGTTAAAATAATCTTGAAATAATAATTTCATTAAACATAAGAATGTTTTACAAGAACATATCAAATAACTAAATAAAAGCCCTCAAACTCCCACTCAAATTTAGATTACATTTCAATGTCTCTAATGCCTACAGCTTCAGTCAGAAACTCGAGCTTAGGCCTTGGGAGTGGCTTTGTCAACGGATCAGCGACGTTATCATCTGTCTGAACTCGGCTGATCTTGACTTCCTTTCTATTAATGATGTCACGTATCAAGTGAAATCTTCTTAGAACATGCTTGGATTTCTGGTGTGATCTTGGTTCCTTTGCCTGAGCAATAGCACCATTGTTGTCACAAAACAGTGCTAGAGGCTCAGCCGCATCTGGTATCACACCTAGTTCAATAATTAACTTTCGTATCCAAACAGCTTCCTTCGCAGCTTCTGAAGCGGCGATATATTCAGCTTCTGTAGTGGAATCAGCAACGATGTCTTGCTTGGAGCTTCTCCAACTGATTGCACCGCCATTCAGACAAAAGATATAACCGGACTGTGACCGGAAATCATCTTGGTCTGTCTGGAAACTTGCGTCCGTGAATCCACTGACTTTAAGCACATCACTTCCACCGTATACCAAGAACTTATCCTTAGTATGTCTTAGATACTTCAGGATATTCTTGACGGCAATCCAATGGTTTTCACCTGGATTTGACTGGTATCTACTCGTCATGCTCAATGCATAAGCAACATCAGGAAGAGTACAGATCATGGCATACATGACAGATCCTATTGCAGATGCATAAGGAATATTCTTCATGCGCTCAAGCTCAGCAGCCGTTGTAGGGCTCTGCTTCTTGCTTAGCGTTGTGCCATGTACCATTGGCGTGAAGCCCTTCTTGGAATCTTTCATGCTGAATCTTTGTAGGACTTTGTCAATGTATGAATCTTGACACAAGCCTATCAGCCTTCTAGATCTATCCCGGTAGATCCTGATTCCAAGAACGTATGCGGCTTCACCCATGTCTTTCATGGAAAAACAACTTCCAAGCCAGTCCTTTACGGACTTCAGCATTGGAACGTCGTTTCCGAGAAGCAGTATGTCATCGACATACAGAATAAGAAATACTATCTTGCTCCCACTAGTTTTCTTATACACGCATTGTTCTTCTTCGTTTCTGATGAAGTCAAATTGCTTGATCGCTTCATCAAAACGAAGATTCCAGCTCCTCGATGCTTGCTTCAATCCATAAATGGATTTATGAAGCTTGCATACTTTCCCAGCATTCTTTGGATCTATGTAACCGTTAGGTTGTGTCATATACACATCCTCTTCCAGAATCCCATTCAGGAAGGCGGTTTTCACGTCCATCTGCCAAATTTCATAATCATGAAAAGCTGCAGTTGCTAGTAGAATCCGAATAGATTTCATCATAGCCACTGGTGAATAGGTTTCATCGTAGTCCACACCGTGAACTTGTCTGAAACCTTTTGCCACCAACCTGGCTTTATAAATCTGGACATTTCCATCCACGTCAATCTTCTTCTTGAAGATCCATTTGCACTCGATGGCTTTTACACCAGCGGGTAAGTCAACCAACGAAAACACTTGGTTGACTGACATGGAGTCCATTTCGGAATCAGTGGCCTTGCGCCACTTCGAGGAATCTGGGCCCATCATGGCTTGATTGAAGTTCGATGGTTCATCGCCATCAATGATCAAAAGATCATGACAGTTAGTCACGAGGAATCCTTGATATCTCTCGGGTTCGTGACGGATCCTCCCGGATCTTCGAACTTCAGGTACTACAGGTTCAGGCTCTACAATTTCTTGTAGGTCCTCCTGCTGCTCTTCCTCATTAGGTTGAGCAGTATCCTGTTCATCTTGAATTTCTTCAAGCAGTACCTTACTCCCACTGTCTTTCTTAGAGAGAAACTCTCTCTCAAGAAAGTTACAATCCCGGGCAACAAAAATCTTGTTCTCGGAACGTAGATAGAAGTAATAAGCCTTGGTTTCCTTCGGATAACCAATGAAGTAGCATTTATCAGACTTTGGTGTAAGCTTGTCTGAGATTAATCTCTTGACATATGCTTCACAACCCCAAATTCTAAGATAAGACAGCACTGGAGCCACTCCAGTCCATAATTCATATGGTGTCTTTGCTACTGCTTTCGATGGCGCTCTATTTAGAGTGAACACTGCTGTTAGCAGAGCATATCCCCAAAGGGATATTGGAAGGTCTGTGTGACTCATCATAGATCGAACCATATCCAATAAGGTCCGATTTCTCCTCTCAGACACACCATTCCATTGAGGTGTTCCGGGAGGAGTGAGTTGGGATACGATCCCACACTCTCTTAGATGATCACTGAATTCTTGGCTTAAGTATTCTCCTCCTCGGTCGGACCGAAGAGCCTTAATGCTTTTGCCAAGTTGGTTCTGTACTTCATTTTGGAATTCTCTGAACTTCTCAAAAGATTCAGACTTATGTTTCATCAAATAAACATATCCATACCTACTGAAATCATCAGTGAAGGTAATGAAGTACTGATAGTTTCCTCTTGCATTTGTGGACATTGGGCCACACACATCAGTGTGTATCAGGCCCAATAAGTCACTGGCCCTCTCGTTAGGTTTATTAAAGGGGGCCCGTGTCATTTTGCCCATCATGCAGGATTCGCATTTCTCACATGACTCAAAGTCAAATGAGCCAAGAAGTCCATTCGAATGGAGCCTCTTGATGCGTTTCTCGCTGATGTGCCCTAAACGACAATGCCATAGAAACGTTCGGTTCTCCTCATTAGGTTTGAACCGTTTGGTATTAATGTTATAAATTGGCGCGGATTGATCGAGTATGTAAAGCCCATTCGTAAGAGGGGCACAACCATAGAACAAATTGTTGCGATTGAAGGAACATAATTTATTCTTAACTGAAAAATCATAACCTTCCAAATCCAACAAAGAAATTGAAATAATATTCCTGCTTATAGCAGGTACAAAATAACAATTATTGAGTTCTAAAACCAATCCCGAAGGTAAAGACAACAAGTATGTGCCTACAGCTAGTGCTGGAACTTTCGCTCCATTCCCAACTCGTAGCTCCACTTGTCCTTGCTTCAGCCTTCTACTGTTGCTGAGTGCCTGCATATTAGTACAAATATGAGCCCCACAACCAGTATCCATAACCCATGAGGTATTATCAGAAGTAGTTGTATTAACTTCTATAACAAAAATACCTGTCGAAGAAGTCTCGAGAGTCTTCTTCTTCAATTCCTTTAGACCTTCTTGGAATTTCTTACATTCTCTCCTCCAATGCCCTGGTTCTTTACAGAACCTGCATATGTCAGTTGGCCCAGCCTTGGACTTGGGCTTGGGCTTTGGCGTGTCCTTGTCCGCGACTTGGACAGCCTTGGCCTTTCCCTTATCCTTAGCAGAGGATTTCTTAAACCCCTTGCCCTTTTGCACCATAAGCACATTGGGGTCCTTGGCGGTTTTCCTCAAGTTGGGCTCTGCAGTTTTGAGCATTCCGTGAAGCTCAGGCAATGTCTTACTCAAGCCATGCATGTTAAAGTTCAGAATGAACTGATCATAGCTTGCAGGTAATGACTGCAGAATGATGTCGCAAGCAAGTTCCTGGCTGATAGGGCAGTCGAGTTTCTGAAGATGATCGAGATAACCCATCATCTTCAAGACATGAGGACTCACTGCCGCATTCGCAGCCAACTTACAGTCTAAGAGGTTCTTAACTGTCTGAAACCTCTCAGTCCTTGCTTGCTCCTGAAAAAGCGATTTCAGGCTTGCCATTATCTCAATTGGTGACAATACACTCTCGAACTGCATTTGCAGCTCAGCAGTCATTGTCGCCAACATAAGGCAATACACATCATTTTCATCTGACGAATGCTTTTCCCAAGCATTATGCAGAGTCCTGGCGGCATTGTTAGCAGGCCTCTCGGGGAGAGGATCACGAAGGACATAATCCTTCTTCTCCTGCTTGAGGACCAGCCTCAAGTTCCTTGACCACGTCAGGAAGTTCGTTCCAGTCAGCTTCTCCTTCTCGAGAACAGACCGGATTGAGAATGTGTTTTGTGTGCTTGTAGTAGTCATAGCTGAAATATATAAGATAAAAGGTTATTAGTTAATATGTTCAATATGATTAATCTTATATTATACTTAATATGATCAATCATGCATTATATTCAATAACCTAAGTTACCCTCAATAGAATATAATGATTCCAAGATCCACATATAACTAAGATCAAAGTGGGCCACTGGCCGTCACCCAACCTTAGCTTATATCGGTAAGCCCTATGTCGGCTAATTATATCCGTGATATAACTCTTGGTTGTGAATCTGGGCCCGAGGCCCAATTCACTCTGATGTCTCAAGGCCCGGGACTCCCGATGGCCTAGTCAAGAAAACCAGACTATACAGTCATGTAATCATTAATGTCTGGGACTCCCAATGACATTTATGAATCACAAACCGTCTTATCCACGCAAAAGTAGACACCCTCACACTGTAAGGCCATGAATACAATTGAATGGGCTTCGACAGCTGACATAGCCTGGACAAGACATCCAACGCTTGATATTATTTGAGGTTCGTAGGTTTATTAAAATTTCATTCCCAAAATAGAAGATTACTATTTCGGGAAACTTTCTATTTTTGGAAACCTACTATTTTTGGAAACTTTCTAAAATTGGAAACTTTCTAAAACCGGAAACTTTCTAACTTTAGAAATTTCTTAAAATCCAAAACATGCAAATCTAGAAACTTCTATTTTAAGAAACTTTCTAATTTCAAAATTTCGGAAACTTTAATTTAAAATCGATTTATAATTTTATAAAATAAATTTTAAATTAAATCTGAAGAAAGACTCAAATAATTGGCCCAATTGTTTTAACTTCTTGGCCCGAGGCCCAAGAATTGGTCCATGTCCAAGACATGACCCAATTGTCCAATTAAATGACATAACCGGTCTGGTTCATTAAAATTGGTCTAACCAAATTTTAATTACTACGATGACCACAATTGTCAACCGGTTATTTACTAAACCGGATTTTCTCAATTTATTTGGTCCAACCAAATCAAATTAGAAAATCCTGGTTTAGGCACAAAATCCAATTTTTCGACTTTGGATTTCTTATCCCGGTTTAACCAGAATTTAATAAAATTATTAAATCTGTTTATTAAACCGTGACGTTGATTTTAATTAAAATTTTAAACCGAGCCTTAAACCGATCCGAACCATCACACGCAAGACCCTAACCGGTCGGGATCGTCGCAGCCAAAACATCACGTGATGCAAGCATCACGTGATCGTACGGACGGCGTGGGACGATCGACGTTCGGGTCGTTGCTCGGCCTCGGTCACGCGGGACAGTCCTGGCCGAGATGCGATCGGGACGGAGTGGCTGGACGGGACGATGCCGAGAGATCACGGTCGTGATCGCCATGCGATCGTGGTCGATCTCTCTCGCGCATCATAACCGATCGAGATGTGATCGGGACGAGATGCGATCGATCCGATCGATCAGCCCATCTCTCGCGATCGGACGCAAGACGTGATCCATGCGATGCCTTGCGGATCCATGCGATCCTTGCGCTTCTCGGTCGATCGCAATCCAAGTCATATAGCTTGGTTTTTGCGATTTCAAATATGTTTAGGTTTCAATTCCTTGTTGCTTAAGTGATTTCTCTTATCAGTAGTTGATTCAAAACACTTCTTAAACAAGAAAAACAATCCTAAACGAGATTCTAAACAAGAAAAACCAGAACCTGGCTCTGATACCACTGAAGGATGTTTTGGTGTTAATCCTGATTCAGTTCTTCAGATTAAACAGTCCTAAACATACGGATCTAGGTTCTCTTGAATAGAAACAATAAGATCTCACCTTTTACCTGTTTATGCAGCGGAAAGAGAGAACAGGTCAGAGATCAGAGAGCCACCAAGTGATAACTCCTCCAGAGGTTCACACACGCACACCGTCAGGAAGAGAGGCTGCTAGACCAAGCTGTGGGAGGCGCAGAGAGATGGGAAAATCGCAGGGGATTAGGGTTAGAGTAGAAAGAGATTTGGGTTTTAGTTTATAAAACCCTTCTCTTTCCCTTTTGGGCTTTTGGGCCCAAATACCAATCTGATTAAATCCCTTGGATTTAATCAGACCCATTAATCTCTCTCTAAGTACGACAAATGCCTGGCACTTTTACCGTACTTCTGCTAAGCCGTTCCTACACATTTTCCTGTTAGCTTAGGCGTGTGACCCATATGGGATCATATAATAAAGGCAATAAGTCCAAGACTTATAGATCATGAGCGGACTCTAGCAAGCCATCATGACCCCCAGTATTATATGACTTATGTCTGATCATTGACATACTCTTACTTTCTAGAGACAGTACCGAGATTACTGGACACAATTCCAACATGATCCTCCTGAGCAACCGCAACAGGAGCAGAACCAAGGCCAAGGACAGGCCCAAGGTAGACAGATGGTTGTTCATGAGAGGACTTTAGCTGACTATAACCGTTCGGATGAGTTTCATGCTAACCGGTCAGCTCTTGTACCTCTTGATTTTGAGAGTAATGATTTTGAGATCAAGACCATCTACTACTCTCTCCTAAGGCAGAAAGCCTTCCATGGCTTTCCAAGTGAGCAGCCGATGGATCACATAGATGAGTTTGAGGACATAGTCACCAGAATAAAGTATGATGGAGTGTGCCAGGACTATCTGTTCCTCAAGCTTTTCCCCTACTCTCTCGCTGGAGATGCTGCAGCCTGGCTGAAACAACTTCCACCTGGAACGTTTGATACTTGGGCCGCTCTGAAGAGTGAGTTTCTGCGACATTTCTATGATAATGCTCGCTCTGATCAGTCCAGACAGGACATTCTCACCTTCACCCAAGGGCCGACAGAGCCTCTTAAGACAGCCTGGATGAGGTTTAAGAAGTACCAACGTGACTGCCCGCATCATGGATTCACTGAGGTAACATTGCTAGGTATCTTCCATATCAGACTGCGTTGGACAATTCTAGCAATGCCAACTTTAACACTAGGACTCCTGCTCAAGCTAAGCAGTTGATAGATAATTTAGTAAGCAGTAATAGCTGCAAGACTACTGATGAGAGAAGGAAGAAGTCCGGTGGGAAGATGGAGAATTCAGAGATAGCTGATATTAGATCTAAGTTGGACACTGTTTGCAATCTTCTAGCCGGGAAGAAAGCTGTCCACTTTGCTCAAGATGTTGAGATGATCAATGCTGAAGAAGAGCAGGAAGAGGATGTGAACTACATCGGAGGATCTGGTTTCCAAGGAAACAGGTTTGGAGGACAGCAGGGTAATAGATTTTTCAGTGGTCAGAAGAGTGCTTTCACAAGCAATCAAAACTCATCTGGCTTTGGACAGAATGCTGGTTTTCAGAAACCTTATCAACAAGGTAATCAGAGGACTTATGGATCTTCCTCTTACCAAGCACCTCATGTAGCTACTACTCATGAGAGTAAGATGGAGGCAATGATGGAGCAGCTGCTGGAAGGACAGACTAAGATTGTTGTGGACTGCAACAAGAAGTTAGATGCTGTTTATGAGGATCTCAATGGGAAGTTTGAGTCTCTAAACACTCATGTGATGCAATTGGACACTCAGGTGAGCCAGATTTCAAGCTCAATCAAGGGAAATAGTGTTGTAGACACCCATATTAAGGCCTGGTCAGTGTACATTGATGATGGATCACACCTAGGTGAAAGATTTGAGCTTAATACAGCTGAACTGGTAGAAGAGGCTGGAATTTCTGATTTTGAGGAAAATCTCTCGGGTGGAATCTGTGAAAATTTGACTGCATCGATCGATGCACCCTTAGCGTTGATCGTTGCAAGGCGTGGACAGACAGATTCACATGATTCTTATGGCATTGATGCAGATGCAGATTCAGAGCTTAATCTTTTTATTCCCTGGAGTGTCTGAGATAACTCGACAGGAGATTTATGCACAATCTATTCGATTGTATCCTAAAGTGTCTGAGGTGATTAAACAAGAAATTGATGAGCTTAAGCGTTTGGGAGAGATTGGTGAAGAGTTGGAAGAAATTCCACCATCTGATGATCCACCTTATCACCCTTGTGTGCAAAGATACTTGGGTAAGATGTTGCCTTTGGATGAAGAGCTGAAAGATTGGGTTATAGTGGTTCCTCAGCATATAAGTGATGTACTGTTGACCAAGGTTCCTAAGAAGCTACCTGATCCTGGGATTTTTGTGCTGAGTTGTTCTATATTTGAGGATGATTTCAGGAACTCTCTGTGTGATTTAGGAGCTGCTGTAAGTCTCATGCCATACTCTGTGGCAGATAAGCTGGGTATGATGGATTTTTCACCCACTAGGACCTCTCTTGTCCTAGCTTATCAGTCAATAAGAATTTCTGAAGGAGTTCTTGAGGACGTCCCAGTGAGAGTTGGAAACTACTTGGTTCCAACAGATTTCTTGGTTCTTAAGTACCACAGTGAGCAGGATGATGCTTTGATACTGGGTAGACCATTCTTGGCCACAGCTGGAGAAGTGATAGATGTGAGGCACAGTTTGATAGATCTCCATCTGGGAGATAAGCCACTGCACTTTGAGATGAACATGCTGCGCAAGCCACTGATAGACGGGCAGACCTTCACCATTAATGATGGATATAGAGAGCAGATAAGCGATACTTTGGTTTCAGATCCACCATATCAGTTTACTCCTTCTTTTCTTGGACGCGTTCACACCGATGATGCTTACTCTCCGCCTTGGATGAGGAGACTTGCACAGAGGCAATCACAGTCTCTGTCAGGATCTCCAGCAAACTGATCTTGTTCGTCCGGTCAAGCTAATGACCTTAAACAAGCGTTGAGTGGGAGGCAACCCACTGATAGGTTTTAGTGTTTTCCTTTCTTATTTTTGGTGTTTTTCTTAGGATTTCACGTTTTTATTTGTTTTTGCTAAGTTTTAGATACATAACACTGTCTGGAGATGTGTGACGATCGTTGCTATATGTGCAACGGTCGTTGCAGGGAGATTTGACGAAGAGATGGGATCGCCTTGTGACGATCGTTGCGGTCCTGTGCAACGGTCGTTGCAAATGGTTTAATTACAAAATTAAGGTACGCGTGCTAAATCGGAACCAATTCGGTTCAACAACGTCGATCGTTGCACTTATGCATCGATCGTTGCTCACACGATCCAGGTAAGTGCCTTAACCCTTCTTCTCTTCTCTTCTTCCCCATTCCGCCGTCCGTACAACCGAGAGTGCCAAACCCTAAATCTCTCATTTCTTCATCGTTTTCTTTGATTCAAGGCTCGATTTTACTTGTTTTCATATCCCCTGTCTATTTCTCTAACCCATTTGTAGTGAATCCAAGGTAAGAACTCTCATTTTTAACATTTTCGGATTCGGTTATAGGGTTTAGAAATTAGGGATTTTTGGCTTGAAATTGATGATTTCGTACTAATTAGACTAGATTTAGGATGATTGGTAATGATATTATGCTGTTTGTGTAGTTTTTGAATGGATTTAGAAACGATTTTTAGGATTTGCTGTCGGCTGTGAAATCGCCCTGCAACGATCGACACATTCATGCAACGATCGTTGCATTGCGATTTCACAGGGAGTTTTCTGCCGAGACTTATATGATTTATTTGATTTTCTCGCAGATGCCTCCTCAACAAGCTCGCAAACGTAGAGCCACCGCAGCAGCAGCTACAGCTCATCATCATCCACCAGCTGAGTGGTTCCATCGAGAATCACCACATCCTGAGGACTATCAGAGAGATCAGGAAGCGATACATCTACCATGGCCCAGAGCAGATAAGCAGCTGATTCCGACAGACAAGGTCTGGGGCATGGAGATAGATAAGTTGATCAAGACTAATACGTTCATAGAGAGGCCATTGCTTGATGAGTGGGATGAGTATGACACTTTGCTCTACAATGGTTGGTGTGGCATGACACTTAAGCCAACCAAGTTTGCAGATTACTCGACTTGCAGGAGTCTGGGAATCGATGAGCAGGTTCTTGCACTGTGTAAGGGCATTGGTCTGGGGACAATGCCATTTCAGCCTTATGAGATGTACCCTGAGTTGGTAAGACAGCTTCTAGCCACTTGCATAGTGATATACTGTAACCTAGATAGCAGGAAGGCTTCTGAAGGTTTCTTTACCTTCATGTGCTTAGGAGCCAGGTATCGGATTCCCCTTCTCGATATCTGAAGGATTTATGGATTCAGCACTGAGCCGACGCGCATTGGTATATCTCTTGAGTGGGATGTAGAGAAAGCTCAGTATTTCTGGGACTGTATCGGCAATGGTCGGTATAACTCGAGGACCACGCCGGTGATTCAGGTTAGGCATCCTGTTCTTAGATACGTCTTGCGCATCTTGGGATGTACTCTGTTGTGCAAATATGAAGCCAACAAGATTCGTAAGAACGAGATGGAGATGCTGTTCATTGGGCTGAGGGATCAGTTTGAGGGTACTGTTCTGAGAGATCCCACTAGAGGACTCAACTTGGGGGGGCTGTTTTTTGCGTATCATTTATGCGAGCTGCAGAAGAAGCCATTTGATGGTAAGGGCTTTGAGACAGTAGGGAGTCTGCTTACTCTCATTTTCAGGCATTGCAGGATTCCCTTAGAGGGTACGGAGCGTAATGACAGCATGGAGTTCCTTGATTTTAGCCATCTGCAGAGTGCTACGTGGCTGAAGGAGGGACGCATATGGGTCTATTATGACCCTGCCACAGAGAAGTGTGGTGTGGATCTTCCTGCTGCTGGTCTTACACAGATCGATACGCTGGATGCTTTGAGATT
This sequence comes from Orychophragmus violaceus, assembly GCA_030180135.1. NCBI lineage: Eukaryota > Viridiplantae > Streptophyta > Magnoliopsida > Brassicales > Brassicaceae > Orychophragmus > Orychophragmus violaceus. Next base: position 17,245,226 of record CM058229.1, on the reverse strand, counting down.
CCAGCCTCCTACGAGCGATCAGCGCAAAGTTCCTTCTATGGCTCATCCGCTGGGAGATTCTTCTACACGAGCTTCTACTTCCTCTGCGCCTGCACCTGCTGCCCCTGTCGATGATGTTGGCCCTTTTCCCGAGCCTACGATGTCTTATGGTAATATGTCTGAGGCATAGTGGAGAGAGCGTGAGGATGGTATTCTACGGGTCATCTGGAACTTCATGCGTACCTGCACTTGCAGGACACATCCACATATACACCATTCAGCACCTTCTCGACACAGACGGCGATCTCCGACTCCCGGTTCTTCGAGTGGTACCGATCACATTGATGGGATGGAGGACGAGTGATTGAGTATTGGCATCTCTAGACTGCAGTTCTTTGTATTTCTTTTTCACTTTTCTTTTGCATTTTTCTTTTGATTTCTTAGGATACTTATGTTTGGATGCTGTGATTGATTTGAGACTATTAGTTGCTTTGATTTTATCTGTTTTCAGTGGTTTTCAGCTTGCAGGTTTGAAATTTCATGACTTCTCACGGACTAACCTGCTAACTTGCTGACTGTTCTCCAAAATCGCAATGCGTCGATCGACACAACCTTGTGTCGATCGTCACAACACGAGTAATCGCATTGCAGCGATCGTTGCGGTCCTGAGCAACGATCGGCACACGACGAAATATCGCCTAGCAACGGTCATTACATTTATGTAACGATCGATGCATGTGCGACAGAGGAAAAAATCAGACAGAACTCAACACATCCATTAACATTTTTGCTTTCTTTTTACCAACCCTTAGCTTAACACTGTTGGGAATGTCCTGAAATCACACTTATAATCGCTCTACAGATAGTTGTGTTGTCGAGATTAGACATTCATATGATACTGGGTAATCATAACGCTTTGCTAGAAGCCACTTATGATCTATGAGTTTAGAACTCATTGCTAGTATTATATGATCCTACAAGGTCACACACCTAAGCAAACTGGATATTTAATATGGGGTTGATCATTAGTGTAATGATCTAATGAATGTATATATGATATGCATTCGATAACAAGTTTCTGAGGTTGTGTCGATCGACACAGATCGCGAACCAAATTGCAGAATTTAGTTTATGACTTAATTAACCACGGTTTGAGTCTTGGTTAATGAGGTCATGGTAAAAGTCAATATATATATGATATATGGTCGACTTTTACAGTAACCAGACCTAATTCACAGCCACCAGAAAGAAATTGAAACCCTCAGAGAGATCAGATCTCTAAACGGCACTAGCATCCCGTCCGTTCCAGTTTGTGTGCGTGTGGATACCAGTAGAGGCGCAGCACTTGAGGCGCTTTAAGATCTCGATTATTTGTTCATCTTCCGCTGCTAATCTCCAGGTAATCTGAGATCTGTTGTAGATTCAATATACATGAACCCTAGATCCTAGGCTTGGAATTTATACCTAGGGTTGCTAATCTGATTTGGAACTGCTAGAAATTCCATCAGTGGTATCAGAGCCTTAGGGTTCTATTGAATCAGTAGCATGATGATTAGATTAGTTGAATCTAGATCTCTGTATAATTGATACAAGCATGCTAAAACTCGTTTTGATCAAAGTAATCTAGTTTAGGTTTTTTGGTTTGAAAAACGATTCTAGGGTTTATCGCACTGTGTCGATCGATACCAATCCGGTGTCGATCGACACATAATGATAACCCGAATAAAATCCAGGTTTAACATACTTGTGACGATCAACACAAGAGTTGTGTCGGTCGACACAGACCTTGCGATGAGGACAATCGTTTAAATTGGATTAGACCGATTATCGAGCTTGGTTGAAATTGGTTAAACCGCTAAAACGGTTTATTGCGATTGTTTTGATAAGGTTGGTGTCGACCGACACTAATGTAGTGTCGATCGACACTGACAGGTTATCAAAACCGGATCAATTGGATTGATCGGTTATCGCAAATTGGTTTTGGTAAATCTGTATCGATCGACACTAAAGTAGTGTCGGTCGACACAGGGTCCGCTGGTTTCGGTTATTGAACCTGAAATCACAGAACCAAACCAAGATAAATCCTTTTATTAGAATAATTAAAACATAATAAGATTAAATGTTTTAAAACAGTTCCGTTCCTCAAACTAAATATCAAGTAACCCTTGATGTCTTCCCGATCTTGTCAACTGTCAAGACTCTTTTTATTGTGCGATAGACTTGCAGTGCGAGGTGTCCACAATTACATGAGTAAGGCAGTAGGTAATCGTGTTGATGTTTTTGTAGTGCAAAGCATCAACAATTACATGACTTAAGAGATTGGTTTACTTGACTGGGCCATCAAAATCGTTTTGGGCTCAGAGACATCAGGTGGATTGGACATGAGATGTCAATCCACAACCAAGAGTTATATTGGATATAACTATCAAAGGTTGCTTACCTAGATAGCTAAAATTTGGGTGATAGCCAGTGGCTCACTCAAGTTTAGTGAAGTATGGGTCTTGGATCATTATATTCATTTGAGAAAACATTGTTTGAATATAATGCGAGTTTTCTTAATAGTTAAGATTTCTCATTTCTTGAACATCATAACTAAACCTCTCTTGTTTTCAGCTATGTCTAGCACAAACCATCATAACAATTTCTCCCTGCGATCCGTCCTTGAGAAGGACAAGTTAAATGGATCCAACTTTCTTGAATGGTATCGGAACTTGAGAATTGTTCTCAAACAGGAGAAGAAGGACTATGTCCTTGAGAAAGTTATCCCCAAAAAGTACCGAGCCAATGCCTGGCAGTCAGATAAGGATGCTTGGGATAAGCATTCTAATGATGTGGTCGATGTGTATTGTCTCATGTTGGCTACCATGAACTCGGACTTGCAAAAGCAATATGAGTACGTGGAGTCGCCAATAGAGATGATCAATGGCCTGAAAAGTATGTTTCAGAAGCAGGCACGAACTCAGAGATACCAGACGGTTAAGTCTCTAATTGAGTACAAGCTACCAAAGGACGAACCAGTTAGTCCTCATGTCATAAAGATGATGGGTTATATTGATAACCTGGGAAAACTGGATTGTCCCATTAGCCAAGAGTTGGCTACTGACATCATTCTGCAGTCATTGCCGTCAAGCTATGATCAGTTTGTTATGAACTATAACATGAACAACTTGACAAAGACTTTGACTGAGTTGCATGGGATGCTCAAAACTGTTGAACCTAACATCAAGAAGGACACCCCAAATGTCCTTATGGTACAAAAGGGTAAAAAGTTTAAGAAACATGGTAAGACCAAAGGTAATGGCAAGACGAGCTCGATTGTGAATCCAAGCGGGTCTAACCATGCTCCTAAGGTTAAACCTGGTCCTTCTAAAGATGATAAGTGCCATTATTGTAATGGTTATGGGCATTTGAAAAGAAATTGCAAGAAATTCCTGGAAGATTATGAGAAGCTGAAGAAGACGTACGAGACTTCTTCTTCAGGTATTTATGTTATAGAAGTAAAAATTACTTCTTATGGTTCTACTTATTGGGTATTGAATACCGGCTGTGATGCTCATATTTTGTGAAAATATGCAGGGCCTGAGCAACAGTAGGACTATGGAGAAAGGACAAGTGGACCTGCGCGTGGAAATGGAGCAAGAGTTGCTGTATTGGCCGTAGGAACATTTATTTATCTTTACCTTCTGGCATAGTTTTAGAACTTAATAATTGCTACTATGTACCTGCTATAAGCAGAAATATTATTTCTATTCTTGTTTTGGATATGAAAGGATATCAGTTTTCAAATTAAGAATAAGTGTTATTCAATTGATTACAATGATATGTTTTATAGTAGCAGTCCATTAGAGAATGAACCTTATGTTCTAAACCAAAACATGCCTAACTATAACATTAGTACCAAGAGATTCAAATCAAATGATACGAATCAAACTTTTTCTGGCATTGTCGTTTGGGCCATATAAATGAGAACGGATTCAGAAGCTCCATAGTGATGGACTTTTGGGCTCATTTGATTATGAATCATGTGAGAAATGCGAATCTTGTTTTATTGAGTAAAATGACAAAGGCCCCTTTCAACAAAGGGAGTGTCGATCGACACAGGTTGCGAACGAACAAAATGAAAGGGCCAGAGGCTTATTGGGCTTTGCATACACGGATGTGTATGGCCCGATGAGCACTAGAGCTAGAGGAAACTTTCAGTACTTCATTATCTTTACTGATATTTCAGTAGGTACGATTATATCTAATTAATGAGACATAAGTCGGAATCTTTTGAAAATTTCAAAGAAGTTCCAGAATGAAGTACATAATCAACTTGGCAAAAGTATCAAAGCTCTACGATGAGATCGTGGAGGTGAATACTTAAGTCAAGAATTTAGTGATCATCTGAGAGATTGTGGAATTGTTTCACGACTCACTCCTCATGAATCGGACTTTATTAGATATGGTTCGATCAATGATGAGTCACTTAGATCTTCCATTATCCTTCTGGGAATACGCTCTAGAAACGTCTGCGTTTAAACTAAATAGGGTTCCATCAAAATCAGTTACAAAGAGACTACATGAGATGTGGACTGGAGATGTTCATGATTTGTTTTTCATGAAGTTTTGGGGTTGTGAGGCTTATGTAAAACGTTTAATCTCTGATAAGCTCACATCCAAGTCTGATGAATGCTACTTAATTGGTTATCCTAAGGAGACCAAGGCATGTTACTTTTACTCCCATCGATCAAATTAATGGGTATTTGATACACATTAATATACGTGTTTAGAGGATGTGTCGATCGACGCAAGTGTTGTGTCGATCGATGCAATGCGAAGAACGACACAATTGACTGTGTTTTTCCTGAGAAAGATTTTCTTTCCAGGAAGAACAGTGGGAGTAAAGTACAACTCGAAGAAATTTGAAAATCACAGGAGACTGATTAACCTGATGAGGAAGATCAGCAGTTGGATCTACAAAGAGTTGTAGAACCCACACCTGTGGTACCTGAAGTTCGCAAATCCGAGAGGATTCGTCACGAACCCGAGAAATTTGGATTTCTCATGACCAATTGCCATGATCTGTTGATCATAGACAGTGACGAGTATGCGACTTTGAAGAAGCAATGATGGGCCTTGACTCCGAAAAGTGGCTGAAAGCCGCTGAATCCGAAATGGGATCTATGTCACAGAACCAAGTATGGACTTTGGTTGATTTGCCCGATGGTGTAAAAACCATTAAGAGTAAATGGATTTTCAAGAAGAAAATTGACGTAGATGGTAATATTCAGATATACAAAGCTGGGTTGGTGGCAAAAGGTTTCAAACAAATTCATGGTATTGACTATGAAGAAACCTATTCCCCAGTCACCATGCTTAAGTCCATTCGGATTCTCCCAGCAACCGCCACTCATAATGGTTATGAGATCTGGCAGATGGATGTGAAAACAATTTTCCTTAATGGAATTCTGGAAAAGGATGTGTACATGACACAACCTGAAGTTATTCATTGATCCTAATGAAGCTAGGAAGGTATGCAAGCTTCATCGGTCCATTTGTGGATTGAAGCAAGCATCTCGGAGTTGGAATCTTCGTTTTGATGAAGCAGTCAAAAGTTTTGACTTCATCAGGAACGAAGAGGAACCGTGTGTTTACAAGATAACTAGTGGGAGCGCAGTTGCATTTCTGGTATTGTGTGTTGATAACATACTGCTTCTCGGAAATGAAGTTCCATTGTTTCAGTCTGTTAAGACTTGACTCGAAAGTTGTTTTTCGATAAAAGCATGGGAGAAGCCGTGTACATTCTTGGAATAAGAATCTATCAAGATAGATTGGACAAGGTAATTGGATTGTGTCAAGATACTTATATTGATAAGGTCTTGCACAGGTCCAGTATGCATGATTCCAAGAAGGGCTTCATGCCAATGACTCTTGGCATTACTCTTAGCAAGACGCAGTGTCCTTCGACACATGCTGAGCAAGAACGCATGAGGTTCATACAACTACTATAGGCATTAGATGTCTTAAGATGTGATCTTAATTTTAGTGGGAGTTGTTGTTGTTAATTTTAGTTGTGATATGACGTTCGTGTAAACATAATTTGATTATGTTAATGAACTCTGACATCAATATTATTTAATTATGTTATTAAATAATAGTCCCAAAGTAATTTATGACATTTTATAGGTCATCAAGTATGTGACTTGATCATGAAACCCTATAAATGATAAGTGACATAAATTATGTTGGTCCCTAGTCAAGGTTGTTAAAGTGGGACATTAACAACCGCGTGAGACTAGTATGTGAGGTGACTGATGACTAAGTTTCATGGAGTCATTAATAAGAGTATTAAAGTCAATCACATAGATATGTGTTGGAGAACACAGGATCGGACATGACCCGCTAATGAGAACTCTACAGGATAGTTGTATAAGTGTCATGGGAGTTTTCATTACGACTATAGAGTATAGTCCTTAGACTTGAGTTCATCATGTTTTCTTACATGTGAATTGGTCCGCTTTAACCCTGTCAAACGTCAGCCGTAACTGGTGACTATAAAGGCATTGATTGGGCGTATCATGAAGTGTGTGAAGGAACAGGGATGGAACAAGATGGGATTTGTCCCTCCTTTATAACAGGAGATAAATATCTCAGGGTCCATCGAACATTTGATACTGAGAAATGTGTGGCCACACTCAAACGAGGTGATTGTCAGTCGTTTGTCTTGTCAGTATAAATCGGAGTTCGATGAACATGATTTTGGCTTAATAAGGATGACACGGATCTTGCCTTATGCCAGATCGAGATAGAGACGAAGGGATTATGGGAATAGATGATTCCAGTACAAGTGGGAGATTGTTGGGAATTTCCTGAAATCACACTTGTAATCAGTCTACAGATAGTTGTGTTGTCGAGATTAGACATTCGTATGATACTGGGTAATCATAACGCTTTGCTAGAAGCCACTTATGATCTATGAGTTTAGAACTCATTGCTAGTATTATATGATCCTACAGGGTCACACACCTAAGCAAACTGGATATTTAATATGGGGTTGATCATTAGTGTAATGATCTAATGAATGTATATATGATATGCATTCGATAACAAGTTTCTGAGGTTGTGTCGATCGACACAGAAATGTCTCAATCGACACAAATCGCGAACCAAATTGCAGAATTTAGTTTATGACTTAATTAACCACGGTTTGAGTCTTGGTTAATGAGGTCATGGTAAAAGTCAATATATATATGATATATGGTCGACTTTTACAGTAACCAGACCTAATTCACAGCCACCTGAAAGAAACTGAAACCCTCAGAGAGATCCGATCTCTAAACGGCACTAGCATCCCGTCCGTTCCAGTTTGTGTGCGTGTGGATACCAGTAGAGGCGCAGCACTTGAGGCGCTTTAAGATCTCGATTATCTGTTCATCTTCCGCTGCTAATCTCCAGGTAATCCGTGAAGGAATTTCTAGCAGTTCCTAATCAAATTAGGCAATCCTGGTCTGAATTCCAAGCCTAGGATCTAAGGTTCATGTAATTGAATCTATCAGATCTCAGATTTACCTGGTAATTAGCAGCGAAAGATTTGCAGATAATCGAGATCTAGAGCGCCTCAAATGCTGCGCCTCTACTGGTATCCACACGCACACAAACTGGATCGGATCGGGATGCTAGTGCCGTTGAGATCAAATCTCACAATTAACACAAACAATTCGCTTGTGTGTATTAGGGTTGTCAAAGCTTGCAGCCGTGTATTGTTATATATATCAAACGTCACGTTTTTAACATTCTATATAAACATAACAATAACCTAATCTAATTAGGTTTTGCTGCAAGTTATAATGGGCTAAGCCCACTTATACATTATTTAATAATGATTACAACGAGAATGAATATGATTCTCGTTGGTTTATTATTAAACGTATATGTACATATGTTTATATCATATATAACATACATATATATATAATATTATATATATCACATATATATAATATATTAAATATAAAACCCCAATAAGCTTATGATCCAGTCTGCTTAGGTGTGTGACCCTGTAGGATCATATAACACTAGAAATGAGTTCTAAACTCATTGATCATAAGTGGCTTCTAGCAAAGCATTATGACTACCTAGTGTTATGTGATTGTCTCATCTCGACTATACGACTTTCACTTAGAGCAAGTACAATAGATTTCAGGACATTCCCAACAATCTCCCACTTGTACTGGAATCATCTATTCCTTTAATCCCTTCGTCACTATATCTCGATCTGGCATAAGGCAAGATCTGTGTCACCCTTATTTAGCCAAGATCATGTTCATCGAACTCCGATTTATACTGACAAGACAAACGACTGACAATCACCTTGTTTGAGTGTGGCCACACATTTCTCAGTATCAAATCTTCGATGGGCCCTGAGATATTTATCTCCTGTTATATAGGAGGGACAAATCCCATCTTGTTCCATCCCTGTCTCTTCACACGCTTCATGATACGCCCAATCAATGCATTTATAGTCACCAGTTACGGCTGACGTTTGACAAGGTTAAAGCGGACCAATTCACATGTAAGAAAACATGATGAACTCAGGTCTAAGGACTATACTCTATAGTTATAATGAAAACTCTCATGACACTTATATAACTATCCTGTAGAGTTCTTATCAGTGGGTCATGTCCGATCCTGTGTTCTTCAACACATATCTATGTGATTGACTTTAATACTCTTATTAATGACTCCATGAAACTTAGTCATCAGTCACCTCACATACTAGTCTCACGCGGTTGTTAATGTCCCACTTTAACAACCTCGACCAGAGACCAACATAATTTATGTCATTTATTATCTATAGAGTTTCATGATCAAGTCACATACTTGATGACCTATAAAATGTCATAAATTACTTTGGAACTATTATTTAATAACCATTATTAAATAATACAGATGTCAGATTTCAATAACATAATCAAATTATGTTTGTACGAACATCATATCATAACTAAAATTAATAACAATGACTCCCACTAAAATTAAGATCACATCTTAAGACATCTAATGCCTTTAGCAGTAGCCTGACCCTCATTCGCCCTTGCTCAGCGTGTGTCGAAAGACACTGCGTCTTGCTAAGAGTAATACCAAGAGTCATTTGCACGAAGCCCTTCTTGGAATCCTGCATATTGGACATGTGCAAGGCCTTATCACTATAAGTATCTTGACACAATCCAATCAGCTTATCCGATCCATCTCTATAGATTCTTATTCCAAGAATGTATACGGTTTCTCCCATAATTTTATCGAAAAACAACTTTCGAATCAAGTCTTAACAGACTGAAACAATGGAACTTCATTTCCGAGAAGTAGTATGTTATCAACATACAATACTAGAAATGCAACTGCGCTCCCACTAGTCCTCTTGTAAACACACGGTTCCTCTTCATTCATGACGAAGTCAATCCTTTTGACTGCTTTATCAAAACGAAGATTTCAACTCCGAGATGCTTGTTTCAATCCATAAATGGTTTGATGAAGCTTGCATATCTTCCTAGCTTCATTAGGATCAATGAAAAACTTCAGGTTGTGTCATGTACACGTCCTTTTTCCAGAATTCCATTAAGAAAAACTGTTTTCACATCCATCTGCCAGATCTCATAACCATTATGAGTGGCGGTTGCTAGGAGAATCCGAATGGACATTAGCACGGTGTATGGGGTTAGGTTTCTTCATAGTCAATACCATGAATTTACTTGAAACCTTTTTGCCACCAACCTAGCTTTGTACATCTGAATATAACCATCCATGTCATCCTTTCTTCTTGAAAATCCATTTACTCACAATGGCTTCTACACCATCGGGTAAATCAACCCAAGTCATACTTGGTTCTGTGACATGGATCCCATTTCGGATTCAGCGGCTTTCAGCCATTTTCGGTAGTCAAGGCCCATCATTGCTTCTTCAAAATTCGCAGGCCCGTCACTTTCAATGATCAGTAGATCACGGCAATTGGTTACGAGAGATCCATGTTTCTCGGGTTCGTGACGGATCCTTTCGGATCTGCGAGCTTCAGTTTTCTGTAAAAGTCGCGCACACATATCTCATATGTATACTTTTACCACGACCTAATTAACCAAGATTTTAAACCGTAGTTAATTAAGTCATAAACCAAAATCAATATTTGGTTCGCGATCTGTGTCGATCGATGCAACTTTTGTGTCGATCGACACTTCTTCAGAAACTCGCCATTTAAATGTATATCGAATATACATTCACCAGATCCTATAAAAACTCTAGGCACGACAGATGCAGGTTCTACAACTCTTTGTAGATCCAACTGCTGCTCTTCCTCATCAGGTTGAGCAGTCTCCTATGATTTTCGAATTTCTTCGAGTTGTACTTTTACTCCCACTGTTCTTCTTGGAAAGAAAGTCTTTCTAGAGAAAACATAGTTCCGAGCAACAAACAATTTGTTCTCGAACTGGTTGTAAAAGTAACATGCCTTGGTTTTGTTAGGACAACCAATGAAGTAGCACTTATCAGATTTGGGTGTGAGCTTATCTGAGATTAAACGTTTTATATAAGTCTCACAACTCCAAATCTCCATGATGGATAAATCAGAAACATTTACATTCCGCATCTCATGTGGTATCTCTGTAACTGATTTTGATGGAACTCTATTTAAAGTAAACTCAGACATTTCTAGAGCGTATTCTTAGAAGGATAATGGAAGATCTAAGTGACTCATCATTGATCGAACCATATCTAATAAAGTCCGATACAGGAGGAGTGAATTGTGAAACACTTTCACAATCTCTCAGATGATCACTAAATTCTTGACCTAAGTATTCACCTCCATGATCTCATCGTAGAGGTTTAATACCTTTGCCAAATTGATTATGTACTTCATTTTGGAACTCTTTGAACTTTTCAAAGATTCTGACTTATGCCTTATAAATAAGGCATAACCGTACCTTCTGAAAATGTCAGTAAAGGTAATGAAGTACTGAAATTTTCTTCTAGCACTAATGCTCATCGGTCCATATACATCTGTATGTATAAAGCCCAATAAGCTTCTGGCCCTTTCATTTTGATCATTCGCAACTTGTATCGACCGACGCACCGTTTGTGTCGATCGACACTACCTCTGTTGAAAGGAGCCTTTGTCGTTTTACTTAATAAACAAGATCCACTTTACTCATTATGATTCTCAATCAGATGAGCCCAAAAGCCCATCACTATGGAGCTTCTGAATCTATTTCTCATTTATGTGGCCCAAAATGACAATGCCAGAGAGAAGTTTGACTCGTATCATTTGACCTGAATCTCTTGGTATTAATGTTATAGTTAGGCACATTCTGGTTTATAACATAAAGTCCATTCTCTAATGGATTGCTACTATAAAATATATCACTGTAATCAAATGAATAACACTTATTCTTAACTTGAAAACTGATATCCTTCCATATCCAAACAAGGAATAGAAATAATCTTTCTGCTCATAGCAGGTACATAGTAGCATTTTTAAGTTCAAAACATGCCATAAGGGGAAAAACAAATGAAATACTCCTACGGTTAATGCAGCAACTCTTGCTCCATTCCCACTCATAGGTCCACTTGTCCTTTCTCCATAGTCCTACTTTTGTTCAGGCCCTGCACATTTTCACAAAATATGAGTACCACAGCTGGTATCCAATACCCAATAAGTAGGACTATAAGAAGTAACATTTACTTCTATAACATAATACCTGAAGAAGAAGTCTCGTACGTCTTCTTCAGCTTCTCATAATCTTCCAAGAATTTATTGCAGTTTCTTTTCAAATGCCCATAACCATTACAATAACGGCACTTAACATCTTCAGAAGGACTGGTTTTAACCTTAGGAACATAGCCAGACTCGCTTGGATTCACAATCGAGCTCGTCTTGCCATCACCTTTGTTCTTACCAAGTTTCTTAAACTTTTTTACCCTTTTGTACCATAAGGACATTTGGGGTGTCCTTCTTGATGTTAGGTTCAGCAATCTTAAGCATCCCATGCAATTCAGTCAACGTCTTCGTCAAGTTGTTCATGTTGTAATTCATAACAAATTGATCATAGCTTGACGGCAGTGACTGTAGAATGATGTCAGTAGCCAACTCTTGGCTAATGGGACAATCCAGTTTCCCCAGGTTTTCAATATAACCCATCATCTTAATGACATGAGGACTAACTGGTTCGCCCTTTGGTAGCTTGCACTCAATCAGAGATTTAACCGTCTGGTATCTCTGAGTTCGTGCCTGCTCCTGAAACATACTTTTCAGGCCAGTGATCATCTGTATTGGCGACTCCACGTACTCATATTGCTTCTGCAATTCCGAGTTCATGGTAGCCAACATGAGACAACTCACATCCACCGCATCATTAGAATGCTTATCCCAAGCATCCTTATCTGACTGCCAGGCATTGGCTCGGTACTTCTTGGGGAGAACTTTCTCAAGGACATAGTCCTTTTTCTCCTGTTTGAGAACAATTCTCAAGTTCCGATACCATTCAAGAAAGTTGGATCCATTTAACTTGTCCTTCTCAAGGACGGATCGCAGGGAGAAATTGTTACGATGGTTTGTGCTAGACATAGCTGAAAAACAAGGGAGATTTTAGTTATGATGTTCAAGAAATGAGAAGTCTTAACTATTAAGAAAACTCCCATTATATTCAAACAATGTTTCCTCAAATGAATATAATGATCCAAGACCCATACTTCACTAAACTTGAGTGAGCCACTGGCTATCACCCAAATTTAGCTATCTAGGTAAGCAACAACTTTGCTAGTTATATCCAATATAACTCTTGGTTGTGGATTGACATCTTATGTCCAATCCACCTGATATCTCTGAGCCCAAAACGGTTTTGATGGCCCAGTCAAGTAAACCAATCTCTTAAGTCATGTAATTGTTGACGCCTTGCACTGCAAGCCCATCAACACGATTACTTCCTGCCTTACTCATGTAATTGTTGATACCTTGCACTGCAAGCCTATCGTACAATGAAACAAGTCTTGACAGTTGACAAGATTGGAAAGACATCAAGTATCACTTGATATTTGGTTGAGGAACGGAACCTTAAAACGTTCAGTTTTATTATGTTTTAATTCTTCTAATTAATTGATTTATCTTGCTTTGTTTCTGTGATTTCAGGTTCCACAACCTAAATCATCGAATCTGATGTCGACCGACACTACTTTAGTGTCGATCGATGCAGAATAACCAAAAGCAATCCGCGATAACCGATCAATCCAATTGATCCGGTTTTGAATACCGGTCAGTGTCGATCGATGCTACATTAGCATCGGTCGATACCAACTTAATCAAACCAATCACAATTAAACTATTCTTAGCGTTTAACCATTATTAACCAAGCTCGATAACCGGTCCAATCCAATTGAACCGATTCATCAATCTCGCGAGGTTTGTGTCGACCGACACAACGCTTGTGTTGATCGAAACTAGGCGAAACCTAAGTTTTATTCGGGTTTTCGCCCTGTGTCGATCGACGCCGGATTGGCATCGATCGACACCATGCGAAAAACCCTAAATTTTATTCGGGTTTTCGCCCTGTGTCGATCGATGCCGGATTGGCATCGATCGACACCATGCGAAAAAACCCTAAAACGTTTTTCGAACAAAACCCTAAACTAGGTTACTTTGATCAAAACGAGTTTTAGCATGCTTGTATCACTTATACAGAGATCCAGATTCAAACAATCTAATCAACATGCTACAGATTCAATGGAACCCTAAAGCTCTGATACCACTGAAGGAATTTCTAGCAGTTCCTAATCAAATTAGGCAATCCTGGTCTGAATTCCAAGCCTAGGATCTAAGGTTCATGTAATTGAATCTATCAGATCTCAGATTTACCTGGTAATTAGCAGCGGAAGATTTGCAGATAATCGAGATCTAGAGCGCCTCAAATGCTGCGCCTCTACTGGTATCCACACGCACACAAACTGGATCGGATCGGGATGCTAGTGCCGTTGAGATCAAATCTCACAATTAACACAAACAATTCGCTTGTGTGTATTAGGGTTGTCAAAGCTTGCAGCCGTGTATTGTTATATGTATCAAACGTCACGTTTTTAACATTCTATATAAACATAACAATAACCTAATCTAATTAGGTTTTGCTGCAAGTTATAATGGGCTAAGCCCACTTATACATTATTTAATAATGATTACAACGAGAATGAATATGATTCTCGTTGGTTTATTATTAAACGTATATGTACATATGTTTATATCATATATAACATACATATATATATATATAATATTATATATATCACATATATATAATATATTAAATATAAAACCCCAATAAGCTTATGATCCAGTCTGCTTAGGTGTGTGACCCTGTAGGATCATATAACACTAGCAATGAGTTCTAAACTCATTGATCATAAGTGGCTTCTAGCAAAGCATTATGACTACCTAGTGTTATGTGATTGTCTCATCTCGACTATACGACTTTCACTTAGAGCAAGTACAATAGATTTCAGGACATTCCCAACAATCCGAGATCTGTTGTAGATTCAATATAAATGAACCCTAGATCCTAGGCTTGGAATTTATACCTAAGGTTGCTAATCTGATTAGGAACTGCTAGAAATTCCTTCAAACACTAATGGGGACAGTGTGTTTCAAGTGTGGGGGAGGTAGCTACTGGCTTTATTTTCTGTTTTCTTAAGAGTCAGTCCAGTTTTTTCAAAAAAAATTGTTTTATTGAGTCAAAACCAGTTTAAGTAGGAAACAGTAAATTTTGGAGAAGATTAACAATATCTTGCAGGAACTTAAGTAACCATTGGGATGAAGCTGAAAGATCAATCTATGACTATTAGAAAACCCAACATGGATCAACCTACTGAGGATACCCATATCAGTTCAGGTATTTTAGAGAATCCTTTTACTGGCTTCACCCTTAATCCTGACTTTAATTTTCTCACCTAAGGGCTTGGTATACCTTGAGTTGGACTCCTTTGTTAGTTCTGACACACCTTGTAAACCTGTCCGAGTATGGTTTCCTTCTCCCCTTCCATAAAAAAGAGAGTAATAAACTGAGGATGAGTTAGTAACTCCGAAGTGGTCTCTGAGAGTGGTAACTACAACTATCATCTCCTGTGCATCCATGGAATGTGTCCAAAGTACACCCCTTAACGGGAAGAGCACTGATAAAAAAAAAATGATACCCAATGGGGAAAAATCAGAATGCTAAGGAAGGGAAAAGAGAAGAAAAGGAACCAGAAACAGATAGTATGGTGGTCTAGAGCTAGCAAAGTAAGAATCCATGTGCCCTTTGATCGATAATCCTTAGGTGAGACCGCACTTAATATGCTTAAGAAGTCAGTAGGGTGAATTTGAATTGCTTGGATTGATTGTGGAGTTTACTTAGGACAGTTGCTAAGTGTGAGGGAAGTACATGTTGGTCTTGATATCTTGCGGTTGATTCTTTCAGTGGTTTACTAAGGGGAATCTGAGTGTTGTTGCTTCTAGGACAAAAAGACTGAAAGTTTTCAAACCTCTTCACCATGTTTTAGTTCTCTGTTTTGCTTGAGGGCAAGCAAAGGCTAATTGTGGGGGAGTTGATATATCATGGTTTTTACCGGTTTTATGCCATGATATAACTGTGTTTTAGAGTCTTTTATAGTTTCTTTCGAGTCTTTTATAGGTGTTATTAGGTACACACACGTTTGGAGTGGATTTGGAGATTATGGAGCTATTTGGAGCATTTTAGAGTTTTGACCGGAGAGTTTAAGCTCACTGTCCGAAACAGAGGAGTGTGTCGATCGATGCACCTCAGCATCGATCGTTGCACAGCGAGTTGGGCCAGATCTCGGCGGTTTAATGAAGAATTCTGATATTGCAAAGTTGCCCAGAAGTTCCAGATATTTACACAGAAGCCCCAAGACGTGATTTAGCTATTTAATTAGGTTTTTGAGTTTTGTTTTAGATACGCTATCATAACTTAGAGCAGAGATTTTTTAGAGCTTTTGGGGTTGATCTGATCATGTTCTACACTTTGTTCTTGGAGAAGATTTCGAACCCCTTTTCTTATTCTAATCTCTTTTATGATATCTATTATTTCATTGATTATGTATTCATATTCCATGTCTGAGTAGATTCATAGTTAGGTTTAGGGTTTCTCGTAGAGATTTCATGACTTGTTAGATATAATTAATTCAGTTAAGGATTCACATCAATAGATGTTCTTCAAACTAAATTGTGTTTAATGCTAGTTCTAACCTGATCACTTAGAATCTAGATCTTAGGTTGCTAGATTGACACGACAGTGTGGTTTAGAATCTGAATTATTTAGGTTGAGCAATTTAATTACTCGCAAAGGAATTTGGTTTAGTTAGATTGTGAACATATCGAACTTGGAATTAAAGCTAGTTTAATCTGTTAGTAATTACAAAGGAATTTGGATTGCTGCACTTAGACTTAGAGAATTCTCGCAACGACAGTTGGTTAATTCTATATTTGTGTTTGAGTTCTAGAACTAAGCTTAGTTAGATCCTTACTAAATGATTTATCTGCTTGTCTGATTTCCTGAGAGCGCCCTAGACTTAGCGCCCTTAGTTTATTGCTTACAACCACAACTTGCTACTGATTTGCTTTCTTGCTTGCTTTTTAGTTATTCAATACAATTTGGTTTCTCCTAGTTTAATCTGTTTAGTTCTAATCCTATCGTTGCCTAGAGTCCTCGTGGATTCGATCCCTAAGTACTACATTGATATATTGTGCACTTGCAGTTAGTATAGGGTTAAAACTTACACCTATCATAGATGTGTAATCATCCCGATTACCAGCCCAGTCAGCGTCAGAAAATGCATGAAGAGATGGAGTGTTGTCTCTACGTAAGCCAATGCCCAGATCTCGTGTTCCTGCCAAGTACCTGAGCACTCTTTTTGCCGCTTCCCAATGAACATCAGTAGGCCTATGCATGAACTGAGATAGATTGTTAACAACAAAGCTTACATCTGGTCTTGTAAAATGCAAATATTGAAGGCTGCCTACCACCATGCGATACATAGATCCATCTGATAAAGCTGTTCCCGAGAGCAACTGCAGTCTGTCCATGGACACCATTGGAGAACATACTGCCTTCGCATTAGTCATATTCGTCTTGGCCAGTAAATCGTTTATGTACTTGCGTTGCATGAGTAACAAACCAGCAGGAGTGCGTTGAACTTCGATACCTAAAAAGTATGATAGATCACCAAGATCCTTAAGCGAAAAACGCTTGCTCAAAATGTCAATGAACAATTTAACCTTAGCCAATTCATTCCCAGTTACTATTATGCCATCGACGTAGATGAGGACATAAAGAACAATCAAACCATTGATGAGAATGAATAAAGATGCATCCGCCAAAGATTTAGTAAAACCATACTTGAGCAGGAAGTTACGAAGTTCCATGTACCACATACGAGGAGCTTGCTTGAGCCCATATATTGCTTTTCGAAGCTTGCACACAATACCTGGTTTGGCTTTGTCAGTAAACCCCGGAGGCTGCTCCATGTATACATCTTCAGTTAAATTACCTTGAAGAAAGGCATTATTGACATCTAACTGATGAAGATCCCAATCATTAGAAACCGCAAGACTGAGAACAGTGAGAATCGTTGGTTGCTTAATCACTAGGCTGATGTTTCCTGGAAGTCAACTCCTGGTCTTTGATGAAAGCCCTTTGCCACAAGTCTGGACTTAAACCGCTCAACAGACCCATCCGGTTTCCTCTTGGTCTTAAAAACCCATCGACACCCGACCATATTAAAAGCTGGATTCATAGGAACCAAGTCACACGTATGATTCTGAAGCTGAGAATCAAATTCCTCACTCGTTGAAGCTCGCCATCTTTGATCACGCAGAGCCTGTGTAACACAAGTAGGTTCATCATCAGACAATAAGATCCCTTTATGTTGTGTTTTCTGTGTAACCAGTGAATATTTCGGGTTTGGCTTCTGAACGTAGTTATTCCCTCGCGTGACCATAGTATGATCATTAATTGGAACCACCATTGTTTTGGACAGAGGAGCTGTAGTAGCAGGAACCAACTCTTGACCTGGTGCATCCAAGGAAGAACTCGCAGGAACCTGCGCTTGTTCTGCTTCAACGACATGAGTATTATCAGAATGCAGAGAATTCGATGCCTGAGACAAGTAAACAATACCAGGTGATACTGCGAGAGACTGATCAGTAGAAACATAAGTCAAAGAGTGCATACTTGGAAGCTCCACAGAAGCTGGAGGACTCATTGGCGAGACCAAGATTTGAGTGACTGGCGGACACCAAAGCTGAGAATTAGAATGATCAGAAGAAGGAGGAGAAATACGAGTGAAAGGAAAATCATTTTCAACAAAGTGTACATGTCTTGAGACATATATACGTATGGAAGATGTCTCTAAGCACAAGTATGCACTCTGGCTTAAGGAATAACCAATAAATAAGCATGGTGTGGATTTAGGCTCAAGTTTGTGATGATTGTATGGACAAATCCATGGATAGCATAGACAGCCAAAAACTCTGAGTTTCAGATAATTAGGCTTGTCTCCAAAGAGTTTCTCAAACACATAAGAAAGAGATAGTGTTGGTGTGGGCTGCCGATTAATAAGGTACAGTGTTGTGGCCATATCATATGTCCAAAAAGAAGTAGGAATAGACGCATGAGCTAGTAAAGCCAAGCCTGTCTCAACAATATGCATGTGTCGTCGTTCTGAAAACCTGTTGTGCTCGGGTGTATGTTGTGGCATTGTAAGGTGAGAGACTCCATGTGATGCAAGAAACGTTGACATTACCATGTATTCACCACCAATATCTGAATACAACGACACAAATTTACTCTGAAAACGAGTTTTAACCAAGGCTTTCCAACGAATAAAGGTTTCCTTAACATCCGACTTTCTGCGAAGAGGATAAAACCAGATATAGTGCGTAAAGTGATCAATGAAGATGACATAATATTTATAGCCATCAATGGAGACAAGAGGAGATGTCCAAACATCAGAAAAGACTAACTCAAGTGGTTTTGTAGATTTTAGTGAAGAAGAAAATGCAAAGGGGAGTTTATGACTTTTGTGAATTGAACACTCATTGCAATTGAAAGAAGACAAAGTACGAGAATCAGAAAGTAAAGACGAAGGAACAACAAATTGCAAAATTGGAATAGCTGGATGTCCTAAACGAGAATGCCATATTGAAATGGAACTTTTAGTAATGGCCGAGAAAGAAGATGGTAAGGGATCTTGGTCTGGCCACACATATCCTCCATCTTTAGTTCCCCCTGTGAGGAGTGGAGCTCCCGTGTTGAGCTTCTTGACCTGAAACAATTGTGGGAAAAATTCCACAGAGACAGAATTATCAGTACATAGTTTCTTCACTGAAATCAAATTCTTCGCAATGCAAGGAACATGAAGAACATTGTCAAGATGGAAATCACGAGTGCGAGAATAGAGACGAGAAGAACCAGTGTTAGCAATCTCAAGGCCTTTACCATCACCAACCATGACCTCCTCACCACCATTGTATGGTGTATGCATTGACAGATTCGCCAGGTCCGAGGTTAAATGATGAGAAGAACCTGAATCCATGAGCCATGCCGGCTTTTCACCAGGATGAGTTGTTGCTGCATACGCCGATGGAGCATTACGTTGTTGCCCCTGATACTGCGATCCAGCTCCTGATGATGATGACACTATGCGGAATTGGGGACACCGTTTGGCACTATGACCATGTGTTCCATATGCCTGGAAACGTCCTAAGTATGGACGATAAGATCGCTGCTCATTATTGTTGTTTTTCTGCTTGGCTTTATTACCGGAGTAGTTGTTGTTAGATTTCCTGTTCTTGGATCGTTGCTGAGTATGATTGGCAGTGATCTGCACAAATGGAGAAATCGAGTTGGAAGCTCCAATAGCAAGCTCCCGGTTTATGAGCTTCTCTTGTAACTCTGTGAAAGAGATTGGCGTCTCACGCACATTGATTGAATCAATGAGCGCCTTGTAGTAATCATTCAGGCTATCAAGAACACGATCAGTTAAGTCCTCCGGATACATAGGACTCCCAAGCAGAGCAAGAGAATCAGCCTTGATCTTGATTGTACGCATATACTCGTCAATAGTGGTCGTACCTTTCACACATTGTTTTAGCTGATTACGCAGTTGTTTAACATGTCCTCTTGTCGGATTTGCATAGGTGGTGGACAAGATCGTCCACGCCTCAAGAGATGATGTTGCCGTTGCTATTAACGGCTGGAGTGAGATCTCGATAGATCCCATAAGTGAACTGAAAAGCAGACTGTCCTGTCACTCCTAGTGAAGAAAATCCGGATTTGTTGCTTCGTCGCCAGAGGTATCAGTCATCTTTGGCGGAATTGTAGCAGTGGAGTTGATGTACTTGAGTAGATCATAACCACAGAGAAGTGATTTGACATGTATACTCCAAGTGATGTAGTTGTTGGATGACAACTTTTTCAGATTGATTATATTGATCGAAATCAAAGAAGAGGGTAGGCCGGAATTGATAACATCGGCTCCCGATTGTGAGTTCGTAGTTGACGAGTTTGAGGTCGACATACTTACGATTTTGCGGAAAGATTTTTAAAGAGAGAGATCCTTTAGAAAGGAGAGTTCTGATACCATATAGAAAAGGAAGATCTTCTATATTGATTGAATGAATAAGACAGTACATCGTACAAGTATTATATAGGAGAAGACGATAAAGATTATACTCCTAAATGCTATGAGTATCTCAACTATATGTACAACAAACATAACAACCTAAAGATACTATGAAGATATGATATTATCTTCTATATTTCATGCAAGAAAAAAAACATATTTTCTTCAACTTTCTTTTTGGGTCAACCAATAAGAACTATAATAAATAAAGCCAAAGATAATTTTGTCTCTGTAATTCTCTTAATAAATTGGATAATGTAAAATATTATATAATCCTATATGTAATAGATGAAGAGGGGTTTTCTTCAACTGTCATATCAACCACCTCATCAATGGTCCAACTTATTAATTAGTTTTTAAAATCATCACTAAATTAAATTAATCAAAAATAAACTATTTCAAATCATTTAATTTGAATATGATTAGTTAAATTGTTAAAATATAAATATAAATTAATTTAAAATTTAAATTTAATTTAAATTTCTATAAAGATATAAATACCCTATATTATAATATTTAAATAAATTTTTATATTTTTTGCAATGAATTAACAAATATAATTAAATCTTAATATAAGTGAAAATACAACATTCTAAAACTAAAACTAAATATAAAATTATAAAAGAAGATTTAAATAATTGAAAATTAGAACAAAAACATACAAAAAAATATTTAATAAATAATGGAAATGGTAATTATTAGGAATATACACAAGCGTGTGTTCTATGCGGTGAAAAGAACGAAACGCGGGACCACCTGTTTTTCGCATGCCCTTATTCTTTCACTGTCTGGATTGATATATGCGGTGACTTATTGGGTCAATCTCCAGACCCGGACTGGTCCATCACGGTGGACATTATACTGCACAGAAATCGCCATCGCATTGAGTACATCCTGCTCCGGTTAGCTTTCCAAGTCACCATCTATAACCTGTGGAAAGAACGCAATGGACGCATCCACGGACAAAAACCCCGATCTACAGAGGTTCTTGCATGACTCATCGAGCGCTACATCAGAACTAGAATTGTTTCCTTGGACTATGTAAACAATCCTCGGCTTCAAAGCCTCCTGCAACGGTGGTTCCGTCGTATATAGGCTGCCTTGCTCTGTTTACAATTGGTTTTGCTATGTGTGCTATGATTCTATTGTAACAATCTCCTCTGTACATAAGCTCTTTTGATCTTCAATAAATTTGACAATTCATCAAAAAAAAATATAAAGAAAAGTGATAAAATGATAATAGAAACAAAAAATAATACAAAATATACAGAAAAAATTAAATAAAATCAATGAAACATATACATAAACTAATGAAATTCAAAATGATAAATAAAAAATTAAAATATTCTTTCTCCTTATGCCAATTGAGCGTTCTCTTCATTAGTCCAACTCGTTAATTAATTTTCCAAATCATCACTAAATCAAATAAACCTAGAATAAATTTTAAAAATTATTTATTTTAAATATAACTAGTGAAAATTGTTAAAATATAAATATAAATTAATTTTAAATTAAATTTGAAATTTAATATAATTTAAAGGTCAATAATTATATAAATATTACATTTATAATATGTAAATACATTTTTATATTTTTTACAATGAATTAACAAATATAATTAAATCTTAATATAACTAGAAATACAAAATTATAAAACTAAAACTAAATACAAAATTATAAAAGATTTAAATAATTGAAAATATATAAAATATATTATTTATAATATAATTTAAAATTTTAAGATCATAAAAAGAAAAAATATACAAATCTGTAAATAAAATATATATGAAAATATTTATATTCAAAATAAATATCAAAAATAAATTAAATATTCACATAATAAAATAAAATCAGCACGTTTGCGCGGATTCTCTGCTAATTATATATAATTGTTGAAGGGTTTCTTGGATCCGTACACGTCAATCCGCTTTATATTAAAGGAGAATTGCTCTTTTAAACTATTATGGGAAAAATTGATACTTAAATCAATATAAACAGTATGAGAAAAAAACTAAATATATGTATAAAATAATGTAAAAATAGAACAAAAGAATGATCAATAAAAAAATAAACGAAAAGTTTATAAATAAAAATGTAAGAAGATATTAATAATCAATATCTACATATTAAAGAATGTAATTTATTACACAAATTAGAGTAAGCTATACGTTAACACATATTTTTTTTCTGCGAACTGTTAAGATCATCTAGAAAAAATGATAAACTATTTACCAAAATGTAAGATATTGATAATTAAAATAATCTAAATTCCTGAAATATTCACAAACTAAATTAAAATCCGCACGTTGGTGCCGGTTCTCTCGTAATAAATGTGAAAGATAAATTGATTTTAGATATATTTGCATTTAACAAAACCAAAACTGTATTTAGGCTGTAAATGGTGAACATTACATGGAATGAATGGAATGATTGTGAATGGAATAACATAAATGGGATATGAAAAAAATGGAATAAATTCATTCCATCTATTCATAATCAAAATTGCAGTGGAATGTTTTTCTTTGAAAATTTGTGTGGAATGTTGTAGAATTGATGGAATCATTATCCCATTCCATTCCGTGTAAATGGTAAAAAAAATTTGGAATTTATATGAATGAGTCATTCCACATAATTTTATCCCACAAAATGACAATCCAGTTGCAACCTTAGTGTAACCGGATGGAATCGAGAAATAGTTATTCAAAAGTAATAAATATCCTTTTGACCAAAAAGTAATAAATATCCTTACACATACATATACATATATACTTTTATTTTTATAATTAGCTAACTCAAACCAAAAACTCAACTAATAATTCTACCATACTGAACATGTTTTTTAAAAGGTCTTCATATTGATTACCAACATATCAATATCATTAATGAAATTTTAATGAAAAGTAAGTCACACATCGGTAGTTGGAGAAATTTTAATTAATATGATCCGGGATTGTGGAATGATAGAATTCCCATATTTGGGAGATTCACTTTCTTGGAGAGGACGCAGGGGGAAACAATTGGTAAGATGTAAGCTTGATAGGGCCTTAGCTAATGAGGATTGGCATATGCTGTATCCATTCTCATTTGTTGAGTATCTAGGAATGGTAGGATCAGATCACCGGCCTCTGGTTGCGACGATTGAGGACTCACAGAAGAAGAGGAGAAAACAATTTCACTTCGATAAAAGATGGATCGGAAAAGAAGGACTAATGGACGTAATTCAAGAAGGATGGAGAGATCGAGATGACTACAGAGGGAATGATCTGTTCTCAAAAATTGGGAGATGTAGAAATGAGATATCTAAGTGGAGGAAAAATAACCTCCCATATGGTAAAGAGAAAATTATGGAGCTACAACAGGAGTTAGATATGGCACAAAAAGATGATCAAAAAACACATGAGGATATATGGGAAATTACTAACCGACTGAAGGAAGCATACAGAGATGAAGAATTTTATTGGCAACAGAAGAGCCGAACCACATGGCACACATCGGGAGATAGATATACAAAATTCTTTTTTGCATTGACAAAGCAGAGACGGGCAAGAAATCGGATACTGGGCTTACACAATGAGGAAGGCAATTGGGTAACTAAAGACTCGGAAATTGAGGGGGTGGCAGTAGAGTATTTTACGAAGATTTTTGAAACAACATCTCCAACGGAATTTGACAGTTTCTTACAGGAAGTCCCTATGTCGATAACGGATGGCATGAATGATAAACTTATGGCACATGCTTCGGAAGAGGAAGTAAGGAAAGATTTATTCATGATGCATCCGGAAAAAGCGCCGGGACCTGATGGAATGACGGCTCTATTTTATCAACAATCATGGAATATTGTTAAAAAGGATCTGCTTCAATTGGTGAACGATTTTTTGACGAGTGGGGAATTTGATAAAAGACTAAATTCTACAAGTATTTGTCTCATCCCTAAAATGGATCGTCCTACACAGATGACTGAGCTACGACCAATAAGTCTATGTAATGTGGGATATAAAATAATCTCCAAAGTGCTATGCCAAAGACTAAAGATTTTGCTGCCTAATCTAATATCAGAGACACAATCTGCGTTTGTGGCAGGGAGGTTGATTTCAGACAACATATTGATAGCACAAGAGATGTTCCACGGATTACGAACTAATCCGGGATGCAAAAGCAAATTTATGGCAATCAAAACAGATATGAGTAAGGCGTACGACAGGATTGAATGGAGTTTTTTGGAAAAAGTTTTAGGAAAAATGGGCTTTGCAAAACAATGGATACAACGCATAATGCGATGCATTACTACGGTCCAGTATAAGGTGTTGATCAATGGTCAACCGCAAGGACATATTGTCCCACAACGGGGGTTACGTCAGGGCGATCCGCTTTCACCGTACTTATTTATATTATGTACGGAGGCCCTTATTGCCAATATCAAGTACGCGGAAAAAATGAAGCAATTAACGGGGCTGAAGGTCTCCAGGAAAAGCCCAGCCATTTCTCATCTACTTTTTGCAGATGATAGCTTATTTTTCTGTAAGGCTACAAAAGAGGAATGTCAAACGATTCTAAAGATTCTCAAGGACTATGAGGGGGTATCAGGGCAACAAATAAATTTTGAGAAATCATCGATACAGTTTGGTTATAAAGTGGAGGAAACGATCCGGAACGAAATGATAGATATTCTGGGAATCACAAAAATGGGAGGAATGGGAACATATCTTGGAATCCCGGAAAGTATAGGGGGTGCAAAAACACAGGTATTCAGCTTCCTACAAGACCGACTCCATGGGAGAGTGAATGGCTGGACAACTAAATATTTGTCTCGAGGGGGAAAGGAGGTGGTGATTAAATCAGTGGCCACAACATTACCAAACCATGTGATGTCATGCTTTAGACTTCCAAAGACGGTGACGTCAAAGCTAACAAGTGTGGTTTCCCACTTCTGGTGGAGCTCGGGAGGAGGAAATAAAGGAATGCATTGGATGGCCTGGGACAAGCTTTGTCAGGATAAGGATAATGGAGGAATTGGGTTCAGAGATTTCAATGATATAAATACGGCATTCCTAGCTAAGCAACTTTGGCGGTTGATTGACAAACCCAATCTCCTGTTTTCAAAAGTCTTTAAAGGGAGATATTTCAGGAACACGGATCCACTGGATCCAATACGATCATACTCTCCTTCCTATGGATGGAGAAGTATAATCTCAGCTAGATCTCTGGTAAAGAAAGGACTAATCAAGAGGGTGGGCTCAGGAACATCTATTTCAATATGGAATGATCCTTGGGTACCAGCCTGTCGCCCGAGACCAGCAACCCGTAAACCAGGCTCGAACATCAACGTATATACGGTAGACCAATTGATTAACTATAGGAGTCGCTCATGGAACAAGGCGCTGCTAGACGTAACTTTTGTTTCGGAAGATGCGATGCTGATTGGGAGTATGCCAATAAGTAAAATTGATCGGGCAGATACATTGGGATGGCACTTTTCTAAATCTGGAAGATATACGGTTAAATCAGGATATCTTACGGAAAGGGAATTTCCAGATAGAGGTAATCAAGTACAGGTGTTGGGTCCAGATATTAAGGGATTACAAGCACACTCATGGAAGCTAAACTGTCCACCAAAGTTGCGACACTTTGTATGGCAAGTACTCTCAGGATGTCTAGCAGTATCCAAGAATTTAAAATCAAGGGGCATTCGATGTGAAACATATTGTGTAAGGTGCGGAGCAGAAGAGACAGTAAATCATGTCTTATTTGAATGTCCTCCGGCAATTCAAACATGGGCTTTGTCAAGAATTCCCACAAATCCGATATGATTTCCCACAGAGGCTCTCTACACAAATATGGACTATTTATTCTGGAGACTCCCACCATTGGATGAAAATGGCCAGTTTCCTTGGATACTATGGTATATTTGGAAGAGTAGGAATGATATGGTATACAATAATATGGATCGTGACCCCAATGAGACATTGAGGCTAGCGGAAACGGAATACTCATCATGGGAAGGAGCTCATGTAGACCCACCAGATAGTACTCATACGAATATGGGAAATTCAGACTCTAACATGATTACAGAGGTACGGAAGGGCCAATGGTGTTTTGTGGACGGATCTTGGAAGGAGGGAGATTTGTTTACTGGCCACGGATGGTTTAGTTGCTACGAAGGAGGGGTAAATATTCAGATGGGTGCTAAGAACACCAGACAGAGTTTATCGCCGCTTCATGCAGAATTTGAGGCACTCATTTGGGCCATGGAATGCATGAATTTTTTCGAGCAAAGTCACATCACTTTTGCAACGGATTGCTCAGAAGTGGTGAAGATCGTCTCCGATCCAGAGAATTGGCCAGCCTTTTCCGTCTACACAGAAGAAATTGACAAGTGGAAGATTACTTTTACGACCTTTGCCCTCAAGCACATATCCCGCACGCAGAATCAGAGAGCAGATAGGCTAGCACGAAGTGCTAGATCCAGGCAGTCACCAAGCACACATATCGGGCCGGAACCGCCGATATGGATGATAGGAAACTAGTGTTCTTTATGTTACTTTGTTGTAAAAAAAAATATATATATATATGTATATATATATATATATATATATGGTAAGTGCCATCCACTCATCACCAATCAGTTTTGGGTTGGAAGCACATACAACTTAATATAGGAGAAAGAAGAAGCGGAAGAAGAGGAAGAAGCGGAAGAAGAAGGGAGAAGTGAGAATGCACCAGATTAATTCTTACGAAGTTAAATTACCAGCCTACCTTTAATGAAATTTTAATGAAAAGTAAGTCTCACATCGGTAGTTGGAAAAATAATTAACTAATATATATAGGGTGAGAGCCAATCCACTCATTACCAATTGGTTTTAGGTTGGAAGAAGAAGTGGGGGTTTTGGAATTACGATGGTTTACGAAAAAGCATAAATCGCTCTGAAAAGTCAATCAACCATACATTTCATCCGGGTCTAAATCTCATTAATATAAACTATTTCATAATGAAAATAACTTTCAATTTTTCTAACTCTAACAAAATACCACTATGCCCGCACCCCACCAAGTTTCTTTTAAAAAAGAGCTGAACAGAAGTTATGCTAACATCTGTTTTTCTTAAGGCGTGTATCTCTTAATTAGTGTAACCTATCTATCTATATTCATGCATTTCTAGTTTTATAGGCACATTTTTCTTTTCTTTTCTTTTTCAATATTATAATTGACAAATTGTGTTTCGTATAAACTGTTTTCTTGACTTTCAATCAAGGCCGGGTCTCCCTTATATAGGAGTTTACATCATGTTAATCTTAGTAGGAATAGGAATCTAGAGTCTATTTAAAGTCTAAAGATAAACACAAATAAGTCTAAAGATAAACACAAAGAAGATATGATAGAGATATGATAAACATTAATCTCTTTATCCTAATATCCCCTCTCAAGTTGGAGCGTAAAGATTCCGAACGCCCAACTTGTTAAGAAAAATATCGAATTCCTTCTTTCCTAGAGCTTTTTTTAGTGTATCGGCCAGCTGCTCCTTTGTAGAAACATGCTGCAGTTTAATCAGTCCTCGTAGTATGTCATCCGAATGAAATGGCAGTCGACTTCTACGTGTTTAGTCCGTTCATGAAAAACCGGATTTGCACTAATATGTAAAGCGGGTCGGCTGTCACACATTATAGTCATTGGCTCGTTATGGGAAATACCAAACTCCAAAAGCAACCCCTTAAGCCATCGTAGTTCCGAGGTAACTTCAGTCATGGCGCGGTACTCCGCTTCCGCGGATGTTCGAGCAACAGTGTCTTATTTCTTTGTTTTCCAAGAAACTGGAGAATCACCGAGCTGTACTATCCAACCAGCGAGAGATCGTCTTGTGATTGGGCATGCGGCCCAATCGGAGTCACACCATCCACGAAGATGAAGCGATGATGAGGCTCAGAAAAGTATATCTTGACCGAGTGTTCCTTTGAGATACCTAACCACTTTTAATGCTGCCGTCCAATGGTCAGCCTGCAGTGTATGCATGAATTGGGATAAACATGAATCGCATAAGTTAGATCCGGACGAGTAGCCGCTAAGTAAATCAGTCGCCCGATCAGCCTTCGATAACGTTCTGGGTCAGCAAGTATCGGACTATCAGACAGTGCGAGCTTAAGGTTTTGATCGAGTGGTGAGCCGGCCGGTTTCGAGTTGAGGAGACCCATTTCTTTGACTATATCAGTTGCATACTTTCGTTGAGAGAGATAAATGCCGGTCGAGCTTCGAGCTACTTCAATACCAAGAAAATACTTCACCGCGCCGAGGTCTTTCATATTGAAACACGTCGCCAAGTACTCCTTAAAACTTCATATTGCGTTAGGAAAATTCCCGGAGATGATCAAGTCATCTACGTATACAAGTATGCGCAAGAAGACGCCTTGTTTATGATAGACGAAAAGAGAATAATCGAATATGGTTTGAGAAAAACCATACGTTCGTAGGGAATCAGCGAGTTTAGCGAACCAACACCGAGGAGCTTGCTTTAAACCGTAAAGAGACTTAAGTAACCGACATACTCTCTTTTCTCCTGGAGGTTGAAAACCTTGAGGAAGCTTCATGTACACTTCTTCATGTAAGTCTCCGTGAAGAAATGCGTTGTGGACATCCATCTGATGTACTTCATGGTTTTTCTTGGCTGCAATATCCAAAAACAAACGTACCGTAGTCATTTTTGCTACTGGTGAAAATGTTTCATCGTAGTCGATGCCCTATTTTTGATGATTGCCAAGGACAACCAAACGCGCTTTGTGCCTCTCAATCGTCCCATCCGAACGGTATTTAATTGTAAATACCCATTTACTGTAGGAATTCGTTTGGTTGATCCTGATGTAATTCACAGATTCATCTCAACCTAAACATACAGATCTAGGTTCTCTTGAATAGAATCATAACATGATCTCACCTTTTACCTGTTTGTTGCAGCGGAAGGAATAGAACAGGTCAGAGATCAGATAGATGCACCGAGGGATGAATCCTCCAGAGGTTCACACACGCAATCACAGGAATGGCTGCTAGACCACGAGGAGAGAGGCGCAGAGGGAGAGAGAGGCCGCGGCTAGGTAGCTAGGGTTAGGGAGAAAAGACTTGGCTTTTAGTCATTAAAAGCCTTCTCTTTCCCTTTTGGGCTTTTGGGCCCAATCTGATTAAATCCCATTTAATCAGACCCATTAATCTTTCTCTCTTAGTACGACAAATGCCTAGCACTTTTGTCGTACTTCTGCTAAGCCGTTCCAACACATTTTCCTGTTAGCTTAGGCGTGTGACCCATATGGGATCATATAATAAAGGCAATAAGTCCAAAACTTATAGATCATGAGCGGACTCTAGCAAGCCATCATGATCCCCAGTATTATATGACTTATGTCTGATCTCGACATACTCTTACTTTCTAGAGACAGTACCGAGATTACTGGACACAATTCCAACAATCTCCCACTTGTACTGGAATCTCAGTATTCATAATCCTTTTGTCTCAATATCTCGATTAGTCATAAGGCAAGATTGGTGTCATCCTTATAAAGCCTAATCTTGTTCATCGGACTCTGATTTGATACTGACAATCCAAACGACTCGGGAAAGTCCGTTTGAGCATGGCCATGCGTTTTCCAGTATTCAAATCTCCGATTGGCCTAGAGATATTCACTCCATTTATATTGGAGGGACAAATCCCGTCTTGTTCCATCACTGTAAACTACTCATTTCATAATGCACCCAAACAAGGTCCTTATAGCTATCACTGAATGATAGCGTTAGACAATGATCAAAGTACATCAGTCCATGTGCAGTCACATGCATGTGAACTCAGGTCTAAGGACTATACTCTATAGTCGTAGTAAGAATCTCTTATGACACAGATATAAATATCCTGAAGAGTTCTTATAAGCGGGTCTTGTCCGGTCGTATGTTCCCAACATACACCTATGTACTGACTTTGATGCCGCGCATCTATGACACACTGAGACTTTGTCATAAGTCACGTACCAATCCAGTCTCACACGGTTGTTGATGTTCCAATTTCAACAACCTTCGACTGGGGACGGGATGATATATAACATCTATCAAATATAGGGTCTCATGATCAAGCTAAATGACTTCGATGACTCAAGATCAAATCATTTACTTCGATGACCTATAAAATGGTTCATATCATTTTGGAACGATTATTTCATCACAGTTAAAATAATCTTGAAATAATAATTTCATTAAAACATAAAATAATGTTTTACAAGAACATATCAAATAACTAAAATAAAGCTCACAAAACTCCCACTCAAATTTAGATTACATTTCAATGTTTCTAATGCCTACAGCTTCAGTCAGGAACTCGAGCTTAGGCCTTGGGAGTGGCTTTGTCAACGGATCAGCGACATTATCATCTGTCGGAACTCGGCTGATCTTGAATTCCTTTCTATTAATGATGTCACGTATCAAGTGATATCTTCTTTGAACATGCTTGGATTTCTGGTGTGATCTTGGTTCCTTTGCCTGAGCTATAGCACCATTGTTGTCACAAAACAGTGCCAGAGGCTCAGCCGCATCTGGTATCACACCTAGTTCCATAATGAACTTTCGTATCCAAACAGCTTCCTTCGCTGCTTCCGAGGCGGCGATATATTCAGCTTCTGTAGTGGAATCAGCAACGGTGTCCTGCTTGGAGCTTCTCCAACTTACTGCACCGCCATTCAGACACAGACATAACCGGACTGTGACCGGAAATCATCTGTGTCTGTCTGGAAACTTGCGTCCGTGAATCCACTGACTTTAAGCACATCACTTCCACCGTACACTAAGAACTTATCCTTAGTATGTCTTAGATACTTCAAGATATTCTTTACGGCAATCCAATGGTTTTCACCTGGATTTGACTGGTATCTACTCGTCATGCTCAATGCATAAGCAACATCAGGACGAGTACAGATCATGGCATACATGACAGATCCTATTGCAGATGCATAAGGAATATTCTTCATGCGCTCAAGCTCAGCAGCCGACGTAGGGCTCTGCTTCTTGCTTAGCGTTGTGCCATGTACCATTGGCGTGAAGCCCTTCTTGGAATCTTTCATGCTGAATCTTTGTAGGACTTTGTCAATGTATGAGTCTTGACATAAGCCTATCAGCCTCTTAGGTCTATCCCGATAGATCCTAATTCCAAGAACGTATGCGGCTTCACCCATGTCTTTCATGGAAAAACAACTTCCAAGCCAGTCTTTTACGGACTTTAGCATTGGAACGTCGTTTCCGAGAAGCAGTATGTCATCGACATACAGAATAAGAAATACAATCTTGCTCCCACTAGATTTCTTATACACGCATTGTTCTTCTTCGTTTCTGATGAAGTCAAATTGCTTGATCGCTTCATCAAAACGAAGATTCCAGCTCCTCGATGCTTGCTTCAATCCATAAATGGATTTATGAAGCTCGCATACTTTCCCAGCATTCTTTGGATCTATGTAACCGTCAGGTTGTGTCATATACACATCCTCTTCCAGAATACCATTCAGGAAGGCGGTTTTTCACGTCCATCTGCCAAATTTCATAATCATGAAAAGCTGCAGTTGCTAGTAGAATCCGAATAGATTTCATCATAGCCACTGGTGAATAGGTTTCATCGTAGTCCACACCGTGAACTTGTCTGAAACCTTTTGCCACCAACCTGGCTTTATAAATCTGGACATTTCCATCCACGTCAATCTTCTTCTTGAAGATCCATTTGCACTCGATGGCTTTTACACCAGCGGGTAAGTCAACCAACGAAAACACTTGGTTGACCGACATGGAGTCCATTTCGGAATCAGTGGCCTTGCGCCACTTAGAGGAATCTGGGCCCATCATGGCTTGATTGAAGTTCGATGGTTCATCACCATCAATGATCAAAAGATCATGACAGTCAGTCACGAGGAATCCTTGATATCTCTCGGGTTCGTGACGGATCCTCCCGGATCTTCGAACTTCAGGTACTACAGGTTCAGGCTCTACAATTTCTTGTAGGTCCTCCTGCTGCTCTTCCTCATTAGGTTGAGCAGTATCCTGTTCATCTTGAATTTCTTCAAGCAGTACCTTACTCCCACTGTCTTTCTTAGAGAGAAACTCCCTCTCAAGAAAGTTACAATCCCGGGCAACAAAGATCTTGTTCTCGGAACGTGGATAGAAGTAATAAGCCTTGGTTTCCCGTGGATAACCAATGAAGTAGCATTTATCAGATTTTGGTGTAAGCTTATCTGAGATTAATCTCTTAACATAGGCTTCACAACCCCAAATTCTTAGATAAGACAGCACTGGAGCTTCTCCAGTCCATAATTCATATGGTGTCTTTGCTACTGCTTTTGATGGCGCTCTATTTAGAGTGAACACTGCTGTTAGCAGAGCATATCCCCAAAGGGATATTGGAAGGTCTGTGTGACTCATCATAGATCGAACCATATCCAATAAGGTCCGATTTCTCCTCTCAGACACACCATTCCATTGAGGTGTTCCAGGAGGAGTGAGTTGGGATACGATCCCACACTCTCTCAGATGATCACTGAATTCTTGGCTTAAGTATTCTCCTCCTCGGTCGGACCGAAGAGCCTTAATGCTTTTGCCAAGTTGGTTCTGTACTTCATTTTGGAATTCTCTGAACTTCTCAAAAGATTCAGACTTATGTTTCATTAAATAAACATATCCATACCTACTGAAATCATCAGTGAAGGTAATGAAGTACTGATAGTTTCCTCTTGCATTTGTGGACATTGGGCCACACACATCAGTGTGTATCAGGCCCAATAAGTCACTGGCCCTCTCGTTAGGTTTATTAAAGGGGGCCCGTGTCATTTTGCCCATCATGCAGGATTCGCATTTCTCACATGACTCAAAGTCAAATGAGCCAAGAAGTCCATTCGAATGGAGCCTCTTGATGCGTTTCTCGCTGATGTGCCCTAAACGACAATGCCATAGAAACGTTCGGTTTTCTTCATTAGGTTTAAACCGTTTTGTATTAATGTTATAAATTGGCGCGGATTGATCGAGTATGTAAAGCCCATTCGTAAGAGGGGCAGAACCATAGAACAAATTGTTGCGATTGAAGGAACATAATTTATTCTTAACTGAAAAATCATAACCTTCCAAATCCAACAAAGAAATTGAAATAATATTTCTGTTTATAGCAGGTACAAAATAACAATTATTAAGTTCTAAAATCAATCCCGAAGGTAAAGACAACAAGTATGTGCCTACAGCTAGTGCTGAAACTTTCGCTCCATTCCCAACTCGTAGCTCCACTTGTCCTTGCTTCAGCCTTCTACTGTTGCTGAGTGTCTGCATATTAGTACAAATATGAGCCCCACAACCAGTATCCATGACCCATGAGGTATTATCAGAAGTAGTTGTATTAACTTCTATAACAAAAATACCTGATGAAGAAGTCTCGAAAGTCTTCTTCTTTAATTCCTTTAGACCTTCCTGGAATTTCTTACAATCTCTTCTCCAATGCCCCAGTTCTTTGCAGAACCTGCACATGTCAGTAGGCCCAGCCTTGGACTTGGGCTTGGGCTTTGGCGTGTCCTTGTCCGCGACTTGGACACCCTTGGCCTTTCCCTTATCCTTAGCAGAAGACTTCTTAAACCCCTTGCCCTTTTGTACCATAAGCACATTGGGGTCCTTGGCGGTTTTCTTCAAGTTGGGCTCTGCAGTCTTGAGCATTCCGTGAAGCTCAGGCAGTGTCTTACTCAAGCCATGCATGTTAAAGTTCAGAATGAACTGATCATAGCTTGCAGGTAAAGACTGCAGAATGATGTCGCAGGCAAGTTCCTGGCTGATTGGGCAGTCGAGTTTCTGAAGATGATCGAGATAACCCATCATCTTCAAGACATGAGGACTCACTGCCGCATTCGCAGCCAACTTACAGTCCAAGAGGTTCTTAACTGTCTGGAACCTCTCAGTCCTAGCCTGCTCCTGAAAAAGCGATTTCAGGCTTGCCATTATCTCGATGGGAGACAATACACTTTCGAACTGTTTTTGCAGCTCAGGAGTCATTGTCACCAACATCAGGCAATAGACATCATTTTCATCTGACGAATGCTTTTCCCAAGCATTGTGCAGAGTCCTGGCAGCATTGGCAAGAGGCCTCTCGGGGAGGGGATCTCGAAGGACATAATCCTTCTTCTCCTGCTTGAGGACCAGCCTCAAGTTCCTTGACCATGTCAGGAAGTTCGTTCCAGTCAGCTTCTCCTTCTCGAGAACAGACCGGATCGAGAATGTGTTTTGTGTGCTTGTAGTAGTCATATCTGAAATATATAAATAAAAAGGTTATTAGTTATTATGTTTAAAATGACTAATCTCGTATTAAAAATTAATATGATTAATCATGCATTATATTCAATAACATCAGTTACCCTCAATAGAATATAATGATTCCAAGATCCACATATAACTAAGATTAAAGTGGGCCACTGGCCGTCACCCAACCTTAGCTTATATCGGTAAGCCCTATATCGGCTAATTATATCTGTGATATAACTCTTGGTTGTGAATCTGGGCCCGAGGCCCAATCCACTCTGATGTCTCAAGGCCCGGGACTCCCGATGGCCTAGTCAAGAAAACCAGACTATACAGTCATGTAATCATTAATGTCTGGGACTCCCAATGACATTTATGAATCACAAACCGTCTTACCCACGCAAAAACAGACATCCTCACACTGTAAGGCCATGAATGCAATTGAATGGGCTTTGACAGCTGACATAGCCTGGACAAGACATCCAACGCTTGATATTATTTGAGGTTCGTAGGTTTATTTAAAAATCATTCCCAAAATAGAAGATTACTATTTCGGGAAACTTTCATTTTGGAAACCTACTATTTTTGGAAACTTTCTAAAATTGGAAACTTTCTAAAACCGGAAACTTTCTAACTTTAGAAATTTCTTAAAATCCAAAACCCGCAAATTCAGAAACTTCTATTTTAAGAAACTTTCTAATTTCAAAATTTCGGAAACTTTAATTTAAAAACGACTTTATAATTTTATAAAATAGATTTTAAATTGATCTGAAGAAAGACTCAAATAATTGGCCCAATTGTTTTAACTTCTTGGCCCGAGGCCCAAGAATTTGTCCATGTCCAAGACATGACCCAATTGTCCAATTAATTGACATAACCGGTCTGGTTCATTAAAACTGGTCTAACCAAGTTTTAATTACTACGATGACCACAATTGTCAACCGGTTATTTACTAAACCGAAATTTCTCAATTTATTTGGTCCAACCAAATCAAATTAGAAATTCCTGGTTTAGGCACTAAATCCAATATTTCTTTCGACATTGGATTTCTTATTCCGGTTTAACCAGATTTAATAAAATTATTAAATCTGTTTATTAAACCAGAACGATGATTTTAATTAAGTTTTGAACCGAGCCTTGAACCAAACCGATTTGGTCACGAACCAAACCGAGTTGGTCGTGACCTAGCTTCCTTCCCAAGAAACCATCGTCCAGCCGCTCAGCCGCGAGCCAACCGATCCGAGATCGAGGCGATTCAGCTACGGTCGGGACGCAACAGCCGGGACGATCGCCGGACGGGATGCTCGGACGGACGCTCCACGATCGCCGAGCGATCGGGACGCGACGCACAGCCGAGACGAAGCCGAGACGCGATCGGGACGACGCACAGCCGAGACGCGATCGCCGTGCGATCCACTCGGCCGATCGATCCGGACGCGATCGCCGTGCGATCACTCGGCCGATCGATCCGGACGCGATCGCCGTGCGATCACTCGGCCGATCGACCCAACCGGCCATCCCGATCACCGTCCAACCCATGGCCGATCACCAAAACGCGAGTCATATAGCTCGGTTTTGTGATTTCGAATGTTTGTTCAGGATTTAATTCAGTTTCTTAAGTGTTTTTCTTATCAGTAATGGATTCAAAACACTTCTAAACAGAATAAACAACCTAAACATGAATCTAAAACAAGAAATCCTAAGAACCAATGGCTCTGATACCACTGTAGGAATTCGTTTGGTTGATCCTGATGTAATTCACAGATTCATCTCAACCTAAACATACAGATCTAGGTTCTCTTGAATAGAATCATAACATGATCTCACCTTTTACCTGTTTGTTGCAGCGGAAGGAATAGAACAGGTCAGAGATCAGATAGATGCACCGAGGGATGAATCCTCCAGAGGTTCACACACGCAATCACAGGAATGGCTGCTAGACCACGAGGAGAGAGGCGCAGAGGGAGAGAGAGGCCGCGGCTAGGTAGCTAGGGTTAGGGAGAAAAGACTTGGCTTTTAGTCATTAAAAGCCTTCTCTTTCCCTTTTGGGCTTTTGGGCCCAATCTGATTAAATCCCATTTAATCAGACCCATTAATCTTTCTCTCTTAGTACGACAAATGCCTAGCACTTTTGTCGTACTTCTGCTAAGCCGTTCCAACACATTTTCCTGTTAGCTTAGGCGTGTGACCCATATGGGATCATATAATAAAGGCAATAAGTCCAAAACTTATAGATCATGAGCGGACTCTAGCAAGCCATCATGATCCACAGTATTATATGACTTATGTCTGATCTCGACATACTCTTACTTTCTAGAGACAGTACCGAGATTACTGGACACAATTCCAACATTTACATCCAAGAGCTTTCTTGTTCGGAGGAAGTTCTTCAAGCCGCCATGTGTTATTGGCTTCGAGTGATTCATACTCACTATCCACAGCCTTTGCCCAATTTTTATTCTTGATCTCCTCGTTAAATGATCATTGTTCGATGTTAGAAGATAAAGCCGCCAAGAAGCTGCGATGGTTAGAAGTAAACCGATCATATGAGACAAAGTTACAAACAAGATAGAGCGAACCTGAAGGTGGCTGAGGAGCGTGTGAAAACGATGAGAGAGAGAGAAGGGTCTTATATTGTGGCTGTGCCAACTATATAATCTCGAAGTTTAATCGATGGTTGCTTGGTACGCAAGCTTTTGCCCAAGAGTTATGTGTCAGGTGATTGATCAGTCAAGTCGTTTGCATCAGATACAATCACAACATCGTCTAAGTTGATTGGCGCACTTGGTTCAACTGTAGGTAAACTGTCTATCGGAGTTGTTGCATGATTGTTAGCGGACGATGGTGCCATTGTGACCTCGTCATCATCGAATGCCCTCATTGGTGAGTCGAAAGTGGTTGTCATCGGATGCATAGATGTAGTCGCGAAAGGAAACTTGTTTTCGATAAATACAACGTCTCGTGAGATAAAGATTTTCTCGCTCTCTATGTCGTAAAGTTTCCATCCCTTCTTGTCGTATGGGTAGCCTAAGAACACACACTTAGTACTTCGTGTGGTGAACTTGTCTCCCTTGTGATCCAAGTTATGTGCATACGCCAAACATCCAAAGACCCGTAGGTGTTTATAGCCCGGAGCATGTCCGTACAAGCACTCGAACGGTGATTTTTTCCAATAATACCGAGGGTGTGCGGTTGATCAAATAACCGTCTATAAGGACACATTCACCCCAATGTTCTATCGGAAGATTTGCCTGAAAACTAAGAGCACGTGCTACGTTCAAGATGTGACGATGCTTACGTTCTGCTCTCCCGTTCTGTTGAGGCGTATATACGCATGATTTTCATGCAAAATCCCTTTCCCAAGAAAGAAACGCGAGAGACATAAGAACTCTGTTCCGTTGTCGCTACGAATCCGTTTCACTTTCTTAGAGAATTGCCTTTCAACCATTGTCAAATAC
Organism: Orychophragmus violaceus; assembly: GCA_030180135.1. NCBI lineage: Eukaryota > Viridiplantae > Streptophyta > Magnoliopsida > Brassicales > Brassicaceae > Orychophragmus > Orychophragmus violaceus. The sequence continues at coordinate 17,206,827 of CM058229.1, read as the reverse complement.
TCTCGTAGTCGTGTAGACACCATGCTCTTATCCGGAAAGAGATAAAGCCATATGGCTCTCGAATGGTCATCTATTATCGTAAGGAAATACTTCAATCCACAAAAAGATGTTGTTCGATAAGGTCCCCATAAATCGCAATGTATTAAATCAAATACTTCATTAGCTTTATTCAAACTATCAGGAAAAGATTGCCGAGTCTGTTTGGCTCGAAAACATACATCACAATCTTGAAGAAAAATATCATTACGACTATGAGAACTATTCCTAATTCCTGGCACTAATCCGGTAACCTGAGGAGACGGATGACCGATATGATGATGCCATAAAGTAAAATCATCACGAACACTAGTCTGTAGAGATGTCACCGTTGGTAACCCATGAAACCGGTACAGCCCTTCTCCCTCTCTTTCACCCGCTCCAATCAGCGTCCTCATAGTTCGGTCCTGTAAAATAATCAAGTTATCAGTAACTTGTGCAATCAAGTATTTATCGGTTACAAGCTGCCCAAGTGAGATGAGATTCATATGAAATCCGTCAACAAATAACACATTCTGCAGGGATAGATTCGGAGTAAGGTGAATCGTCCCTTGTTTGGTAGAGTAGACGTCTTTTCCCGCAGGAAGAGACACGGATATAGGTGGAATATCACATATCTCGTCAAGTTGCTCAATGTAACCCGTCATATTATGAGTTGCACCTGAATCAATGATCCACAAGTCAGTACCCTTACCATTATGTTGACCTGATTTTCCTGCGTTCAAAAGTATTTGAACCGTGTTCCATTGGTCGTCTGTAAGACCACTCAGACCGACGCGATCGCTCTCAGTGACAGCCGATCTTGATGATGTTGTTGTTGCAGCACCAATCTGAGTGGTGTTCGCTCTTTGAGTGAATCCTCGTCCAAGTCCCGTCGATGTATTGTTTCGATTATCCGTCCTATTCCTTGGTCATTCACCCCACCATTCCGGATATCCCACCACTTTGAAACATGTTTTCGCATCATGTCCAACCCGTCCACATACCGTACATGTTTGGGATGTATCTCGATTGTCTTGTTTATTGATTCACGGGTGGAGATAGTTGATGGTTTGGACAATGATTTTGAGTTAGTATGAGTTGCGAGACTCATAACCGATGCTTCTTGTGTTACCGTGGATCGCAAGGTTTCGTTTTGAGATACCGTTTGATAGATACTATCAAGATCCGGAAGTGGTGTCATTGCGCAGAGCTGAGACCGAATAGCGCCGTGAAGAACATCGTCAAGCCCTGAAAGAAAATCGTGTATTTGTAAAGTTTCTTTTTCTTTATCATGAGCTCTATTGAGATCGCATGTACAGCCTGTGCAAGTGCATCGTTTTGAATTCATGCATTCCGCGATTCCGTCCCACAGCTTCGTGAGTCGGCCAAAATATTCATCCACTGTTGATCCATTCTGCTTGCACGCCGCGAGTTGATTTCGTAGTTGTTGGAGACGATCTCCACTTTTAAGAAAGAGTCTCTTCTTGATGATATCCCATATTTCTTTTGTGTTCCCAAGTTGATATCGAGGAACGTATCTTTGGTTCGATTGTTAGTTTGATCTAACCTACAAGAAGATGGTTATTTGCAATCCAATCTTCGAGTTGAGGTGAATTAGAACTTGGTTTAGGGATCGATCCGTCTAGAAAGCCGAACTTTTTCCGTGAGTGGATCGCCATTCATATGTTGATCGCCCATTCGTCGTAGTTAGAGCCATTAAGGAGAGGTTGCGAGATAACGGCTCCCGGGTTGTCGTTGGATGACATATCATAGGGTGAGATTGTTTTATGTTTAGCGGGAGTTGTTACCATTGACATGGTGTTGTTTTGGTTTCGGTTTCAGAGATCAAGATTGCTTGGTTCCCTCACGATTGTGTGAAGAAGAAATCAAGATATTTGATCGGAAAACAACTTATTGTTGTTCGTGCTCTGATACCATGACAAATTGTGTTTCGTGTAAACTGTTTTCTTCACTTTCAATCAAAGTCGGGTCTCCTTTATATAGGAGTTTACATCATGTTAATCTTAGTAGGAATATGAATCTAGAGTCTATCTAAAGTCTAAAGATAAACACAAAGAAGTCTAAAGATAAACACAAATAAGATATGATAGAGATATGATAAACATTAATCTCTTTATCCCAATAGTAATCGAACAAAACTGACATGAAGAAAGAAAGGAGAGCTACTTACCTACATTAGGAAAAATTACCAAATAGGGCTATAAAAGTAAATCGAAAATAATAATCAATACTATTAAAAAATTGGAGTTTGTCCATGGTACATAAATGTTGTTCCTGAAATTTGTCCTTAATATTATTAGGATTTGTAACCTTCATTAAGGGTAATTAGGGAATATAACATTATCTCTACAATCCATGTTTCCAAACAAGACAATTATTAAACATGTAACCAAACAACCAAAATCTAATAGGTCCCACTTTCCTATGTTTAGATTGAAATCAAAACAAATTAATTGATAAATATAATGAATAATTTATACATCAACTATTATATATAAATTAAGATTCTCTAATTTATGATCTTAATTTATGATTTAATTCAAAATATATTTATAATATATTTTAATATCTTTTTATTTTGTTTCAAAAAATATATATATATAAGCACGTATTGATTGATGTTTTTACGATTTACTTTTTAGCAGGTTTTTCCATCAAACTGAAAAATATTTAATTAATTAAACGGGTTGAAAAATTAATTAACCAATCTCGATTATAAATTTTCTATAAAAAATTCGCATATAGTAAATAATTTCAGCTGATATATCTTTAAAATTAATAAAATATTAAAATGATTTCATACTTATATTATTCAAATATATGAAATATATTTTAATATCTTTTTATTTTGTTTCAAATAATATATATATCCGCCACATATTACGATTGATGTTTTTACGATTGTACTTTTTAGCAGGTTTTTCCATCAAACTGACAAATATTTAATTAATTAAACGTTTTTGAAAATTTAATTAGCCAATCTCAATTATAAATTTTCTAAAAAAAATTCGCATATAGTAAATAATTTCAGCTGATATATTTTAAAATTAATAAAATAATAAAATGATTTCATACTTATATTATTCAAATATTTGAAGCGTCAAATTATGATTTATGTTTGAATGAAGTTTTTAACAGTTCCATCAAATTTGCAAATTATATATACGACTACAACATGTATTTTATAAAATAATATTTTAGATATATAAAATAACAATTAAACATATACCACATAACTTTTACAATAGTTGTTTTCACATATATATATTTTTACAAACTATGATCTTACGATACAACGCAGATTAAAATATATAATGCGAAATCGTTATTTTAATCTCTTAATCCTTACGATATATCTCCTCCAAATAACACATAATTCATTTAAAAAAAAAACTAAATTGCTAACTCACTGTTTATAATGTTGGTTAAACAATAATAATGAAAATTAGATTACATAATTAAAAATCTAAACTACTATTAACAAAATGAATAAAAAGTAAAATTTGTAAAGAAAATTAAACCCGCACTTAAGTGCGGGTCAAAATCTAGTAATTAATTAAATTATAGAAAATAGTTAAAGCTAATGCTTAAACTAGAATTCGCGATGTTAAATGAAGACCACCATCCATCCTAACTACGAAAGAATCACTATTCATAATAAGAATCACTATTCATAATTGAAAAGCAAATAAAAACTTGTCACTTAAGCATATGTTTAGATGAGTTCTGTCAAATGGCTGATACATACACGTAAGCTAGCCATTAATGTATATTCATTTACATATTTTAAAATTTTTTTTGATAATTCATTACCTATAACAATGTAACCGAGGTCCAGACTAATCTCCCTAGGCCCAGTCAGACCGCATGCCAGCTTCACCTGAGAGGGTTTTCCAATGTATATTCATTAAACCATGATTTTATGTAATATTTTTTTTAATAATTAAGTCTTGTAGTATAAAATTGAAGCACGTATGGTTGGTGGGATACAACCACAAGGCATCTGGTGTTACGTTTTTGTTTTAAGGTTCAACTTTCTGTTACGTGGAAGTAATAGAAATATCACAGTCTAATAATCTAGACTAGTACAGTACTTAAAACTCCATCATAATCAGAGATAAGAGTGTCCATTATATAGTTGGTGTGAAGGGAACATTACACAATACACATACACGTGTAGAGTATACTATTATAAAACAATGGTCCTCTTTTATACGAATAATGTGTATAATAATTATTCGTATAATAAATCAAAATTAAATTTATGCGGTGTTGAACCAACCAACCAGCGGCTAACCATAATTTTCCTTTGACAATAAATAATAAGTACACACATCACATTACAGATTACACTTAATAAAAGAAGAAAAGTATCGACTTTAGGATTAATAAAGGAATTAGTTGCAACTCTCAACTATATGACGTTTTCCTTTAACAATAAATCAATAAGTACACACATCACATTACAGATTACACTTACTCAAAGAAGAAAAGTCTATACTATATAGGATATATCGACTTTGGGATTAATAAAGGAATTAGTTGCAACTTTCTCAACTTATGACGTTTCCCTTTAACAATAAGCTTATTTAAGTACACACATCACATTTACAGATTACACTTACTAAAAGAAGAAATTTTATATAGGATAATCGACTTTGGGATTAATAAACCAATTAGTTGCAACTCTCAAGAATATTCACGTTTTAATTTATTACATTATAGTTTCCATCTAATACGTGTTATCTCCAGACCATGATCGCTTTCAGTTGGGAAAACGATTGTTATTTTAACTTTAGCTGTTGGCAGTTTGTCCCCCTTAGCGTAGTAACTTTTTTTCGTTTGGGCATTCAGGCAACCGTTCGGGTTCGGTAAACCAGTCTTTCGGATTTTCGGGTCTAGGAGAATAAGACCCTTACGGGTATTTAGATATTTCGGACGGGTTTGGTTCGGTTTTATTCGGAATTCGGTTCGGGTTCGGATACCCGAAAAACATAAAACAAAAATAAAAATTAGTTATATTTAAATAAAAATTCGTTAAATTTTGATAAATATAACAAAATCTACATATATTTTGTTTATTTTTGATAATTTAGTTATTTTACTAAAAATAGACTAATATATTTAAGTTTATAATTATCGACTTTGGGATTAATAAAGGAATTAGTTGCAACTCTCAACTATATGACGTTTTAGTATTTATTACATTATAGTTTCCATCTACATACGTGTTATCTCCAGACTCCATGATCGCTTTCAGTTGGGATGTTGACGATTGTTATTTTAACTTTCAGCTGTTGGCAGTTTGTCCCCCGTAGCGTAGTAACTTTTTTTTTTAATTAAAATATATTATATTAATAAAATCGAACCGGAATTAAACCGGGAATACAAAGAGATTGAACCAGGTGTAAAAAACCAAACCAAAAGACAATTAACCAGAACACCAAACCACGGACTTGACTCCGGTTAGGTCAACAGACTTCAGGTCTTCGATCTCTGCCGCCGACAACTTTGAACCGATTAAATTTACGTCCTCACCGAAGCTACTTTTCGATAAACTGGAGAGTCAACCCCGGCCACAGGTCCAGCGCTCGGAGGGCCTGATCCCCTTCTCTCAGCTCCCGGCAACTTCGACATCCAACCGGAGACTCACGGACTCAACCGGCAAAGACCCGCTAACACAAGACTATGTGGTCGCTTTCCTTCGCCGGAGACTCCTCCGCCACTCGATGTTTATCTCCTAACCGTCGCCTCAAGAGACGCCATAGATCTGGTCAAGGAAGAGCTGAAAAAGACCCCGAAGACGACGATTTCACCAAGCCTCTCTACCACCAAAAGAACCTCAGCACCGCGACGACCTCAACATGCAACGCCTTCCCTCCTTACCCTTCTCGGCGACTTCCGCTGTGAGTGACGGCGCCACAAATCTGTCGTTTCTCCGGCCTCTGCACCGTCCCCGAGACACCGCAGTCCTCGCACGGTGCCGGATCTGATGTCGTATGAAGGTCATTTAATTAAATCGCCACTACAAGAAAACATGATAGATTCCAACAGACTTTTCCAACAATCGTATTCTACCGCAAATTTTTAATAAATTTCTCATAAAATTTCGTATAACATTTTATTTGTTGGAAATCCATTGCAAATTTCCGACAATTTTTGTTGTGACAGTTATGTCGCATAATTCGTAGGAAGGTTTTTGGTATTTTCCAACAAATATTATATCGTCGGAAATTAGCAATAATTTTTAAGTTGTTGCAAATTATCAACAAAATATTTGTTGGAAGTTAATTAGATTTTATACGTTTCTGGATTATTTATTTCCCACTACATTATGACAAAAAAAAATTGTTGGACATTTTTCAAAAAAGGAAAAAGAGTAAAAAAAAAAGAAAAAAAAGTGAAAGACCTCTATCTTAAATCACCTAGGTCATTCTCTGGAAAAAAAAAAAGTTAAAATCGTCGCATACATGTGCTCTTCGCTTAATTAAAATCGTCTTGTAGTGCCATAATTTATTAATACAAAAGGTGCAAAGTCACTTTATTGGTCAAGATTTGTATACTAATGATTTTGTCTTTTGGTAAAGGTTTTAGGACAAGAGACCATTATTGCCTCAGATACCCAAAGCTACTTGAGAATCAATTAATTAAGTAAGCACTCATGATAACGTTCTATAGATAGAGACTATAGATCGTTGTTTATTATAAGATTCTACCATTCCATGATCCTCATTCGCTCATTATACTATAAGAATAACAGTTGGTTATAGCATACGGCGGTAATTTTAATTATCAAAATTTTATGACTAATTGATTTTGGTGTTTTTGGATTTGGTAGATCAATGACAAGGAAAAAAATCAAAAATCTTGAGTGAATGTACAATCATATAGATGAAGGTACCGGAGAAATAACAAAGCAATATAAAGAAGGTCTTGTTGACTTTATGTGTTTTGCTGCAAATCAAGAGATTCCACTGGAGTGCGGTAAAATGTATTGTCCTTGTTTTTCGTGTGGTAATGAGAAATTCATTTTGGTAAATACTATTTGGAAGCATTTATATTCAAAAGGATTTACGCCTGGATATTACATATGGTTTTCTCATGGGGAAGATTTTGAAACTTTAGCAAATAGTAGTACTCGGAATAATGGAGATGATCAAAGTTATGATCAGTTGGAAGATGGAAATCACAATATGAACGAAGAGAAAGACAATACACTTAGGGATCCAGTCGGTGTTATACAGATGGTGTCAGACGCGTTTCGTGAAACAGCCGACACCGCCTCCCACTTCGCCGAGAGAGACAACCTCACCTTATGCCGCCAGATCCATGGAATCGAAGCAACACCTAGCTCTCACTCAACGACCCCGCGGTTCCATTGAAGCGCAAAGCCACCGGAGGACCTCTCGCGGCGCCGACAGAAACCGTCGGACACCGGAGAGGTCACCAAACGCAAAGAGAAGAAAAAAACGACTGACTGAAGTTTGAGAGAAAAAGGTCGAGCGCGTGAAGAATACGTGTGCGACCTTAGACAAAAAAAAGTTAAGCGTAGCGTAGTAACTTAGTAGTGTGGATGTTTGGGTCTGGATTGGATTTTCGGTAGTGTACTAGTGTTCATAAGTTTTATTCGGATTTTTAATATCTGGATTAGATTAATTCGGTTTAGATCAGTATCAGTTTTATTGTGTATATATTTTCTGTTTCTATGCAAAGATAAAATTTTAAACTACCAATTCCATGTAAATACTTTAAAACACTTGTGAAGCAAATTTGTTATTCATTTATGTAAATGCTAAACTCTCAAACTAATATTAGTCAAAATAAAAAAGGACTTCAAAATTGTGAATATGGAATAGCGTGTTATTTCATTGATAGCATTTTATTTGATATTTATTAATATGATTTATTGCACCATGTGTAAGAACAAAATTTTAAAATCAATATATTTTAAAAATTTATCTAAACTTTATATTAAAAATAATGTATCTTATATATTTTTACAAATTTAATATTAATATAATTATACAAATTTTGTTATAAAATTGTTTTATATAACAAATATATATATAATAATATCTAAAATTAAAATATCAAATATATTATAATAAAATTTATCTGATTTAAAAAAAAAAATCTTACTGGAATTATGTGTATTTACTATACAAAACAAAACAAATAGTTAGATCAATATAATAAATAACAAAATTTTCAATTTAAAGTAATGTTAATATAGTTAAAAATGGGTTTTCTGCAAACTAACCATCACCTATTGCTAAATTTTTGATCAAGCCCTCGCCTACTTTTCATGCGAGTTAACTCTCATAGTTTCAGTCAAAAAGCAATATAAGACGTCCGTGAAATGATGACATGGCATCGTCTGATTTTTTAACAGCGTCGTTTTTGTAGACTAAAATGACGCCTAATTTTATCTTTAATAAGAAACCCAGGCTGAGACACGATTTAGAACTTAGGGTTTGGTTTCTGCAAACTTGGGAGAAAATTATGGAGGCGAGATGAAGAAGTTTCGTGTCTTAATTGTGTCTCCCTCTCAACCGATTCTTTTAATATCTACGATCCTTTTCGAAATAGATATCAATTTCTTATTTCGCTTCGATTTCGAGACGTAGCTAGAGTTCGTGATTCTGGGTCGAGATGGTGCCAAAGTAAATTACATATCTTCTTCCTGTCGAATCGTGTTTGAATAGTCAAATTATGTGTGAATTCATATTTTAAGTGTGATTTCTTATTATCTATCGAATAATTGTTCTCTTATATCCTAAATTTCAGTTTTGATCTATTTTGTGGGTTGGTGGCTATTGGTCTAGTGATGGGTTATATGTCGGTGGTGAATCTCATTTGATTGGGAGAATGGCCGAAGAGGGTTTTGGGTTGGCTAGTCTCAACAATATATTGGTGCACGCTATCAAAATGGAGGAAAATCCTAAGTCATTTTCTTGGTTTCCACCAAATGCTGAAAAAGAGAAGACATTAACGACGACGAAGTATTTAAGAAAGCGGCTTCTTATGGAGTGAAACAAGGGGCGTTATATCTGTTTTTCGTAAGAGAAGATGATCCATATTTGAATGACTGTGGAGGTGAAATACTTGGAGATCTATCTTCAGAAGATGAAAATGTCAATAATGTTGTTGTTAATGCTGATAATGGTGAAGATGAAAACAATTTCTCAGAAGATGAAGAAAGTAGAATTACGTAAGTCATGTGAAAATGATAGGAATGAGACATATGAGGTGTATGCGGAAGTGATATAAGAATATGGAGAAAGTAATGATAGTGATGGAGGTCACCGTGACCATTTCGATGAGAGTAAGTACAAGAAATTCAAAATCGGGAAGTCTTATGCAACAATCCAGTCATTTAAGAGTGCAATTACTAAGTATGTTGTGAAGGAGAAGTATGACATTTCGTTCTTCAAGTCCGATAGTAAGATATTTGTAGCCGTATGCTGGGATAGGAAATGTCCTTAGAGGATATGTGGATCCATCGACAATACTAGTATTTGATGTGTGGTGAGGACTCTACAAGAAGAGCATGATTGTATGTGGCAAGGAAAAGTAACTTTACTCAACAACGCATGCATCGCATAGCTTTACGAAGAAGAGTTAGGGTCAATACTGATTTCTCGGCCACTCAATTACAAGCTAAGTTACTTAAGAGAAACATCAATGTGACTTGGACTATATGCAAGAGGACCAGACTCAGATTTTTGCATTCATTTGACGCAGAACAAGCTGAGTCTTTCGCTAAAATGTTTGACTACATTCATGAGATAAAGAGGTCGAATTCGGGTACAACTGCTGAATGTGAGGTTCGTGAAGGTGTTTTTCCAAAAAAAAATTATGTATGTTTTGGTGCGTTGAAGCATGGATGGAAGGCAACTTGTCGTAGAATCATACACATTGACATTACGTTCTTGAAATGGCGAATGATTGGGATGCGTTTGGTAGCTTGTGGTCGAGATCCAAATGATCAGATGTAGCTTGGGGTATTGTCGATAATGAAACTAAAGAGAATTGGTTGTGGGTTTTTGTACACTTGATAGACGACTTAGGATTAGAAGCTGGGAATTGGTTGACTTTAATGAGTGACCAATTCAAGAGTTTGATTGGAGCAGTAGGTTTGGTACATCTGTATTCTGAACATAGGTTGTTTGAAAGACATGTATATCAGAACTGGAAGAAGCTGTATAGTGGAGCGGAGTATGGAGATTTTTTTTACGATCATATGGTGCGTATTATATGGCTGACTTTGAGAGGAAAATGGATGCATTGAAGTCGGTATCTCAAGCAGCTTATGATCATCTGAAGCTTCACAATTCATACTCGTGGTCCAGGGCATTTTTCATAGAAATTTCAACACGTGACGCTGTTGAAAAAAACTTAGGCGAGTCGTTCAATGCTGCCATACGGATCGCAAAGACAAAACTAGTCGTTAAAATGCTTGAAGAGATAAGAAGACATGTGCTAGTTAGTAATGAGAAGAAGAAGAATGGGTCACAAAGGGCAAAGGGGACTTACACTCTTCGAGCAAGAGCCTTGATGGATTATCAAATCAACCTTGCCAATAATTGTAGGCCTCTACATTGTGGAATGGGAAAGTACGAAGTTGTATACTTCAACGACAATTTTGTTGTTCATATGAGGGGAGAGATTAAATGTGCATACAGAATGTACATAACAAGTGGTATCCCATGTTGCCATATAATTTATGCTCTTCGGTTCGAAAAAAATGCAGAACAAAACCCGAAGACATTGGTCTCCGAGTGTTTTACAATGGATAAGCTACAGAGTTGTTATGAAGTACCTATGGAGCCTGTAAATGGGATGAACATGTGCACAAAAAATACTGATGTTAGGGTCCTTCCACCGCCGTATAAGAAGCCACCAGGGAGACCACCGAGTAAGAATAGGAAGAGAGACAAGGGTGAAGCACAAGAGAATAAAAAATGTTAGAATGGGACTTAAAATGGTAATGTTCTAATCGATTTTTGTAATTTTTCATGGTTTAACTACTTATTAACTCTAACTTGTTTTGAGTGACAGCATTATAGTAATTGTGGGCAAGAAGGGTATAACAAGCAAAAATGCAAAAATCCTCTTGTTCCCAAACTTAAAAATCCAAACGGGAGACCAAGAAAGCATCCAATATCCACCACCTATCTTCTCAATCTTCACTAGCTACTCACATATCACAGCCATCACAATATTCTTGAGCTACTAGAAGCATTTCATCAGCCCTCCCAATACCAAAACCTGGCCGAACAGAAAGAAGTTTATTTGATGCTAGCACATCTTCGCAAGAAGCTCCACAACAGATCCCACATGACAATTACGATACCAAACCTATCCAATTATCTCGTGTAAGTCTCTACACTACTCTTCTCTTGGGTTAATTGCTATTGTTTATAGTGTGCTTTTGCTTATAGTGTGATTTTTCTTAAACAAGAAGGATTCAGAGTTTTCACAAGTCCACAAACTGGTGACAATTACATTTATGTTAGCTCTAGAGTGGTTGATACGAGTGATAACACGATTTTACCAACTGAATTATAACGGGCAAAGGAACGCAAGAAGATAAAAATTCGTGGGAAGGGTCGTGGTAAAGGTCGTGGCAAGTGATCGTGTGAACTCAAGAGTATGACTTTATTTGTGTCTTTATTTTATGTTTTTTTTGGTGAAAATGTGTGTTTGGTTATGGTTTGACACAATGTGTGTTTTGTTAAGACAATATTAACGTTTTCGGTAAAAAAGCATCATCTTTTTTTGTAAGACAATATTTGTATGTTTCGGCAATATTAGTGCTTTCGAAAATATTAGTTTTGGCCATATAATACACATTGTATGTTTTTGTTCAACCTTGTCAATACTTGTAGATTCTACATATTTAAACCCTTTCATAACAATGAAAATCAAAGGGAATATAGCCGCATAAAGTCGTATACAAACTTTAGCATCACCACAAAACATACCGTCTCTAAAACATACCAAAAGCATACAAGTTCAACCATCTTTCTTACATCATTACATCAACTAACGTATCACTTAGCCCATAAGACAAGGAGTACAAGGAGAAGACTGAATGACGCTACCATCACCTTTGGCTCCAAACCAAAAAAATGCATTCTTCTTCGTTGTAACGAGTTTCTCTAACTTAGCAACCCTCTCTTCATTATCTGTCTGCAACTGCTTCAGAACACTAACTTCGTCATGAGATTTCGTAATGCCATCGATCACAGTCTTCGAATCACCAATTGTTAGGAAGTGCATCCTAAGTGACATTTCCTATAAATCGCTCTTCAAATCGGCTAAATCTTTTGTCACTGCATCGAATCTCCATCATCGTAACTAGAACAAGTGAAGAACCTTTTGATAATGTCATATTTTGAATCTTTTAGGATATTAGTTTGATTTTTTTGCATACATTTTTCATTCACATTTAAGTTTATTATTAGAAATTCATGCATTTAGGATACTAAAGTCTATAGGATAGAATTTGCATGTTTTGTTGTGATTTGAATGTTTCTTGTTATTTGTAGGTATGTGGAAATGACTTGAAGGTGTGATGAGATTTGGAATCGAATGGAGCTAAGAACAGAGAGGAGAAATTAAGCAAACAAAATAAATAAATGAAAGAAATGAAGAATTTCCATGCATCCTTGCATCATTGACGATCAGTGAAGAGATGGGCTTCATTGGATTTGTTGTCACGTCCACCTTCGCATGGTTGAAGCCCACCTTGGATGTTCAGGCCCAGCTGCATGTAGACGCATCAGCCATCGGACGTCTATCGTCCATATCTCACCCAATGTGTTTATATCGGGCTTCCTCATCGATCACTAGAGTCCAATGGAAATGGACGTTGAAGACCAAGTTTTTACCATAACTTTATCGGCAACACTTATCTGTGAAGTCATGCCGGATGCAAACAATTTTCGATTTTCTTTTTTTTGTTACAAAATTCTACTACGGGCCAAAAATAGTAGAGACTTGTTTTAGACTTATTTTGAGAGATCTATCTCCTTTTTTATGTTTTTCCTTCACTCATTTTGAATCTAAAATATTTTGTAAAATTTTATTTTGATTTTAATTAAGTAATTGTTATCTTTTTAATTTCTTTTCTCCAATCATGATTTCCATTATTATCTTCATGGATTTTAATGGGATTAATATGATTAGAGAGTAGTCTTTTTGGGTTTTGAGATGAGGTAGACTAGAGCTTAAATAGGGATGATCTAAAGATGTTTAAGACTTTATTAGCGTGAATCCTTCTATTTAGGTTGGTCACTATGCTAGATTTACAAGAAATTGTTGATTTAGATCTTAAGCCTTTTTCATGCCCACAAGGTGTTTGATGAAATGCTTATTAGAACCTAATTAGAGATTTTGCATGCTTAGCCAATGGAAATTGATGTCTAAGGTGTTTAATAGTCAAATGAACTTGTTTTGCATGCTTGATTAGTTTTTAATCACAATTGCTAGATTGTTCTTGATTAGAAATTGATTAAAGGGATATTTGTCTAGAGATAGAATTGATCTAATGTTTTGAGTTCTAAACTAAGGATTAAAGGCTTGCTTGAATGGTTAATGATTGAGATTGAATGTATGCTATCTTGGATTTTGTTGGAATTATGTCCAGTAATCTCTGTACTGTCTCTAGAACGTAAGAGTATGTCAATGATCAGACATAAGTCATATAATACTGGGGGTCATGATGGCTTGCTAGAGTCCGCTCATGATCTATAAGTCTTGGACTTATTGCCTTTATTATATGATCCCATATGGGTCACACGCCTAAGCTAACAGGAAACTATGAGGAAAAGGCTTAGCAGAAGTACGGTAAAAGTGTTAGGCATTTACCGAACTTAGAGAGAGATTAATGGGTCTGATTAAATCTGAGGAATTTAATTAGACTGGGAATTTGGGCCCAAAAGCCCAAAAGAATTAGAGAAGGGTTTTATAATTAAAACCAAGTCTAATTCTCTCTTCCCCAACCCTAACCCAGCCGCGATTTCTCTCTCTCTCTGCGGCCTCCCTCAGCTCGGTCTAGCAGCCATTTTCTGTGATTGCGTGTGTGAGCCTTTGGAGGATCCATCCCTTGGTGGTTCTGCTGATCTCTGACTATTACCTCCCATTCCGCTGCACAAAAAGGTAACAGGTGAGATCCATTAAGTTTCTAAATAAGAGAACCTAGATCTGCATGTTTAGTAGGATGAATCAATTGAGAATTGACTCAGGAAACACTAAACGATCCAATAGTGGTATCAGAGCCATTGGTTCTGTGGTTTTTCTTGTTTAGAATCTTGTTTAGGATTGTTTAAAGAAGTGTTTTTGAATCAATCTACTGATAAGAGAAAAACACTTAAGAAACAAGAATTAAAACCTAAACAAACTAATGAAAATCGCAAACCAAACTATATGATTTGGTATGCGTCGGTTTGATGATGCACGGACCGATCGCTTTAGGATCGAGTCGCGTGATCATCCGATCGCGAGACATGGATCGATCGGCCGAGTGGATCACACGGCGATCGTGTCCCGCCTGTCTCGAGCGTCGTCCCGATCGTCTCGTCCAGCTGCTGTCCCGATCGCGTGAGGCTCTTGGCCGTCCGGATCGTGTCTTGCTCGCGGACGTCCCAAACGATCGGCCCGAGCTATCCCGTCCGATCGCGAGAGATGGCCCGGCTGTCTCGTCCCGATCTCACGGCCCGGCTGTCCCGTAGCGTCTCGACCATCGTCCCGTCCGGCTTCAAGTGCGGCTGGTCGATTGTGATCGAAGAACTAGGTCACGGCCGTGGATGGTCCGTGACCAATTCGGTTCGGTTCGGTTTAAAACTTGATTAAAATTAAACGTCACGGTTTAATAAACAGACTTAAAATTTATTAAGTTCTGGTTAAACCGGGATAAGAAATCCAATGTCGAAATAATTATTGGATTTAGTGCCTAAACCAGTGGTTTTCTAATTTGATTTGGTTGGACCAAATAAATTGAGAAAATCCGGTTTAGTAAATAACCGGTTGACAATTGTGGTCATCGTAGTAATTAATTTTGGTTAGACCAATTTTAATGAACCAGACCGGTTATGTCATTTAATTGGGCAATTGGGTTATGTCTTGGACATAGACCAATTCTTGGGCCTCGGGCCAGGAAGTTAAAACAATTGGGCCAATTATTTGAATCTTTTCTTCAGATTAATTTGAAATTTATAAAAATCGATTTTAAATTAAAGTTTCCGAAATTTTGAAATTAGAAAGTTTCTTAAAATAGAAGTTTCTAGATTTGCATGTTTTGGATTTTAAGAAATTTCTAAAGTTAGAAAGTTTCCGGTTTTAGAAAGTTTCCAATTTTAGAAAGTTTCCAAAATTAGTAGGTTTCCCAAAACGGAAAGTTTCCCAAAATAGTAATCTTCTATTTTGGGAATGAAATTTTAAAATAAACCTACAAACCTCAAATAATATCAAGCGTTGGATGTCTTGTCCAGTCTATGTCAGCTGTCGAAGCCCATTCAATTGTATTCATGGCCTTACAGTGTGAGGGTGTCTACTTTTGCGTGGATAAGACGGTTTGTGATTCATAAATGTCATTGGGAGTCCCAGACATTAATGATTACATGACTGTATAGTCTGGTTTTCTTGACTGGGCCATCGGGAGTCCCGGGCCTTGAGACATCAGAGTGGATTGGGCCTCGGGCCCAGATTCACAACCAAGAGTTATATCACGGATATAATTAGCCGACATAGGGCTTACCGATATAAGCTAAGGTTGGGTGATGGCCAGTGGCCCACTTTGATCTTAGTTATATGTGGATCTTGGAATCATTATATTCTATTGAGGGTAACTTATGTTATTGAATATAATGCGTGATTAATCATATTAAGTATAATACAAGATTAATCATATTGAACATATTAACTAATAACCTTTTTATCTTATATTTCAGCTATGACTACTACAAGCACTCAAAACACATTCTCAATCCGGTCTGTTCTCGAGAAGGAGAAGCTGACTGGAACGAACTTCCTGACGTGGTCAAGGAACTTGAGGCTAGTCCTCAAGCAGGAGAAGAAGGATTATGTCCTTCGTGATCCCCTCCCCGAGAGGCCTCCTAACAATGCCGCCAGGACTCTGCATAATGCTTGGGAAAAGCATTCGTCAGATGAAAATGATGTCTATTGCCTGATGTTGGCGACAATGACTTCTGAGCTGCAAATGCAGTTCGAGAGTGTGTTGTCACCCATCGAGATAATGGCAAGCCTGAAATCGCTTTTTCAGGAGCAAGCAAGGACTGAGAGGTTTCAGACAGTTAAGAACCTCTTAGACTGTAAGTTGGCTGCAAATGCGGCAGTGAGTCCACATGTCTTGAAGATGATGGGTTATCTCGGTCATCTTCAGAAACTCGACTGCCCTATCAGCCAGGAACTTGCCTGCGACATCGTTCTGCAGTCTTTACCTGCAAGCTATGATCAGTTCATTCTGAACTTTAATATGCATGGCTTGAGTAAGACATTGCCTGAGCTTCACGGAATGCTCAAGACTGCAGAGCCCAACTTGAGGAAAACCGCCAAGGACCCCAATGTGCTTATGGTGCAAAAGGGCAAGGGGTTTAAGAAATCCTCTGCTAAGGATAAGGGAAAGGCTAAGGCTGTCCAAGTCTCGGACAAGGACACGCCAAAGCCCAAGCCCAAGTCTAAGGCTGGGCCTACTGACATCTGCAGGTTCTGTAAAGAACCAGGGCATTGGAGGAGAGAATGTAAGAAATTCCAAGAAGGTCTAAAGGAATTGAAGAAGAAGACTCTCGAGACTTCTTCATCAGGTATTTTTGTTATAGAAGTTAATACAACTACTTCTGATAATACCTCATGGGTTATGGATACTGGTTGTGGGGCTCATATTTGTACTAATATGCAGGCACTCAGAAACAGTAGAAGGCTGAAGCAAGGACAAGTGGAGCTACGAGTTGGGAATGGAGCGAAAGTTCCTGCACTAGCTGTAGGCACATACTTGTTGTCTTTACCTTCGGGATTGATTTTAGAACTCAATAATTGTTATTTTGTACCTGCGATAAGCAGAAATATTATTTCAATTTCTTTGTTGGATTTGGAAGGTTATGATTTTTCAGTTAAGAATAAATTATGTTCCTTCAATCGCAACAATATGTTCTATGGTTGTGCCCCTCTTACGAATGGGCTTTACATACTTGATCAATCCGCGCCAATTTATAACATTAATACCAAACGGTTCAAACCTAATGAGGAGAACCGAACGTTTCTATGGCATTGTCGTTTAGGGCACATCAGCGAGAAACGCATCAAGAGGCTCCATTCGAATGGACTTCTTGGCTCATTTGACTTTGAGTCATGTGAGAAATGCGAATCCTGCATGATGGGCAAAAAGACACGGGCCCCCTTTAATAAACCTAACGAGAGGGCCAGTGACTTATTGGGCCTGATACACACAGATGTGTGTGGCCCAATGTCCACAAATGCAAGAGGAAACTATCAGTACTTCATTACCTTCACTGATGATTTCAGTAGGTATGGATATGTTTATTTAATGAAACATAAGTCTGAATCTTTTGAGAAGTTCAGAGAACTCCAAAATGAAGTACAGAACCAACTTGGCAAAAGCATTAAGGCTCTTCGGTCCGACCGAGGAGGAGAATACTTAAGCCAAGAATTCAGTGATCATCTAAGAGAGTGTGGGATCGTGTCCCAACTCACTCCTCCTGGAACACCACAATGGAATGGTGTGTCTGAGAGGAGAAATCGGACCTTATTGGATATGGTTCGATCTATGATGAGTCACACAGACCTTCCAATATCCCTTTGGGGATATGCTCTGCTAACAGCAGTGTTCACTCTAAATAGAGCGCCATCGAAAGCAGTAGCAAAGACACCATATGAATTATGGACTGGAGTGGCTCCAGTGCTGTCTTATCTTAGAATTTGGGGTTGTGAAGCCTATGTCAAGAGATTAATCTCAGACAAGCTTACACCAAAGTCTGATAAATGCTATTTCATTGGTTATCCGAAGGAAACCAAGGCTTATTACTTCTATCTACGTTCCGAGAACAAGATCTTTGTTGCCCGGGATTGTAACTTTCTTGAGAGGGAGTTTCTCTCTAAGAAAGACAGTGGGAGTAAGGTACTGCTTGAAGAAATTCAAGATGAACAGGATACTGCTCAACCTAATGAGGAAGAGCAGCAGGAGGACCTACAAGAAATTGTAGAGCCTGAACCTGTAGTACCTGAAGTTCGAAGATCCGGGAGGATCCGTCACGAACCCGAGAGATATCAAGGATTCCTCGTGACTAACTGTCATGATCTTCTGATCATTGATGGTGATGAACCATCGAAATTCAATCAAGCCATGATGGGCCCAGATTCCTCTAAGTGGCGTAAGGCCACAGATTCCGAAATGGACTCCATGTCGGTCAACCAAGTGTTTTCGTTGGTTGACTTACCCGCTGGTGTAAAAGCCATCGAGTGCAAATGGATCTTCAAGAAGAAGATTGATGTGGATGGAAATGTCCAGATTTATAAAGCCAGGTTGGTGGCAAAAAGTTTCAGACAAGTTCACGGTGTGGACTACGATGAAACCTATTCCCCAGTGGCAATGATGAAATCTATTCGGATTCTACTAGCAACTGCAGCTTTTCATGATTATGAAATTTGGCAGATGGACGTGAAAACCGCCTTCCTGAATGGTATTCTGGAAGAGGATGTGTATATGACGCAACCTGACGGTTACATAGATCCAAAGAATGCTGGGAAAGTATGCAAGCTTCGTAAATCCATTTATGGATTGAAGCAAGCATCGAGGAGCTGGAATCTTCGTTTTGATGAAGCGATCAAGCAATTTGACTTCATCAGAAACGAAGAAGAACAATGCGTGTATAAGAAAACTAGTGGGAGCAAGATAGTATTTCTTATTTTGTATGTCGATGACATACTGCTTCTCGGAAACGACATTCCAATGCGGAAGTCAGTAAAGGACTGGCTTGGAAGTTTTTTTTCCATGAAAGACATGGGTGAAGCCGCATACGTTCTTGGAATCAGGATCTACCGGGATAGATCTAGAAGGCTGATAGGCTTGTGTCAAGATTCATACATTGACAAAGTCCTACAGAGATTCAGCATGAAAGATTCCAAGAAGGGCTTCACGCCAATGGTACATGGCACAACGCTAAGCAAGAAGCAGAGCCCTACGACGGCTGCTGAGCTTGAGCGCATGAAGAATATTCCTTATGCATCTGCAATAGGATCTATCATGTATGCCATGATCTGTACTCGTCCTGATGTTGCTTATGCATTGAGCATGACGAGTAGATACCAGTCAAATCCAGGTGAAAACCATTGGATTGCCGTCAAGAACATCCTGAAGTATCTAAGACATACTAAGGACAAGTTCTTGGTATACGGTGGAAGTGATGTGCTTAAAGTCAGTGGATTCACGGACGCAAGTTTCCAGACAGACCAAGATGATTTCCGGTCACAGTCCGGTTATATCTTTTGTCTGAATGGCGGTGCAATCAGTTGGAGAAGCTCCAAGCAAGACACCGTTGCTGATTCCACTACAGAAGCTGAATATATCGCCGCCTCAGAAGCAGCGAAGGAAGCTGTTTGGATACGAAAGTTCATTATTGAACTAGGTGTGATACCAAATGCGGCTGAGCCTCTGGCACTGTTTTGTGACAACAATGGTGCTATAGCTCAGGCAAAGGAACCAAGATCACATCAGAAATCCAAGCATGTTCTAAGAAGATTTCACTTGATACGTGACATCATTAATAGAAAGGAAGTCAAGATCAGCCGAGTTCAGACAGATGATAACGTCGCTGATCCGTTGACAAAGCCACTCCTAAGGCCTAAGCTCGAGTTCCTGACTGAAGCTGTAGGCATTAGAGACATTGAAATGTAATCTAAATTTGAGTGGGAGTTTGAGGGCTTTATTTAGTTATTGATATGTTCTTGTAAAACATTTTCTTATGTTTAATGAAATTATTATTTCAAGATTATTTTAACTGTGATGAAATAATCGTTCCAAAATGATATGAACCATTTTATAGGTCATCGAAGTAAGTGACTTGATCTTGAGTTATCAAAGTCATTTAGCTTGATCATGAGACCCTAAATTTGATAGATGGCTTATATCATCATGTCCCTAGTCGAAGGTTGTTGAAATTGGAACACCAACAACCGCGTGAGACTGGATTGGTATGTGACTTATGACAAAGTCTCAGTGTGTCATAGATGCTCGGCATCAAAGTCAGTACATAGGTGTATGTAGGGTACATACGACCGGACAAGACCCGATTATAAGAACTCTTCAGGATATTTATATCTGTGTCATAAGAGATTCTTACTGCGACTATAGAGTATAGTCCTTAGACCTGAGTTCGCATGCATGTGACTGCACATGAACTAATGCGCTTTGATCATTGTCTAATGCTGTCGTTAAGCGATAGTTATAAGGACCTTGTTTGGGTGTATTATGAAATGAGTAGTTTACAGTGATGGAACAAGACGGGATTTGTCCCTCCAATATAAATGGAGTGAATATCTCTAGGCCAATCGGAGATTTGAATACTGGAAAATGCATGGCCATGCTCAAACGGACTTTCCCGAGTCGTTTGGATTGTCAGTATCAAATCAGAGTCCGATGAACAAGATTAGGCTTTATAAGGATGACACTAATCTTGCCTTATGACTAATCGAGATATTGAGACAAAAGGATTATGAATACAGAGATTCCAGTTCAAGTGGGAGATTGTTGGAATTATGTCCAGTAATCTCTGTACTGTCTCTAGAACGTAAGAGTATGTCAATGATCAGACATAAGTCATATAATACTGGGGGTCATGATGGCTTGCTAGAGTCCGCTCATGATCTATAAGTCTTGGACTTATTGCCTTTATTATATGATCCCATATGGGTCACACGCCTAAGCTAACAGGAAACTATGAGGAAAAGGCTTAGCAGAAGTACGGTGAAAGTGCTAGGCATTTACCGAACTTAGAGAGAGATTAATGGGTCTGATTAAATCTGAGGAATTTAATTAGACTGGGAATTTGGGCCCAAAAGCCCAAAAGAATTAGAGAAGGGTTTTATAATTAAAACCAAGTCTAATTCTCTCTTCCCCAACCCTAACCCAGCCGCGATTTCTCTCTCTCTCTGCGGCCTCCCTCAGCTCGGTCTAGCAGCCATTTTCTGTGATTGCGTGTGTGAGCCTTTGGAGGATCCATCCCTTGGTGGTTCTGCTGATCTCTGACTATTACCTCCCATTCCGCTGCACAAAAAGGTAACATGTGAGATCCATTAAGTTTCTAAATAAGAGAACCTAGATCTGCATGTTTAGTAGGATGAATCAATTGAGAATTGAATCAGGAAACACTAAACGATCCAATAGATTTGATATTGATAAATTGATTAATGCTTGATTAGCATATAGTTAGTTGTATGAGAATATGACTAGCTACTTGATCGATCATTTAACCCTTTCATTGAGCTTGATTGATTGATAAACACCTAGTTAAGATCATCTCTTGATAGTTCTAGTTCCTTGACCTCATCTTAGACCCTTTTTCTCTTATTGCATTAACTTATATTTCTTATCTTGTTTGCTTTTGCTTGATTATTTAGGATTGATAGTTATCAACTCTCTTTATTTTCCTTAGATCTTTAAGTTGTATGCATTCTTTTTGACTAGACTCACACCCATTAGATTATTAAAACTTTGAATACTACAATGATTAATATAGTGTTTTTTTTAGACATGTGGTATCCCATCGGCTTTCTAGGCCTCAAGACTACAGTCCACATACGCGCCCCGTTTCATCCGCAGTTCTTTGGGGTGGCCAAGTGGAGAATGTAGAGCAGGTGGATCGAAACCTGAATATGGTACATCCAGGGCCCGTCTCCTTACCACTACACCAAGGCCACTTGGTTAATATGATGTTTTGAGGTGATTGATATAGCAAGAACTGAAAAACTATTATATCACCTTCTTCATGTGTCCATCTGAGTACAAGAAGTGTCGATTATAGCCTTATGGCCGCAATAGAAAACGCTGGGCATTCCTTTTCCTTGCACAAAATCCTTATCTAAAGGATAATGAACGCTAGTACTAAAACCAGACATTGATGGCTGGCTGTAACTATAACGGCGCATATCTATCCAAAAACCGAAAACAATTCATTAGTTACAAACGATTTTGTACCATCTTTGTAAGGTTTAAAATTCATCAATGACAAGCTATTTCGTGATAATATCGAACATGAACAATAACAAGAACAATACACAGAAGACTCTAATTTCAAAATACTCTGAAATACATGAGGACTCTAATTTCTCAGATGAAGGACATAAATAATCTGAGATACCCAAATGAAGAACATAAATGATAGATGAGATAATCCAACCAGAGAAATTACGTACCTATTTCGCCAAGGAGAAGGATTGAGGGGCGTGGAAACTAGAGCCTACTTTCCCAAAAAGATGGTCGAAGTCGATGAGGGATGAGATCCCCTTTTTAGCTTCATTCTTCTTTTTCCCTCAGAAACGTCAAGCATTTTAGCTGCGGTTTAACTAATCAAAACGCTGTTGTGTGGTTATCTGTTAAAAAATCAGACGGTGCCACGTCATCACTCCACGAGTGTCTTATATTGCGGTTTGACTACAGCTATGAGGGTTGACTCGCATGAGAAGTGGGTGAGGGCTTGATCCGAAATTTGGCAATAGGTGACGGGTTAATTTACAGAAAACTCTAAAAAATATATAATTTCATTAATGACAATGTAGTAATTAACCAATCAGAGAGTTAATGAGAG
This sequence comes from Orychophragmus violaceus, assembly GCA_030180135.1. NCBI lineage: Eukaryota > Viridiplantae > Streptophyta > Magnoliopsida > Brassicales > Brassicaceae > Orychophragmus > Orychophragmus violaceus. The sequence goes on along the minus strand of CM058229.1, from coordinate 17,183,944 downwards.
TTTAAATCACATCCAAAAACATTGGGCTAAACAAAAACATTTTCTTCTTCTCAAAAATTTAAGTTACGATTCACAACTATAAAACTATTTGGTAAAAAAAAAATTGTGAATATTTGAATCTATTTGGTTAATTTATTCTCAAATTTATCATAAAACTACAATCATATATACAAATACAAATTAATATATTTTTTACTAATGTAGCAATATCTAACTAATTTAAATTATCATAATATTTAAAAAGAAACTAAATTTAATATAGTAAAAAATCTAATTTCATTAAGATAAGTAAATAATCAATCATTTTGAGAGTGAGCGAGAACTCAAAAACAATTCACAATT